>JACDJE010000015.1:499207-1002722 GCA_016647715.1 Pavo muticus | reverse complement strand
GCCGCCCTACGCGCCCCCGGAAAAGCCGCGCATCTGGTCGCTGGCGCGCACGGCCGGGGCCAACGCGGCGCGCAGAGGCAGCCCCGAGGGTCGCGGCACGGAGGAGGGCGGCGGGGCGGCGGGGGAGCTGCCCCCGGCCCCAGAGGCCCCGTTCCGGAGCTCGGCTTTCAGCCCCCAACCCGTCCCGCGGAGCTGCGCGTCCCACCGCGGCCTGGGGCAGCCGTGCCAGTACGCGGCGGGCGAAGGTACCCGCGCCGGCGGGGCCGCGGGGGCGGGGGGGACGGGGCGGACGGGGCTGCCGCCTCCTGCGCGCCCGCGGCCCTGAATCGTGCCCGGCGCCCCGGGAAGCGGCGGGGCCGGGTTGGGCAGAGCCCCCGCGAGCTGCATGTGTCTGTGCAGGCTTCGGGCGGGGCGGCGGGGGCGGCCCGGGAGGCGCCGAGCCGGGCGGGACGTGCCTGGAGCGGCTGCGGACGGCCTTCAGGCCGGTGCTGAGGAGGTGAGGTAGGTGAGGGGTCGCCCGCTCCGCCCCGCTCCCGGCGCTGCCCCAGCCGGGCCGGGCACGTCCCGGAGGTGCCCGTCCCGGGCCGCTCACTCCGCCTCTCCCCCTCCCCTCACTCCCGCAGGGCCGCCTGCCCCTTCCTGAGCGCCGGCGGCGGGGCTCGGGCTGCAGCCAGGCTCTCGCCCTGAAGCAAGACGCGGTACTGCCCAGCGCCGAGCCCCCGGCCCGGGCACGGCGGGCACCGCTGCTCGCAGGGCGGACGGGGCAGCCCTGGCGATTAAATATCCGCGATTGATCTCTTTATCAAAACCAAGACTCAGCTTTTCTCCCATTTCCCCACGTCGTGCTTTTGTTGTTATTTTCCCCCCAAACCCGCTGGTTCCATTGCTCCGAGCGGCGGCGCACGACGCGCCGTCCCCGGCAGCACCGCCCCGGCCGCGCCGTGACCCCGCGGCACTCAGCGCTGCCCCGGGCGGGGACGGGGGCGGCGGCGGTCAGGCGTCCTCGGTGGGTCCGGGCCGCCGCCTCCGCCCCGGGCAGCGCTGCTCTCCACGGGACAGCCGAGAAAGGGAAACCGCATCTCTGCATTCTTTCTGTTTAATTAAAAGTGTCATCAAACACTTTGTGTTCGGACTAATAAACCAAGCAGGGATGAGGAAAGAATGTTTCTTTGTTCCTGTTTCTAGAAGCAGTGGCAATAATTTAAATTAATAACTGCGGTAATTAAGAGGTCATCCATAGATCAAGCCGATACCTGCCATTTCCAAGTTCACCGGGGTCAGCATTTACATTAAGTCATTTGTGGTCAATAGAGTCCAATGAATTCTGCCTTAATAAATCAGGGAAATCAATCTTGAATATCGAGTACACTTCTCTATGTTTACCCAAGGTACCGAAGGCATCAGAGGGAACTCCTGGGGGTGCGGACGTGGGGCCCGGCGCAGCGGAGGGGCAGCGGGGCCGGGCCGAGGCGGGGTGGGAGGCGCGGCCGTGGGGCTCTGCGGTCCCGGGGCGGCCCCGAGCGGCGCGTAGCGGCGCGTAGCAGCGCGCTGTGCCGCAGTGACCCGCAGCTTAGGGAAGGGGAAATTAAGCTGCGAAAAGATAAACATTATTTCAAGTGGGATTTGAAGGATTAGGGCCTGTAATAAAGAGTATTAGGCCCTTTCGGAAGGCTCTCGCAAGGCGACTTGGCCGCTCCTCCTGTGCCACCAGCGGGGACGGGTGCCGCCCCGAGGAGCGCAGCGCGGGGTCCCCACGCGGCTCCATCCCGGCGGCTGCGGAGGGGCTCTGCGGGGACGGAACGTCAGGAGCCGCCCGCGGGAGGCGAAGCCTCGGAGCCCTCCCGGCAGCGCCCCGAGGGGCGGCGGGGGCTCGACGGGGCCGGGAAGCTTTGGGATGCTTCTAAGGCAGGCACGAAGGTACCCTCCGGGAGCCTTAAGACTTGTGTTTTTTATTACTTTGCCTCCCTTTTTATTAAAGGTCAAGCGAGCGAGATGCAGATTATCCCGGCCGCCCGCCCAGGACTCCTCCGCAATCTGTCACGCCGGCAAGATATGTATCGCAAATCTCTCCAAATATAATCTCCCGGAATCATATTCCGAATACTGTTTTGATTAAAAACCAGAGCGCGGATTGACGGAGAACAAATACCGGGAGCGGAGCACGGAGCGGGGGAACGGGCTCCGATGGCTCCAGAGGAGCGCACCGTCCCGGTGCGGTAAGGCCCACAACAACCTCCCGGAGCGAAGAGTGGACGCTGCCGGCCTCCCCCCGGCCGCTCCCAGTGCCGCCGGCCCGGTCCGGCCTAGGCGACGGGGGCCGCGCACACTCCGCTGCGCCCGCTCAAAGGCCGCGCCGCGCTCGCTAATGAACTTTTCTCCGAGACAATTAGGGGCTCGGCGAGGCGGGGGCCGATGAAAGGCCGCCTTTGTGCGGTCGAGACGGCGCGGCTCGGCCCGGCCCCCCCGGGCTTCCTGCGGCCCCGCGGTGACCCGCCCTGCGGCACGGCCCGGCTCGGCCCGGCGGGGGCAGAGGCACGCCCCGGGCGGCCCCTCCGGGCTGCAGCCCCGCAGATGGGGGCCGCTATCCCGCTCCTCCCGCCCGCGGGCTGCTGCGGTCAGCAAAAGCGACGGCTCGTTACGGGGTGGCCGCCGGGGGGGAGAAAGCTGTAGAAAGGCGCTCCGGGGAGACGTGAAGGAGGGCTCGAGCTCTGCGGCTGGGTGAAAAGGAAGTGGGGGAGAGCTGGAGAAGGGCATCATTCCCCACTGCTTTCCCCAAGTCCCCCACGCTGCCCTCGGGCACCTGCTCGCAGTGCTTCTATCCCTCCCGTAGCAGCACAAGTGCTCCTGTTGTCCTGGGGGTCATGGCATGGCCCTGGGCACAAGGCACCGCCTGGCTCAGTGCCTTCTGACCTCATGCTTCTCCTTGCAGGAGAGTGGGAGAGGAAACCTTCCCTCACTCCTGCACCCCACACCCGGAAAGTGGCTGTGACAAGGAGCAGGATGTCAGCCCTTGCCCCCACTCATGCCCTGCTGTCCTCCCCCTGAGGGGCAGAGCTGCCCAGGGCAGCAGGGACAATTCTGCCATCCTGTCTCACAGGACGGGGGAACCCGGCCCTTGGAGATCCCTCCTTAGAGGAGCAGAAGTTGTAGAACTACACAGATATTGAGGTAATGAAGCAATGGACTGCAGCAATTGGTTCAACACAATCTCAAAGGCAGCATGAGCAGCTCTTGGGCCAAGTGCCATTTCTGGTGCAAAGCATCTGCTGGGGAAAGGCACTGTATTACTTGTGGCTTTTTTTTTTTTTTTTTTTTAACTAACGTTCATCTGAAAATAAATTGCAGGCCAGAACAGGTGGATAACATTCTGGAATGATTTAATGATTTATTTAATCTGGATTCTCTTTCAATCTACTTAGCAGGATGAACACTTTTTTTAGCCCGAATCCAAAAGCTGGGTTTTTCATCTAAAGAAGAGAAAATACCCCAACAGTGCTCTGCTGCAGCAAGGTGTGCTCCCCAGCGCTGCCTGCAGCACATCAGTCATTCTGGGGTTGCTGAGAGCCCTGAGAAAACCAGAAGACTTTCTTCCTTGCCATCTGCACAGTGCTTCAGATGCTATCTGCTCTTCTCTGTGCAGTGTCTGGGCAGTAAGACAGCTGATCTTAGCAGCAGGCGCTGTGCCTTCAATCTGAGTATGGGCAGCTTTCAGCCTGCGAAGACAGCGGCTCTCCAGCTCTCCCTCTCCATAGGGCAGCCTGGGGCACCAGTGACCAGAGAGTGACCAGAGAGCGACCAGAGAGCAAGTGCTGCAGCACAGCACCAGCAGACATGAAAGCAGTGTTTCCTCAGCCAGGCTGAGGGACTTCCAGCCCCTGCCCTGCTGGGGACAGCATGGTCACCTGCCAGGTGCTTGGCCGCAGTGTCCGCATGGAACAGCAGTATGAAGAAGCATGGGAGTTGAGTCATGCTTAACCCCAAGCATAATGCTGCAGCCACGAGCCCTTGCCTGGCTTGGATGACCCATCCAAGTGGATTCTCTCCTCTATTTTAAAGGCACACATCATCCATGTAAAACACCTCCAAGATGCCCTCTGTAGCTAGCTGCTTAATGGAACGTCTTAAATATATCCACCAGCCATGAAACAAGCAGCGCTGGAGCTCCCTGCTGCCACAGCCAATCCCACTGCTGCTCATTATGGGTAACAGAAAAATATCACATCACTGTGTTGAGGTCTTCCCTACGTGAACCACGAGAGGCACATGAGGCACCGGACAGTGACACGGTAGGTAAAAGTTCACAAAGATCAGGATAAGGTACTGTCTATAAAGAGACATAATTTCTCAAACCAAATGCCAAATGATGGATTTTTTTTAATCAGACACTTGTATGCTAAATATTCCTGTGAGCCATCAGCACACAGAGTACTTCAGGGAAAGCAGTGCTGGCTGCCTTAGCTGGGGGAAGGCGGCTTCTGCCAGCAGTTCCTTAGCACCTGCCAGAGGAAGCTGACGCATTCCTGTTCCCCCCACATCACACCCTCACTGGGGCATCTCACAGAGGCACTGTATCTGGGGCCCATCTGCCTATCAAGGGTTACAATTTACCTGTAGAAAAATCAACTGCCAGTAAAACTCCACGAGTATCCTGTAGAATTCAGAACTGTAACATATATTACTCTTCTCCCTGAACTTTCCCATAAAATATTGGCTTACTCAGTATTCTGTGGCAGGAAATTAATAAGACTTGTCCTAGTTCCTCTCATTTGCAGCGATAATATAACCTCACTTTCTTTTCACACACATTGAGAATTGGAGCTACAAATATAATACATGGTATTCCATAAATGAATCAGATGTAATTACAGTGTAAGAATGTAGTCGCAGGGGCAATTGTATTTGGAGCCCAACTCCAGAAGTTAATAACAGTGACGGGCTCCCTGTCACTCCCTCACCCCTAGTCGCAGACCCACTCTGCATTACGCAGTGCCCCAGTAGGAGCTGGCAGCTCCTTCAGCCTTTCCCAGCAAAAGATGCTGGGCCCTGGATTTGCTTTCAGAGTGCTCTGGGTTTTGTTTGGTGAAATAAAATTTGGGGCCAGATTTCTTATGGAAAGAGTGCTCCCACAGTCACCATGACAGAACACCACCACCTGCCCACCATTTCCTTAATTGTTAAATTAAATGATGTATCTCAGCCAATTGCAAACACGAGTATCCATGCTGCTGCCTCCTTGAATAAACTGTGAAAGAAGTCTGCCACCCACTAGCAGCGCAGCCCCAGAGCATCCTTTCCAGAGGTCCAGGGACTAAAATGGTTCTTCAACAAGTGCTGACATTGAAAGTAGAGGAGCAAAAAATGAAACCCACACACCAGAATGGTAAGGAAATTTCTGCTGCAGAGCTCTCCCACTCTTTTAGCCACCCAGGCCCTGGCATGCCGACATGTCCACAATGCTCTGCTAGCAGCACTTCTTAGCCCACACCCTAGGTCACAACTTTACCTTGTACAAAGTGAGCAGCAGACCCTGACCTCTCCCTCCAGGAGATGCCCAGAGACATTAGCAGGAGCTCTGGGCTGCAGCTGGCTCACAGCAGGTGCTCACACAGCCTGCTCCATGCCAGCCACACTGCCTGCAGTTGTGTCCCCTGTGCACGGCTTGCTTCCTTGGAGGGAGGGTTGGGCTTTGTGAAGGATATACCTGTTTATTATGTTGATAAATGACACATTTTTCCTACTTGATTTGTTGGGGACTGAGTGACCTGGCAATAAAACTGACTTCATATTGCTGCTTAACTCTTATTGATGTCTTGTTCAGCTCCCATTTGCATACATGGGAAGCAGAATGCAAGCCCTGCTCCTGGACAGATTGCAGGGGATTCTCTGATGTGTGCTGCCCGGGATGAACTGCTCCCACCTCTGTCCCTGCATGGTGACTGCTGCAGTGCTCCCATACCGCCGGGTCACAGCTGGGGTTTGTCTCACTGCTGCACAGACTGCAGTATGCCACAGCACCACTTCACTTTACCGTATTTTAAAAACAAACAAAGAAACAAACAAACTTGCCAAACCTGAGGACCATTTTTTTGTTACTTAATTCCAGCAGGAAAAACCCCAGTGAAAACATCAACAGCAACCTCCCCCACTCCTGTCTGCTTCATGTAAGTGAAACTTCTGCCAGAGGGGGCTTTGCCAGGACCAGAACAAAATCTCTGGGGACTCTTTCCCAGAAACCTGATCACTGCCATAAAGTTCTGGTAACTGATCCTGAATATCCAAATTTAAGACATTTCAGATCCAAATCCATACTACTCACCACATCTTTGCAGAAAAATCTGGTGCAGTTAAATGGTAGAGAAAGATAACAGATTCATTTCTATTACACTTCAAGGTGCACTCCGCAGTGGTGTTTTACATTAGTCGTGCGTGTTTTATATATATATATACATATATATATATATATAAAATATATAGATTTACATTTATCAGGCAGTTCCAAAATGTTAGAAGATATTATTAGTGTCTTAATAATTCAGTGGAATTCTTCCCTCACGACATCTCTTTCCCTTTTGTTTATGTTTTGGGAGGAGATGTCAGCAGTACAAAGCAATGGTGCTGCACAAAACAAGCACCCCAACAGAGATGCTGCAAAACAACAAAAGAAATGAATACAACCAGGAGAGAGCTCTGTAAGGGCGTCCCTGGTGGAAGGAAGTGAATGAATCGAGTTTTACACACACACACAAACGCGCGCGTGCACGCTCTTATCATTTTTGATAATCAGAAAACTATTGTTTTATTCTTTCTTTCTACTTGAGTCCTCTCATCTCTTCTTGCTTCATGCCAGCACCCACTCCAGGTGCCACCCTGCTCCTCCTGTTCAGAAGCTCACCTGATTTAAAGACCAAACCAGCATTTAAAGAGCATGAAGAAAAGAAACCCCAAAGTTCATCATCACCTGGCCCATGTCTGTCACAGTAAGCAGATACACAGGGTGTCTGACGGTCCTTCCTTGGCTGAAAATAGCTTTAAAGCAGCCCCTCAGTGCCTTTTGGGAAGCCAACTGTCCTTAATCCTGGGATACAAACATTTTAAGATTTCTTTCTTTATTTTTTTCCGACCTATCATCCAGGAAGCTGCACGTACATCACAGAACACCGGCACTCCACACCCATATGAGTTAAGAAGAGATTACTTTGCAGGGCAAATATTGCAAGCGCTTTCCACTTCAACCTGTGCACGCAGTTTGCTGGATGTTTTTGCAAGTGCTGCAGCCATTGCAAATAAACGGCAGGAATATCCGTGGGAAGAGCAGCGCTCAAGCACGTAATGAAAACCCCAACAGAAAGCAAGTTGTGAATGCATACTTTTGCCCATTAGCCCTGGAGTCACATTTAGCCATGCAGAGAACAACAACAAAAAGATCTAAAGCAATTGTTTACTGCTCAGACGGCAGCCTGCTCAAATGCCCCTCGTTACTGCAGCAATAACACGCCTTTCCAGGGATTGTGGCTGATTTTGATCAGTCATACCAAGCCGTGCCTCAACCCATTGCAAAATGATTAGAGCCTGGTCATATTTTAAGTGTCTATGAAATTATGCAAATGGAATCTGTACCAGAAAATCAGATTGCCAGATAATTGACCATTAATCTTTGATAAAAGTTTAAAAAAATTAAAGCAATCAGAAATCAGCTTAGCATACAGTCTCTCGGGCCTTATTTTGGTCCGGTAAGTCTGTACACTAAGCTGATTTCTGATTGCTTTAAGTTGTAAAAATTGCTTTTTAACCCACGGATATCAATGAGATTGCACCTGGAGTAAGTCGGGCTGCACTTGATCCGCCGTGTGCCTTAATCACAGTATATTTTTGTTAAAACCCAGTATTTGTGTGGATCTGGGGATGCTGATTTGTTCGAGCGCACGATAATCTCCCCTAAGCCCGTCAGGATACAGCAGGTTAATAATGCCGTAAGGAGAATCCAATTTATTCATAAAGCGCAGCGCCTGAACCAAACTGTTCTTTTGTGGCCGCGCCGCTCCCCATTGGCGGCGGCAGACAAAGGGCTGTGTGTGCAGCCAATGGTGCAGGGAGCAATGGCGCGGTCGGCCACGCGGCCGTGTGCCCGGAGCACATGCAGTCCCACAGCACGGTGCTGCTGCTCGACGTGCTGCTGCTGGCACCGCGGTCCTCGTTAGTGACAGCGCTCCATCAGCACCCGCTCGCTGTTTGTCAGCATGTAATGAGCACATGCTGTCAAACTTTCCTTCCTCTGTGACCAACGAAGTCAAGATAAATCTGGAAGTTAGGCTTGCTTTGTGCAAAAGAAAACCCAGTGTTTCCTCCTTGAAGTGCAAACTACCACAGCCCATGAGCTCTGAGCCCCACCACCTGTCTGCGCTCCTCTGCCTGCACCAAGAAACATCTCTGCACATCTCTGTGGGCCATTCTCTGCTGCCAAGCACAGCACAGCTCCTCCTTCCAGAGCTCCCTTCTGCTGCCCTGCTCAGAACCACAGTGATAGGGTGGCAGGATGGATCCCTGCAGGGCGGGCACCCAGCAGATGCACCCTGCCAGAACATCCCACTGCTGTGCAGGCCCTTCTGAGATATCTAGGGAAGGGAAATGCAACAGCAGCCAATGCACAGCTTCAGATTCATCCACATAATACAGGCTTCTGATAAAATTACTGGTGAATCATAGAATCATGGAATGGCCTGGGTTGAAAAAGACCTCGAAGATCATCCAGTTTCAACCCCCTGCTATGTGCAGGGTTGCCAACCACAAGACCAGGCTGCCCAGAGCCACATCCAGCCTGGCCTTGAATGCCTACAGGGATGGGGCATCAACAACCTCCTTGGGCAACCTGTTGCAGTGTGTCACCACCCTCTGAGTGAAAAACTTCCTCCTAGTATCTAACCTAAATCTCCCCCGTCTCAGTTTAAAACCATTCCCCCTTGTCCTATCACTATCCACCCTTGTAAACAGCCATTCCCCCTCCTGTTTATATTCTCCCTTCAAGTATTGGAAGGCCACAATGAGGTCTCCCTGGAGCCTTCTCTTCTCCAAAAGATAATGAAGATAATTAATATATTGAACAGACTACTGAGAAGGAGATCCATCATCCAGCATGCACCAGAATTCCTAGAAAATAAACCATTCAGCATGCTTCAGTTCAGCTCAAAGCTGCGGGTGCAGCAGTAAAAAGATGAGGCCCAAATCTATGCTTTATGTTCCACGGGCGGCTGACCTGAATGCTCTGAGCATTTTCTCCCAGGACAGCAGTGACTTTGCTGATGCGATGGAATTTTTGCTAAAACCAGAAGTCAAATCACCTTCATCTCCCCAGGATGCTGCAGTAATGAAGTCTGTCATGAGCTGGTAGGGATCCAAACGCTGTAACTGCTGCTAGGGCTGTGCCCAAGGACACCAGTGTTCCCGGTCAGCATGGCTGAGCACAGCGCCAGAGAGCTGCTCATGCTTCAAACAATTCCTAAAACAACTGCACTTTTACAGGTGCTTGCCAGAAGCATTTTCTCACATGTGCAGCAGAGACTAACATGGAAAATGCTGTCAAACATTGCTGAGACCTCGACACCTTAGCACTGGCAACTGCTGATTTCAAACCACTTCCCACATTCTCACCAACACAGCAGCTCTATTCCGCATCAGCTGGGTTGCTCATTTCCCTTCCTTCGTAGAACTGTCTGGGCAATCCTACAGCAGCTGGTCTGTGCATGGAACAGGAGGGGACTCCCTTGCCACTGACCTCCCAGGTGTTTCAACGAATAAAGGAAATACAAACTTGAGCAAAATGAGGTAATTCAATGAAGGAGGCAGCTCAGAATTGAAGTAAGGAGTCAGAAGATCCCTCTGGTCCACTAAGAGCAAAGCACCATATTCAGTAATGGCAACATTGCCTAACTGAGGCCAGGTGGGCCTTGACCTGCAGGTCAGAAGTAGCCCATGGCATCTTGTTTTATTTTTGGAGAAAAGCTTCTCTGCTTCATGCAAATCCCAAGGGACAAGTCACCTCGCTCTGGACAAAGCATGTATCTCATGGGTAGGTCCTACTGACAATTTGAAAACCTAGGTTATGAGAACATGCAAGCCTTTGTACACAGAGAATAAAAATAAGTCTCCAAATACTCAGACATGGTGAATACAGCCCTCAGTGAGGATGGAAATGTTGCCACAACCACCCGGCCATGTCCATGTATCCTCAGGCATCTCTTGGCTAATTCCAGCGCTGGGCTTCAGCTTGCTGAGCTCAGCCACACGCCCACCCCGCCCTCCTGCACCGCAGTTCTCTTCTGCAGGCTCTGATGGAGCAATTTACCATTCTGCTTTTCCAGTTGCCTTAGCAGGGCAAAAAAAGCCTTTTCTAAAACTAGTCCCCGCTGATAGAAAGAGTACAGGACGTCTGCGGGAAGGCTTAAGGCACTTAGAAACATACTTCAGGATGGTCAGGGAGGCGTTCCCTGATCGGCAATGTGATTTGACCCAAAAGTTTCAAACTTTCAGGATTTTCATAGGGAAGTTGCTTCTTTCCAGGTTGTTTGCCCAGCCCCTGCCTTTGCCCGCGGCCCAGGGGCCGTGGGACTGGCGGCTCTCCCTCTGCCAGAGCAAATTCACACGAGCAGTACAGCTTTGATGGAAAGCTTTGTTAGAAGAAGGGCCATAAAGTGAAATTTTACAGGCAGAGGAAAAGGTTCCCTGGATTTACGTAAGCCTGCTTGGCAGCAAATATGTTAACAGTTGACCGTAAGGGTTTGGAGGGAAACAAGCTGCTAGGATGCTGGCAGGGAAAAGAGAGCTTCATCCAATTCCTGCCGTGCCAAGCTCCTCCGCCCTCTCTCAGAGCAGCATTTAGACAAATGCCAACATTTTAAAATTAAGTGGCCCCATCATTATTAATTCATTTGGTATTCATTGTAACAGCATTAATCATAGTAAACTGCGGCAGCTTTATTACACATGTAATGTGTACTTTCCCTGGATTTCCCTGTAAAATCTCTGACATTGCTAACAATGTAAAGACAATGAGACGTTACAACCAAGCAAAACAATAATAAACACATAACTTAATAAATCATTATTCCGCCCGCAAGTATGTTAAAAAATAAACTCGTTTTGAAACCAGGGGAAAAAAACCAACATGCAATAAGTGACATCAGTGAGTTTGAGGCTTTTGGTTGCAACAAAGAAACAAACCAGCATGCTAATATGACATTTACAAATAATACCTAACCGCAGCCTAATTAACTTATTGTGTGCTTACTAAACTAGCATACATATTATATTAAAGAAAAACACTTACTTGTTCTGTTGCTAAGAAACTTCAGACATTTGCATATTTAACAAATTGTTAGAGTGTTTTTAACCAGAACCCATCACTATTTATAAAAGACAAATTTAAAACATGAGATCAAAGGCACAACATTAATTTTTCTTTTGTCAACTGTCTTTGTTCAGTGGCTCAAAGAAGCAGTTTTATAGCCAGCTGATACATAATGAAACATCTGGTATTATTCTGAATTACAGCAGAACCCACTAATAGTCAGGGGCTTCTCTGGATTTTTCATACAGCAGACAGCATCCTACAGGGAGCAAGCAGGCAGCGCTCACTCAAGGAAGGGGCCTTTGAAATCTGGGCACGGCTTTTCTGAGCAGGACTGGGTATCAGCAGAACCATCGGCAGAGGGAAATCTCACAGCTCCGAGCTTTCCCTGCTGCTCACTGCTAATCTCTCCCACCTTGCATTACAGCACTATCCCTGCCCTCAGTCATTCTGGTAGAGAAAACGGGATTTCAGTTTCCAAAGAGCTCTACTTCCCACTAACTCCTGAGCACTGGGAGCACTTCACCAGTTGGCACCTTACATGGAAGGATACATTTCCCTGCATAAAAACTTACAGGATCTGTATTAGTACAAAAACAACAGGTACTCATTGACTCTGCAGCAGCCTATGGCTTTCCCTGTCAATAATCCATTTAATCAGACTTTGAGTACAGAATATATTTTTCACAGAGCTCATAAATATACATCCCCTAAATTGATCACAATGGCACCTTTATAACAGCCCATCTCAGGTGGGTCTACCTATTTTGTCAGGATTCCAATCTTCCACAGAGATTTGATTTTATTTTAGCCTTTTCTGAAGCTCCACCCAGCCACAGTAAGTCCAGAGCACCAGCACAGAAGGAGGTTTGGTAGGAGCAGCGGCTTCACCACATTTCTGTTGGCCTCCTGGAGTGCAGCCAGCTCTGCACGTGCTTCTGTTAACATCACTGGTTCAGTTAGAGGTGGAAAGCCTAAAAATATGGCTCTGCAATTACTACTATAAGGGAGCTTTATGGTATTTTCACTTGCTCTCCTGCCCTTAAAATGATCCAAATCCACTTGCACAACAACTTTGCAGCTCCTTAGGACAAGCACAGTGAAACTCCTTTGTGAAAGCTGTATGGCTGTGGGTGCTGCTTGGACAACACAAGGGAAAGGACAACTGTCACCCAGAGTTCTCACCAACTATTTACAGCGCCCTGCCCCGTGCACCATCTCATGCCAGCTAAGCCACATCTCTCTTGCAAGCCTCTAATTACTACAGACTAATTGGTATTAGCCTACAGGGCCCCATTATCAGAGCAGTTGTGAAGTTCCTCCTGCAGTCTTAGGTGAGTAAAGCACCATGGCTGCAGCTGGAGGAGCTCGGAGATGGGATCTGCCCACGACAGCAGCACAGCTTATTGCTTCTCAGGAAAGGAATGGGATGACAAGCTGGATTTAATCAACTTTCAATGAAAGCCCCAAATCAAACATCTCTAAATACATCTACCAAATACTCAGGCCATTTCATCCTAACGAAATGCAGCATCCAGCAGAGAAAATCCCATGGACAAAAACAGAAATTCTGGGGTCAAATTCAGGCAGCAATACTAGGATGCTCCTTGTCAACTCGGTGCTTAAGCAAAAAGTGCTCTGGGTCTGCTCCTCCGCCAAGAACAAGAAGAAAAATGCACTAGCAGGCCTGGGGCTGCTGTCCCATGGCTCTGCACACACAGCAGCACAGAGGGACTCAGCTCTCTGCTGCCCAACCTAAAGCCATCTGGGGACTCATTTACCCCCTCAGTGTGAGCAATACATTTTGAAGAGGGGCTGCATCACGGGGCAGCACAAGGCGTTTCCTAGAAGCCTGTCTTTTTCCTAGAACCAGCTGAGCCCAGGCCCACACGCAGCACTACCAGAGCATCGCACAGTGCTGCTCGGACCTCCTCATCCTGGGGACCTGGGTCACCAGACTCCTTCTAGCATAGGAGGGCAACATTTACAGCGGCCCAGACAACAGAGTAAGGGCACTTTTATATAGCACACAAGATTCCGGAAAACTGTAGGTCATACACAAGGCACGCTGAGTGTTTCTGCTCATCTATCATTACTATACGTAAACAAGACACTGCATTTTTATTGCAATTGGGAAAATTCATTTTCATGGCATGCACAAAGAATTCAAGATTCCTGAGTTGCTTCTCCTATTCCCACAATAGCCATAAGGTGACCAAGTTCCTCAGATGTGCCTGAGGTTTTGTGTTTTGGTTTTTCACTACGAGCAGCTTCTAAACATCCTTTACTCAAGCTTACTGTAAACATTTACAATCTAAATGGTGTTGTTTTGTTGTTATTGTACAAATAAAAGCCACCTGGCAAACCCCTGAGTTTCACAAGTTCACCTGTGTCTTAATTCCCAACTTTGCTTGCACACTCATGCGCACACAGCTTGGAAACTTCTGTGTTTGTCAGGACAACCCAATGGGCTGTTTGTAGGTAGTGGGCAGCAGGGCATCAACACAACAAAGTCAAGTCCATTAAAAATCTTGAATATTTGAGAACAAGAGATGCTGCTGATCATTCATCCCTAATCTCCTTATAATAGCCCTTCCTTGTTTTTATTTATGCAGTTTATGATGTCCAGGTTTGCTGAAGCTTTGCATGAACATGGAAGCAAATATAACCTTATATTAAATCAATATATTGAGAGGTTATTCATTCTCTTTGGCAATATCATCCATATTGGGCCGAAAGAGCTACCAGCCACAACAGAATTACTCTTCTTGTTTGGAAATGAAGAGCCACACTGCACATCTGAAAACATTCGCAATGAAACTTCATTATAGAGACATACATCTCACCATCCATCATCTCCAAGCATGCAAGCTTGGAAACAAAAACCTGCCTGTGCTTAACCTGACACACGTATGGCATTCCCATCCTATATTTGCTCACACATCTGAGAAAAGCCAGGTGAACACAGGAGCATCAGGTCGTCTCCGGCCCCTGGGAGCACACCTCTAATGATGGCTGAGCCAGGCACACTTGTTCCCCACCACACCGAGGGCTCTGCTACCCACTCCAAGCAGCGTGGCATCACTGTGCTCCCCTTCCACACTGACCACGATGTTGTTTATTTCCTTTATTTATTTATTTTGAATGTATTTCCCCAATTTTGTTGCTAATTTGTTTCTTTGTGGTTTCCTGGAGCCCTTCTGACAAAGCTACATATTCTGTTCCTGTCCCCCCATGGCACTGGAGGGCACTGCAGAACACATGAAATTTGTTTCTAATTTTACATCCACGAAAAAGCATTCCTGGGTTACGAATACATGCCAGCAAAATTGGTAGGGCCTGTCCCACTAATGCCACAAGACAAACAAAGCCAAAAGGAAATCAAAAGGACTAAAATATAGCACAAATATTTTTGCACTTCTTTTAGCTTGCAAAACTTTTCCTTCTTCCCCTCCTCCCACATTTTACCCAAGTTAAGCTTTCCGGTATTACATATTTATCTGCTTATATTTAGAAACAAATAATTATAATACAAGAAAATGAGATGGAACAATTCTGCTTTTCCTCTTCTGCAAGCCCCAGATGCAAGGGGAAAGGTGGAAACACCTTCAGCCCGAAGCCAGCATAGGACAACTCCCTCCCCAGTATACCAGGCTCTGAATGCTTCGATTCCAAGGAACCCCAAGGCTCCAAAATCAGCTGCCATTTACATGTGCAATGTGCTTCACAACAGCTATTACTTTTCATCATGGCAGTTCCTTAAATAATAACATAGCTAGGTTGTCCCAAGCTTTGTAAGCGTGGTATGCAAGCAGCATCTCCAGTGATACCAAGCCTGCCAGCAGGGCTGGCCAGGGCTTGCAGCAGGGCAGCCACTGCCCCAATGATGTGTGTGGCAGGTTTGGAGCTCGGCTCCTCTGTCAGTGTCTGGCTGCACACTGCAGCAAATTTACCTGCGCATAAGCAGCAGCTCCCAGCCCGGCTCAGGCTTCATGATGCTAAATGTCAACAGAGCAAGGAACACAAGTCTGGGTTTATTTTCATTAGCAGTAGCACAGTGTCATGATATTTCAATGCTCTGCAAGTGTTAATTAAAGACCTTGCCATAAGGAACCTGAGCATCTCAGAGCTGGGTCTAACTGCAGCTTGGGTTTCTTTGGATTGAATGCAATAGCACAGATAAAAGCTAACACTCCATACAGTCCCAGGAGAGGACTCTCACGTTTTCACCCTCGCAGATTTTTGTACTAGATTAAAATTCTACAGTTTCCAACAGAGAGTATCTGCTCTTACCTGGGGAGCCAGGGCTCCACACAGGGGCACGGCCCCTCCTGCACACAGAGGCTGCCAGGCAGAGGCAGGCAGGAGCCGAGTGGTCATCTCCATCACGGCCTCTGAAGCCCATGTCACAAAGACGCAGTCCCTTTCACTGGAATGCAGAGCGAAACACCTTGCCCTAACCATGCAAAATTCATCAGTTTGTGCACGATCCCCATTCAGAACTACCACCAGTCCCACCAAGTTTCCCCAGACGCCAGCAGATGTGATCCAACATCTGCATTTAGGACCAGGTCTGAAAACTGTGCCACTTGCAGACTGCATCAGAGAAATTTTGCAAGCCCAAACTGGAAAACTTTTTTCTTTTTTTTCCAGTTGTGTTTTGCCCTTCATGTTCTATATCCACTTCCCCGTCAGTTTCTCTTGGAGAGAAATTCCAGCTATGCAGACTTGCTAGAGACTAGCCCGCCTGCATCCACACATGCACGGCATCGCTCGTACTGTACAAATGTCTTTTCCAATACGGATTACGGGCTAATAAGCTGTATGGTTCTGCAAATCTTCCTGGCC
This sequence comes from Pavo muticus, assembly GCA_016647715.1. Lineage (NCBI taxonomy): Eukaryota > Metazoa > Chordata > Aves > Galliformes > Phasianidae > Pavo > Pavo muticus. The sequence goes on along the minus strand of JACDJE010000015.1, from coordinate 986,533 downwards.
TTTACTTTTTAGCTGTTATATAAGAGTCGTATTTCCTAAAAGGAGAAACATATGGATTGTATCTACCCAGCACTAGATGATCACAGAGGCTGCTGTTAAAACGCATTTGGAGAAAAATGAAGCCATCTATAGGAGAAGTGTGAGAAGAATTGACTTTATTTTTTTTTTTGTTTTCTCCTGTTTCAAGAATAGTGAAGAGCAAAAATTAAAAGGGGTTTGTGTTGGAAGGCTGACCCTCTGTGTCCAATGTTTGCGGCTTAATATCCTTCGATGAGTATTTTCATTGATCTTTTTTAGATTCTGAAGTGAAAACATTATTTCTAAGTTCCTTATCTGGAAAAACACTTCAAGCTTCCTGGAAACGGAACTTTCTGCTCAAAACCATCCAACCGATCTCCTCTGCGTTTTTACCGGTTTGGACTTTTTATACAAACTTTGACGCCCGTTTCTGCCCATCTGCTGACCGTCGGCCTCAGTTCCCGTGTCGGTGCCGCAGGATATCGGTACAGACTGTAGGGGCGGCAGTGGAGGGGCTCAGCCGCCCCGTGCCGGGACAGCGCGGACCTGGGCAATGCACAGCGCACAGTGCCATCTACTTGGCAAGGAAACCGTGACCAAGAAATGAAACTGTTTTTAAAAACTGCATTTCTTTCAACGCTTGCCTGCACATGCTACTCCCTCCATCTCTTCGCTAACGATCTGCTCACAACTGACATCGCATTCTGTTATTTCCCACCAGCTCCCAGCCGGCACGCTCCCCGTACAGCCGCCCTCCAGCCTCAGCGCCGGGTCGCGGCTTCTGGTCGGCTTACTGCAGCCGCGAGCCCTGCAACAGACGCACTTTTTTATTGATACAGATAAACATGATTTGTAAGACGAGTCCAATTAACAATCGATTACGGCCTAATAGGCTCTAATCGATACCCCGTTTAATGAAGGGAACACGCGACCGGTCCCGCCGGCGCCGCCCGGCCCCAGCCGCCATTGGCGCGGCCCAGCTGCGGCGCGGAGCTCGGCTGCCCCCTGGCGGCGCGGCGGGGCGCGGCGGGCGGTGTGGGCCGCGTTCTGGGCGCCGCGCGGTAACAGTCGCTCCGAATGGGTGGCACTGATGTGGCACTTCTGTTGCTGCAAAACGCGGAGCGATCCCTTACGTTCAGTTATAGCATTCATGGAAAAAAATAGAACGTGCCACGCCACGATCTGAAAATGAGCCAGCAGCCCATCTGCCAAAGAGCCACCCTCGGGAACCAGCCCCTGGGCACACACACGTGCAAGGAGGGCACGGGGGAGACGAGCAGCTCTGCCACCCAGTTCTGCTTGGAAGGACATGGCTCAAGGCCTGGTGGCACATGCAGAAAACACACAGGTCTCCATGTAAGTCCAGACTTCAAGGAAACCCAAACAGAAGCAATGGAACTCTTGCAAGAACACACAGAGTTTCTAAATCGTAGCAAAAAGTTGGAGAGAAGGCAGCAAGTGCACATTTCATGTTGCGCTTTCGTAGGGAGAGCACCTTGAAGGCTCAGCTTTACTGTCATGTAAATCAGCAGAACATGAGTGGAGCCGCTCCCACTCGCTCACCCTGACACCCAGGGCTCCGTGAAACAACAGCAATGCATGTGACAAGGAGCGGGGCTGGACCAGAGCCCTCCTGGGCTCTTGGAAATGACTCCACTGAGTCACTTTGAGATCTGCCTTCTTCTGAAAGTAGCCCATAACAGCATTAAAAAACAGTAAAATACTATGAAAAATGAAAAAAATATATATCTCTAGAAAGAGATCTGATCAGGCAAAGATGTGGCTGTGGGTTTCAGTGGAGCCCAGTGAAGAAGGCAGGGTCCCACCAGGACAGGATGCCTGTGCCATCCCCAGCACCAGGTGACTGCCATTCTCCAGCCCCACTCGGACACATCTCATGTGGTAGAACACCAGGCAGAGGTTCCACGCAGCTCCTGCCAGGGAGCAGCATCTGTGGGAGCAGAGCTGGCACAGCATATGGGGCAGCTCTGGCAACCAAAGAGTCTCTTATCTGATGTATGCTCCAAATCTGCTCCGTCTCAGGAAGCCTGCCCCAATACATGCATGACTGCTGGAAATGGATGACTTCTTCCCTTAATACTTGCTTCGAAAATATATAATCCCCTTGTCTGTGCTGATGTGCTTCCCACAACTACAGCGACAAGGCAGCATTGCACAGAAAGGCAAATCTTATGTGAGTGTCAACCAGCACTCCTGCAGCAGGAACATGAAACTTGGGAAGGGGAAATCTGAGGATAGGTGACAAATTCTGCTCTGTGGGTGGTAGAGCAATAATGGTGATAAAAGTGCAGATATGGAAGACGCTACTTTTGGTTGAGCACAGCCACGGAACACTCACAAAAATTACACGTAAATCACTATGAAGGGCATTACAACCCATGCAGACTTACAACTATGCATGTAAAAACCAGTGTCAGCCACGATCACTTCTATCATACCCCTGTTCTTCCGGGGCTGGGCAATACCTGCCTCCTCCAGCTCTGCTCTCTGGACACATTTTGCATACTGTTCTCATGGCTAAAAATGTGAGAGCTTTATAAGCTGGGAGCAGAAGCCTCTTCGCTCATTTGATTACTGCTGAACCTGCAGGATACTATTTTGATGTCTCTGACAATGATAAACTTCAGTGATGCTGGTGAACTCTGAACCTGTGCGTACAACTATTTTCAAAAGAGTCTCACTGTAAGGAAAGTGAGGCCAATTAGGATCAAGCGGAACACTGTGGAACAGAAGCAATGTGTCTATTCAAAACTTCAATTAGCAGGAGAAAACATTTACAACCTGCTGCATGAAAACATCTTACCAATGTAAGTTTAAAGAGAGTTAACTTTTTCTACAGTACCATTTTATTTACTATTGTGGCTTTTGTTTTGTTTTAACCCTAGGTTAACCCTAGGAACCTTGGCTAGGTACCTGGAATATGCCAATTACTTCCCAAATTAATTAGTGCCGCACAATACCACTTTAAGACACTTTTATCATTAATCCCTCCTGGCAGCTGTCCTGCCTGGCCCGACTCCCTGTGCACTCTGTGTTATCCCCAGGATAAAAGGCCTGCGAAGTGCTGGCATGTGCTCATGTGTGGATCCTGGCATCCCGCTGCAGGGAGGCTGTGTCCCCATAGCCCTGCTCTGCTTGGAAAAGAGAAAAAGGACCACGTGCTGCTGTAAGAAATGGGAAGTTCAGAGTTACAACTGACAATCTGATCAAACTCTGATCTGAGAAATGAAGCCAAAGCTGAGTAGTGACATAAAAGGATGAAGAATCAGACTGCAGAGCGCTCTGTTTTGTCACCCTCAGTCAAGCCCTTACGATGATTAAGCCCAAATGACTCATATTGCAATAATAGATAAATAAATAATGAAAATGAAAAAATATGTTTACATGGGAGCACATCTGTAATCTATCCACTTGAAGAAATCAAAGCAGCACAATCCTTACATGAGAGACACTTCTCTGAGAATGTGACAATACCTGAGCAACACCACTTACACCCTAACTGAGGGATCACTCCTACTCCGTCCTGCACCGAATCTGCACATAAGTGCATTCATAAGCACAAACCCCACTGAGATCAGCCATGCCCCTTGCTGCCTGCCACGCACGGCCATTGCTCCCACTGCTCCAGCTGAGCTTCAGCCGATCCCATTGCACGCACAGGGGCTGGGTTGGGATTCCACCCAGATCACCATGCTCACACTTCCTGAGAGCACAGCCGCAGGCCCACACATCTGATTTTGCTCTTTGGTTTTCCAGAGGTAGCCCTTGGGCATTTCACAAGTATTTGGATCGTGTATTTATTACTTAGCAAATCATTCCATTGCCATATTGATGGGGGGAGAGAAAAATCATCCCAGCTTTCATGCAGCTGCCTCTATTTCACGTGGTTAGAGGAACCTCCTGAAAGAGTCCATTGAGTTTCACCACTCAATGAATATTTATATTGTTTTAAAGAAAAAGAAAACTTGAGAGCCTTGTTTTGCAAGATTAAGCAATAAATGTCTTATATTTCAAATGAACTGCTAAGACTTAATCCTGCAATTCTTTGCTAATCCGAGTAGTCCTAAGGACTTCCATGAGATCAAGGACTCCTGACAGGGGTGTGTTTGCGGGGTCAGGGCTTTCATTTGTGCAGAACGCATGAAGGCAACCCCTAGGTGAACTCACTTTGCCTAATTTCTAATCCACTAGAGTATCATGAGTTGGAAAGTTCAGATAAAAATAAAATTAAAAAACAAAATCAAACTCTATTGAATTTCCTTTCCACTTAGACAATGAAATGGCAACAGAGAGGATGAAACAAAAAGTATTCCGTAAGAACATGGAACATGCAATAGGAACCACGACTGGTGATGCTGCTCTTGAGAGTAAAGCGAGTTCAAATTGACCCCTGTACTATTCCTCCCCAAAAAGAACACACGTATCCACCCATGGCTGCTCACACACGTTCAAAACTCAGATGACCTCTGCAGGAGCTACCAGCGTTCCTGCTCCCTGCTGTCCTCCCCTCAGCGCCACCACGACTCCTCCTGCTCCAGCTCCATAGCTGTACCCATCTGTGCCTTTCTAAGGGCTGCTTTACCTGTGGGAGTTCACTGCAATTGGCTGCTTTTTTCCTTCTTCCCATTTCATATCAAATTTGTTGTGCCCGTTACAGCTTGTACTCAATCAACAGAACTGTGACGACCTGTGAGATGTTCAAATTCCTTGGTCTTTTGAAACATAAAGGAAGTCATGGGTGGCTCAACCTGAGCCTGGCCCTGGAGTCACCCTGAGTGCACAGCTGGGTCACGGGAAATTCATTAATTAGAGTATGCAATAAATTGTTATTGATATTGTTCTGTTGTTTGTCATAGCCCCAAATGGTCAATAATTGTCAACAACATTAAAAGGAATGTGGCAAAAGCCAACCAAAGCTCACATAAATTAATTGAGGAAAAAAGAGCACTCAAGGATGGTTGCAGCCAGGGTGTGGATGAAGGGGAAGGAAAGAGGTGGTCAGGAGTTTGTGTGTCCTGAAGGCCTGCATCCAGCCACCACTTCAAGTGGTACTTCCTGGGGTCCTGCATGGCAGCAGGAGATGGGTGCTGGCTCCGTGCAGGGCCTGGCCCCAACAGGCCTCCCCTCCTCGCCCACCTCCAGCAGTGAGGCCAAAAGCACAGGCAGCAAATTTTGCAGAAACAGACAACATCAAGGGCCCAGTTCACGTGACTGAAAACCACTATGGCCACTGTGAGGATCAAACAATCTGATGTATGCATTTTAAGTTTACCAAGAAGCTTTTTTTCCCCCATCAATTACATTCTTTACAGTTCCCAGAAGGAAATGATCTTTCATAGGCAGAAATAGAATAGCCTGTCATAATCACTCAAACCTAATGAAGAATATTTATTGCTGTCACCAGCAGCTTAAGGTCTAACTATCCCATCACATAAAAATAAAAAAAGAATGTAATGGCTTCACTGATCTGTTGCTGTTAAATCTGAAGTACGTGGAGAATTAAAATTGATAAAATATGTTGGACTGACCTCCATGGCTATGGTGTAGAACACTGGGAATACTGGACATGTACTTGAACATACTTTTTGTAACACACTGCCAGTTTACTACAGGTTGTTCCCAGAAAACTTCCAAACCACAAGGTTTGTAATGATGTCAGACAGAAAGTTCACTAGGCCAAGCAATGTGCATTTGAAAATCCTGCCCATGCATTACAAATACAGCCAAAGTTTTGAGGGGGTTGAGGTATTCTGACGTTGGGGTTTGTGACTGGGGTTCTTGTTGTTGCTGTTGTTTTAAATCATAGAATGGCTTGGGTTGGAAGGGACCTCAAGGATCATCAAGCTCCAACCCCCCTGCCGCCAACCTCCGTATCTGATACTAGACCAGGCTGCCCAGGGCCCCGTCCAACCTGGCCTTGAACACCTCCAGGGATGGGGCATCCACAGTCTCTCTGGGCAGCCTGTTGTTTTCTTAGCAGGGGCAATACTTCTGAAGTGCCTATTTCTTCTGCTTTCACTTTTTTTTTTTTGGTCTCTGTCTTTCACTTCATTATCAATGTTTGATTAATACTTTATTTTAGATGATAGCTTATTTTGTCCTGTCAGATGCCCATATCTGTTTACGTTAAAAGCTTTAGCTTATTTATGTACATACACCCACACAGAAGTACTAAGATTTTTTGTCCCCTGAGATGTCAGGAAACCCAGAAGACTATCTACACTCTTACCCTTGGCAAGGATTATCCACTAATTTGGGGAGTTTTGATGCATAGAAGTCAAAGCACCTTGGATCAGAACAGTAATTTACTTTACAGCTCAGAGACTTCGGTGGACTTGCCTTCATTTTCCATTGGTCTCCCATGATGCCAAGCCCTGAAATACATGCACAGCTCTTGTTCTCTGTCATCTGTTCAGGAGCAGAGTGACACCTGAACTCTTTTCATCCTTTTACCATACATGCCATTCCCTTTTATCTCTATAAAAATATTTTCCTGTTATTTTTAGCTCAAATCACAGCTTATTTAAAAGGAAAAAAAAAAAAAGTCTATGCTTTTTTTAGTACTGCCCAAAACTTAATTTCCTGGGCTGAAAAAGGAGACAACACCGTTGACTTTTGATCTGTTTTAGTTACAAGCCAGGCCAGCCAGTGCCAACTGAAAGTCCTCCCTCTTTTAAGCACCTCAAGGTAAAGGATGCAAGTCCCAGNCCCCCCAACCATTTCTGACCCTGCTTTGGGGGACAATATTGAAAACAGTGAAAATATAACCCTGCTAAAAACATGAATCAAAAAGTCGCTGCTTGTGGACATGTTTTTAAAATTGCTTAGTTGCATGGAAGTCCCTTTAGTGCTTGAAGGACTTTAATAAAATTGATTTTCTGAGTATAGCCTTTTAGCAGCTACTGTATAAGCTTGAAATATGAACCCTTCATTGTTGAAAGTGTTTCATTTTTGCCCTGTAACTAATGATCAAGGGAAAGAATGTGTTCAGAATTCTCCATGGTTGCCATTTTCATAATTAAATCGTGCTAATAATAAAGCTTTGCAGACTTTAAACAAACTAGCACTGGAGTGGAATGTGGTTTGCGGAGTTTCATTTACGGACCTCTGCAATTAGCCCTTAATGAATAGGCACACCACAGTGATAAGTAAGACATCTCTATGAACCGGTTATTTACCAAAGCACAAAACTGTGATATTCCCATTCCAGCCACTGGAAATTATTCTCCAGATTTCTTCTGAGCGGCTCTTGAGTAATTTAGGAAGTTAAAGCCCATTAATTGTCTTTAATACCTGATGTGTAATGTAGCAGTAGTCTCTCCATTGTTCATCCTAAGTACAGTGGCTCAAAACTAAGCAGCCAAGCCAGTAAGACACAGCTGAACGCGATGCACACATTGCTGCTGGTGCATGCCTACTACTGGTAAGCTACGAAGAACTTAAAAATCCTAGAATTGCCCTCATTGCAGAAACAGCTGCAGGTATACCTTCCCGTCCTGCTCTGTATGCTTACATTAAAGACTGTTTCACTTTTCAAGCATGCCCAGATCCCTCTGGATGTTTTCCCTCCCTTCTATTGTGTCAACAGCACCACATCAGCAAACTTGCTGCTGACACTCTTTTCCCTTTTCTCTGGTGTTTTTATTCCCAATATGTTTGAATTCAGTAAACGTAAGCCACACTTGTTAAATGCTGACTTAGTTTAAAGCACTCAAGCATTAAATCCTCTACCCAGAAATACGCAGAAATGATGAACTGTAACCCACACACCTTGGGTCGTCACCGAAAAACTGGCAGTGCTGCAACTGCTAAGTGTACTTTGTGACAAGGAGAGTCATAGCAGTGGGGATTGAGACACTGTCCTGGCTCCATCACTGCCCAGGCAATATGTCCAGTAACCTCTTCATCCCTATTATAATGTACAAGTACTTTTCTTTCTATTTAAATTTCATACACCAGACTAAAATTTAGCATACAGAAGTGGGCCATGCAGAAGTGTTTTTCTTAACCAGAAACCTCACACACTTCTTCCTAAAGCAAATCAACTGCAGCACGGAGAATACACCTTTGATAGGCCCGGATGAGAAAAGCAGAAGCAATATATTGTGTTCATTAAAATGATCTTAAAATTAAATTTAATACAAAGTACCTGAGACAAAAACCCAAAACTATTAACCCCAAAGCCACTAACTATTCATTAGCCAAGTCAATTTTGCATCCCATTATCATTCACAATGTGTAAATTCCCATTGAAATTGATTTAGTAAACCAGCTCTTTGATGGGTCTGAAATTAAAAGGATAGAAGAAAAGATACAACTAATTGAAGAACATAATTTGATGCTTGTACAGGGTGTGAAATCCACTGCGAGCGGACTGGAGCTTTAATTAAAGACAATGGGCCACACTCACATCTGGGATAGCACTGAGGGATTCTGCTGAGGTTAGACCTGCAGCCATGCGTGGTGGGCTGCAACTCAGCTGCTGGTGGTAGTCTGCTTTGGAAAGGAAGAAGGATGCTCCTGCTTGGACTCCCAAACTACAGGCACTGGGAAGAGCAGCAGCTTTCTAGGAGGACTGGTAGGACAAAAACGTGTCCTTTGCACTAGGACCAGAGAAATCAGAGCATGCACTAAGGCAGAGCCCCACAAACAGGGCTTGACATTCCACCAGCTGCCATCTACACAACAGGGAAGTTTGAGCTGTTTGAAAAAATTCACAGCTCCTCTTTTGCCTTTTAAAGCCACCTGAGCACATCAAGTTTTGCAACTCCTGTGTGATGAACATTAGAATACTCCTGCTTGGGAACCTGGTACATTTACTGATTTGACGTAATTCAGATGTTGTCCTATGTCTGATCTCACCTTTATGGAAAAAAAAAAAAAAAAGACAGCTGAAGAAATGAGGATATTCTGCATAGTTCTGTGAAAGAAAATACATCGGGACGTGAAGATACTTTGCAAATATTTTCCTAAGAGTGGTAGGACCTGGGACAATATTACAGTTAGCAATTAGAGTATGAAGACTAGGATTAAATATTATACTTTGGTTGCTTCCTTACTGAGAAGGAGCAGCTTAAGCTACGCTTACTAATTTCAACGTGTGGCTGCTTATACTGTTCACTGTGGATGTAGATGAAGAATTCTACCTTTTTTCTTTTTGCAGACAGACTGTAAATAGGCCAACATTATCTCTTAACTTGTGAATGATTTATATTTTTCTAATGAAATAATGTACCTAAGTTCCAAATTAGTCCATATTAAAATGGTTGCCAGCAGAAGTCACTGATTATTAATCTCAGCGGCTGTTTGGCTGCTGAATTCTCAGGTGCTGCTGTTCCCACAAATCAGCTGTGTTCTCAGGGAAGAAGCTGTGACCAAACAGCCAGTGACAGGACCAAGAGGGAGAGTCTGTGGCTGGCACAGCCTGTATTATAGTAAAGCAGAATAGTGCTATGTTGTTTGAGGTTAAACAGAAAATTTTAGCACTTGCCCTTTCTTGTGACTCATCAGTATGAAGCTGAGGAGTGAATGTCTAAAATGGCGTAAGAAGAGCTAGGAGAGAAGCATTAAGTACTGTCCTACCCACAGAAACACTGTGTGTTGGTTCTTTGGCTCACTGTCTGGTACTGAACTGATTTAACGTTGAGCTTTCTCTTGCTTAAAGGCTGGTTACAGATTCCTCAGCTGGGTCTGCCTTGCCCAGTGGACTGGAATGCTCCAGTAAAGACCTGTGTGATAATCTGCTGAAGAAGAAGGTTCTTTTAACAGTAATGGTAAAGAAAGAGAGGACTACAACGCTGAACCTAGAAATTTCAGGAGTAGTTAAAGTCTGAGATAATATCTGCAGCCACATCTCCAGTGTCCAACACTTGGACAGGCAGACTGGGGTGATGCAGACACGAGGTAAGTCCCTCCTCACACACATTTATTATGCAGGAATGGTGCAAGCTGATCTGCATTTGGTTTTGCTCTCACTGTTTTATTGATTATTATTTAATTGCCCCATTGACACCAGAGGCCTTAATCACACGCATGCTAAGCAGCAACCAGCAGTGGTTCACACCCACTCTGTAAGGGCCCTGTGTAGCTTTGAAATACCCAGCTGCGTCTTCAGGAACGCCGGCCCTGAAGTTAGAGCGGTTGGAGCTCACGTTGGGGGCCTGGGCCTTGCTGCACAGATCTGTGCTGTCACGTGTGTGTTTGCACCTTTATCTGCTGGAGGGGACTCATCTCCACAGTGAAAGAAGGCATTCTTACCCAGAAATTATTACCAAAGTTAGGAATGGGCTGAAAGGAAGTAAAATTCAGTACCGAGCAATGTCTGTTTGAGCTCTATCAACAACACCCGCATAAAAGCTGTTGTGCAGAAGTAAATAAGAAAAGTTGAATTCTTTGCCTAGTGTAATTCACTTCATTTATTGACTTTTTTTCCTTTCGTTTGCCAGTGGTTCTGAGATGCCTGGCATTCAGGATGATTTGTAATGTAAATTATATAATTGTACTTTCACATATTTTAACATCAAATGGAATGATTGACTACAGAATTTGAGCTGTCTACAGGTGGGGGTCAATTATCATCTGAATAATCACACTGCCACACAAGAATAGCATGGCCATGGAGTGTGACATATTTTTATCTCTATGCATTTCAATGAAGTCAGTCTGGTACATAAAAGGTTATCACCTAGGAAACATATTTTCCTAAGCACAAGTTAAACATGCAAGCGAGATCAGCATAGATATTCAATTTAGCCAGTCAACCCTAACCTATTAATATTTTAACAAAATCCAGTGAGGATAATTTTTTTTCTTTGATCCCATTTCATTTGAGCAGCCTGGAAAGGGAAGAAAAATTAAAAACAAAATAGTCAAGCATACAGAATGAGGTTATGTATTAAGTGGGCTATTTAATGTTTTTGGCATATTATAGCCCTAGGGAAAGTGTGGATGGATTTAACAATCAAGATCTGTGTTCCCTGGGCCCACAAAGTTCGAGAAACATAAAATAATCTATACTTCCGAGCTGACAAATCTTACCTGACACTCTTCTTCATCTCACTGGGACTCTCCAGCTCAGCATTAATCATATGTTACAGGGAGTAAAAAGAAAAGTAAATCACACTAAGCTGGAAAGTGAGATGGAAGGTCTTTGGGCAAAGCTTTTAATCAATAATATGTGGGATAATAACCAGGAGCTATTGTTTGAATCTTCAGATATGAAAAGGTAGCAATGCAAAACACAAAGCAACTACAAACTGCTGCAGCTGCAGAGGGTTGTGATACAAACAACAGCAGCTCGCTTTGCTCCAAACCCACCTCCCCCCTTTCTTCCTCTTCCTGGTCCATCACAAAATTCTGCATTGATAGTTCACTAGGATTTTGATCAAACTCCAGAACTGCAAATACAAGTATCAAGCTCATCCTAGAGATGGAGGATGCAGTGGTATCATACGCATTACATTTGGGGTGTATAATCTGAGACCCTTTAATAGCCACTGAGACTCAGAGAATGTCCCGCAGAAGATCTTATTGCCCATGTCAGACAAGTCCTCTCTTTCCACACTGGTCTCTCTTCATAGCTGCACTACTAACACAGAGACAGGTATTATTCTGCCCTAATTCTCCCTCATTTCCCAGGTATGCACCTACCCTCCCTGGCTACTGCTTCCCTTCCCTCAACTCATACTCGTACATTAATGAAAGGGGGAGGAAAAAGAAGTGTTACCTGTCTATAAACACCGAACAGCCCTTTGACTTGCGTGTTTCTTAACTAACTCATTCACTGGGTGGCTGAAATGCAGCCCTGCAGGCAGCTGCTGGGAGCAGACATGGGGCTGGCATGGCCATGGCCAACCTGACCCAAAGCTATTCATGCGGCTCAGTTCATGACCTCTCACTTTCCTCAGCCCTTCAGTAACGTATGTAATAATATTTGGTTTGCCGGGCTATGAACAGGAGGTGGAGACGCTAGTCCTACCTCATATTTTTGTAATTATTATTATTATTCTAGCCGAAGGAGAGAGAGAGTTACAGCTCGGGGTGAAACCTAACCCAAATCCAGTTCAGGCTGTTCATTAATGCAAAACAGCGCTAAATCTGTGAATGGAGCTCCAGTAATTCCTGCGCTGCTGCTCAGCAGGAGCCCAGCGACACACAGCGTGTGCAGCCACACTAAAAACACGGGTCATTGCCAGGCAAGCACTCCAGGGCTGTTTGCACAAGCAGCCCTATCGGCCAGACTGTATTTTGTACCGCTGAGTGTGTGGCCACATTCTCTTCCTTTCACTTTGTCTCCTTCTCAGAATACAATACATTTGTTCTCCCTTTGGTCTTTTTTGCACATGAGTAAAATTAAAGATACTCAGTCCTGCCCTGCCCCAAAATAAAGAAAAAAGAAAAAGACTTTTTCTGCTTTAGACAGATCGATATTTGTAGAGTTTAGTTTTTTAATAGCTCCAAAAGTCCAAAAACACTTCAGTACTGTAACTTCAATACATATTTAACGCCCCAACATCCTAAGAAACACTTGCTGAAAATTAATAAAACAATAACCAGAATTTTCAAAAACTGTTAAATCCATTGGCTTATTTCTGAAGGGGCTGCAGAAAGCACCAGCCTCCCCTTCGTGGGCTCTGGCTGTTCGCAGCCAGATTAATACTCACTGCTTCTTACACTGGAACCACCTCACTGGCCTACCCAGCCCACTTCTCTCTAGAGGGTGAAAGTAATTTCTACCAAAAGGTTGGCTGTGGTGTTTTTCTCTGCTCAGCATCAAACCGTACCGACTCTTGGGAGTTGCCCAGCTTCAGGAAAGGCTTGGGATCCCAGTTACTTTATTGTCCTCCCATCAAATAACAATCTCCTGCAAGGTCTTTTCTATTGATGGTGAGCAACAGAAATTTGTATGCACACTGAAATATTACCAGGTGAAACACGTTACCAATGTTGATAAATCAGAACTAGACATGAGAACGTCAAAGGTGTTGGGGCAGTGTAGGAGCCTGCAGTTCTCACCAGGTGCATGGCCCCACTGCAGTGACTGCTCATGTCAGCATGCCCCCCAAATGGCCATCCACCTTTTCCTTTAGCTGCAGAATGAGCTGCACGCAGGGAACCCTGCGGGAATGCATTGACACCTGTGGATGGGGTCTACCCAGCACATGGCAATGCCACCTGCCACTGCTCCACAAGCATCTCTGCAGCATCACTGCTGCTAAGAGATTTTTTTAAAGGCAATGCAAAAAGAATACAGGCTTGAAATCGAAGAGCAAATTCCCAGCCACTTCCCCCTCTTGTATTTGTCCTACAGTGGTTCCTATTATGGAGTCATCGTTTGTCACCAGGTGCTACAGAAATCTGCTTTGACAAAAGGAGTTATCATCCACTGAAGCTGCATTACAGTAAGAGCTGCCATCTTCACGACTACAATATATCCAAAGCCACTATTTCTTCCTTTGCTAATGGACAGCCCAGTTGCATTTTTTCACCTGCAGCGAAACAGTTGAGAGCTCATGTGGGCAGTGGGTGTGGGCAGAAAACCCAGCCCAGGTTCAGCAGGTTTCATTCTGCATAAAGGAACACCTAAAAACCACTGATGTCTCTGGAACCAGAGAGAGCTGCTTACAGTGAATAGATGTGAAAAAAAAAATCATTTCTTTATATCACAATGAGCCTTTGTACAACCCTTGAGGAAAGTGGTAGTGCTGCCTGCACTGGCTGCAGGTCCGGGAGATGCTGAAACAGTTAAATGTAGTGGTCCTGCCTGCTCTGATCTCTGCAGAACTGGACTCGGTACGGACTAATGAACAACTCTTTGAACCTCCAGGTCTCACAAGGTTTAATTTGTTATTTCTGAGGAAAAAAAAGCATGAATAAATAATGAGACTAAGGGACATGGAGGCAGAGACAACTCACCAGTGTCATTTACATAGACGGCGGGGCTACCGAGTCCTAGCATTACTCATTACCACAGTCCTATAGAAGCAATTACCTCAAGTCCAGGAAGGCAGCTAAATCCAGGGCTGCTCTGTCCCACAGTTAAACAGAAAGGTTTCCAGTACCCTCTGATGCTATTTTAGTTCTGTAAAATTCAGACCGTGGAGAGTTAACACAGGCTGGGAAACCCAGACCCACACTGCGGCCCGTGGTGTGTTAGGGTCAGAGTTCACTTGGGTAGCAGAAAGGAACAGAACAACCCATAAGACTGCTCAGAAAATACCTCTATGCAGGAAATCAAACTTTCACAAGAACGTGGCAGTTCTGGCTGTGCCTTTTGCAGGAGAGTTTTGTGAGGTGTTCAGCTGAATTTCTTTTCTCAGACCCAGAAAGCACATCATTGTCACAGCAGTTGGAACAATTGCTCAAAGTGTGACAAATCTGGGTTTAAGCCCTCAATTCAGAGCTGGGACATCAGCTCGGATCTCTCCCATCCTATACAACTGCACCAGCAATTAGGCTCCTGTATATTCTGGGTTAGAATTATGCTTCTCCTTTAGATTTCCGTTATTATTAATTTTATTATGTTTTTATTACGTATCTTTGTTTCACTCTTATAATTTGCTATTTGAAAATTGTTTGAAGATGTGGAAAGCATTTCCCAGGAAGAGCGAGCAGCGCGGTAACGGCAGCACTGGAGCTTATTTTTCTTTTGCTTAAATGCTCTGTGAGGCAGAGAAAAGCCACAACATTACAATAATGTTGTAGGAAGTAGGCTTTGCACACAAAGCAAATTTTCTTCCTGAAGAGCAGTTTATTGCAATGTACGGAGCTCACTAATTGGATTTACGACAGGCAAGCAGCAATAGTAAAAAGGAATAATGTGAACAGGGAAAAATAAACGGATATTAAATCTTACAGACACCCACACGTTCCCCGTGCTCTCCTGAAGGAGAGCTGGCTAAGGAGCCAGTGCTCCCACAGTTGCCCTGGTTCTTTGTTTGCTCGGCAAAGGGCTGTGCTTACACTGGAGGTAGGCAGGTAAGTGACGCACAGAGCCACCTGCTCTCAGCTCATCACTGAGCTGAGCTCCATGGAACACGTCATGTTGCACTGCCTGGGCTGGAGCTCAAGTGCCCACTGAGCTGTTTTGTTGACCCAGGTGAAGTGAGGGGTGTAAGCAATCATTAATTAAAATACCTGAGCGGTCTTAGCGAGGCTCTCCTCACAGTGTTCTGCCAGTCTGGCGTTCATTTGCTCCATACGACAGCCATCTTATACATTACACCCTCATTTATGCACTCTGGCAGAGGTGCATCTGCTGCTGAAGTTGAGCTTTTATTTTGGGGCTTCTGTGTTCCTCCTGCTTGGTGTGGGAATGAAGGAGCAGCACAGGGCAGTTTGTTAGCTGGGGCTGCAGTATAACCTATCTAATCCTGACAGGCATAAATGTTTAAAGCACGGCTGAAATTCTGCGAAGTGTGCTACTGAAAGAGCGTCACTGCAACAGTCACCCCTGAAACCCTGCACTTATTTCTCACTTTCATTCAGTGTCATAAAAGACCTCGGCATCAATCATTAACAAGCTATTAACACATGCAGCTGATAAAAATGCCCAAAGCCTGTGCAATAACAATGACGGAAATTCCTGCTTTGCAGCCGGTCTAATCGGAGCACAAGGAGACCACCTCGGTTACGTGCTTGGCTAAAGATCGCTTCTTGCTGCCTTTGCTTTCATCTCTGCCTGTGTAACAGTGCTGTGTTTCCTCCCTGCCCTGCAAATGCAGCTGCTTCATCCTGGGAAGCGGCTGCGAGCAAAGTCAGGAAACCATTCCCTTCAATCACCAGGTGATTTTCATATGCCATTACCTCGCAGCAAAGGTGCTACTGAAACCCAAAGAATGAGGAATCTCAGCTCAATACGCAGTTTATAAATGCAGTAAAATAGTGCTCATTAATAATGAGAACGGAGCAGGCTGGTGCTCAGACAGCATCCCAACATGGTGCCTCCAGCCCATTCCTTAAATGGTACCATAACTCAGCCGAGCTGCCCTAAAGACTTCTGCTTCGGCCACCTGAACAGAAACATCTGAGCATTCTGTGCCTTGCTCTGTGCGATGCTGCATTTGTTCCAATAACTCTGATGCCAAGCAACCTGAGCAGCTGCTGACAGGCACAGCGCTGCACACACCGCAGCTGTCACCCGGCCTGTGGGCTGTGCACCGCGCTGCCGGGTTTGGCATCGCCCCGCTGCCGGCAGCACTCGCCTGTAATTGCATTCACTCGGCGGCAGCTCCTCGTCCCCGTGCAAAGGAATTTAAGGATGGAATCTGTAGAAATGACTCCATAGACTGAGTACAGGCTCAGAAAAACACACACACACCCAGCCTTCATCTGCTCTGCTGCGATCCACTTCACAGCTCCCATTTCCCACGTAAAACAGAACACAATTTATAATTTATACTTTGTTGGTGCAGTCCTTCTTGGAGAAAAACAAATCTTCGATGAAATACTGGCTTTATGTTCTAAAGCTATAGAGAAAAATCACAGAACATTTGGCAGTTTACCTCCACTACCACATCTTTCAAGTTTGGGTATTTATATCTCCTGCTCCTTTCCAATAAGCTGAGCACAAGCACAAAGAGTCCGAGTGCAGCTCTGTGCTGAACTGCAATTACAGCAAAGCACTGCAGGTATTTATGGAGCTCCAGCAGCACTTCAGGCCCAGTCACAATCTAAACATTCTGTGTGGGGTGGAATTGCTGCGTTCCCCCACTCTCATTAGAACCTGCGGCACAGGAGCAGCTCTCAGAACAAAGGCAGCGCTGCCCTCACCTGGGAGCTGCAGCTCTCTGTGAGGGGCACTCCCCAGCACAACCACCATCCAAAGCTGTGGCCAGCTCACGGGCTGAGACTGCACAGAAATTAAGGATTTCTGTGAAAAGCCACTTCACACCTCCAGGACTATTTATTAACGTCAAAGACCCAGAATCAAGGAGTGAGTGGGGATGCAGGGTGTGGAAATGTGCAAGGATCGCCCTCATGAACATGCAGCAAAGCCACACAAGCCTTTACTTAAACTGTGCTGCTTCCAAAGCTCCTGCCCTGTGTTATCTCTGTTCATGGTGGGTCCACCAGCACCGCACATCACAGCACGGCACAGCTGGGGCATGCCATGCTCCCCACTTACTTCGGCCCATTCCCTACATGCACTGCCCCGGTGCGCTGCACTGTGTATCCACCAACTTCCAGGACTGCGCTGAGCATGCACTGACACTCGGAGAGGAGTCTCAGCTGCTGTGTCTTCTGCCTGTGACAGAAGGAGGCAGAAGAGCTATTTGGAAAACGTCAGAATATTGCAGGTTGGTTGATTTGATGAAAAATGTTATTTTCATACAAATGGCACACTTGAAAAGCATGAATTAAATTTCCTTCAGTGGGTCTGCAGATCTGTGATGAGACATCACCCTTTGATATAGCCACCAAATGACGAGATGTGAATTTGCTTCCCTTCTGGACCGCCCAAATCAAACTGTTTATTTACAGTGAGGAAAATAAATATACAGTGGAAAAGGTCAAAAGCAAAATTCAAAAGATATCTTTTTTTTTTTTTTAGCCTGACTTCAGAGGAAATTTTAACTTTTGTTTATTTATTTGTTTTTTTTTTTTTTAATTAAAATTACCTAAGTCCTTCCGACTGGGAGAATAAACTTTTGAATGTGGTTCTTCTGCAGCCCCTCCCTGCTCACCCAGCACCCCGCTCCATGCAGGGTGTGAGGATGGGCTCCTGCAGTGCCGCGGCAGTGCTGCAAGGCTCTGGGCTGAGCCCCACATGGCTGAAGATGATTACATTCCACTGACACTGTATCTTGCTCACATTTTACAAAAACATCTCTGTATCAACACAAGGAGTTGGGAAGTAGCGTAGGAATCCCAGCTCCATCTGGCAGGAGCTGGGTTTTGCCAGATGGATCCCAACTCTCCTGTATGAGGTGGGATTTCCCAAGGGTCCCAGAGGACCTCGACACCCAAACAATGTTGTCTGAAGGTCTGGTCACAGCAAGCAATCAAACCAGTGTCCCGGCAGTTCTGTACCCTTCATTTGGAAGCTGCCACCTGCTCAGCTGGGGGCCAGGGGCCGCTTTTCAGGCTTAGCCCATTGCTACGTGAAGCAAACCAGACTCACAAGTGCTTTCACTTTGCTTTGAAATCGCATCCGCTGTGCAACCTACTACAGACCCTGTGAAATCGGCGAAACTCCTTGGAGCTGCAATAACCTGGTGGAATTAGGTGTGAGGAGGCCAGCCAGCCTGGAAAATGAGAAGGTGAGCAACTTCTGCAGCCAAGGATTTCATATGAAACCTTTCAGCTTTTGTTTTGTGGGTCGGCCAGTGCTCTGCATAAAGATAAGACAAGGACAGGATCCTTGCTCTGTAAACGAGAAGTCTTTGCAGCAAGGTACAGAAACAATCCATTGCCTAGTGAAATTGTGATGTTCACACACAAGCAAAAGCAAATTGAATTTGTTAATTTGATGGGCAACACTAGAAGAGGAGAGAGATTGCAATAAGAAAATGCTGCCCCAACCTCTGCTTAACCTCTCAACTGCTCAGCCTCTACTGCCTTACCCAACACCCACCTCTAACACTGTGGGCCAACAAATAAAATAGGAGGCATTACTTTCAGAGCAGAGGGGAGGATGGCATGGAGGGCGTGCAGCCGCACCGCTGGGAGCCTTTTGGGCAGGTATAGAACTCATCAGCTGCAATGCAGTTTTTTGCTGCTGTTTCTTTTCTTTTCTTTTTTGTTTTTTAATTACCCTTCCCATCTTTCATCTGCCTTCCTGCTCTGCTCAGCTGCTTTCTGTGGTCTTTTGAGAGCTTAAGCCAGAACCAAAGTCACAGGGAAATAAAGCAGCAGTACTTGAGCTGAGGTTGCCAGCCCTGCTCCGAGACCATCACAGGGATTTTGTATAAAAGCTGGGCAGCCCACTGTGCAGCAGGAGGAGAGCTTAGAGCTACCTACCTGAGCACTTTGAACTTCAAAGAGGTTTTGTTCAGGTGAAGAAGAGAGCAGCATTTCTGCCATTTGCTTCCTTTCAAAATAAATTCACTATCCAGAGTAAAAATGTTATTTTTCTTAAAAGGCGACATCTGAAAAATATTACTAGCCAAAGGCCAGATTCTTTAAATATTTTGCGAGAGCTAATACTGTTATGGTTTCTGATGTGGGTATCCTTGTTACGGGGGTGACAAGCTGAGCTCCTCCAGCTGCATCTCAGCCCACAGTTGCACCAGGCAGGAACTAAAGCCCCAAACCTGCTCCCTCACACCTCCAGCTCTCCCTGATTTTAAATGGGAGCACTTGTAGCTGAAGGCAGGGTTTGCCCCTAGCTGAGGACAACTATAATCCACGCACTAAGATGCTTAACTCATTTGGATCTTTTGTGCAAGCGGCAGCTCTGCCCACACAAAGCCACGCTGCTCCTTTCGGAGCTGTCATTTCAAAGAGCAGGAGTTCTCCTTTGTACCCATTCCAATGCCTCTAACTTTCTATATTCCCTTCTTTGCTTTCATTTTATCCTCCACCTACGCTGTACCTGGCAGGTTCTGTGACACAAACACCCCGCTAGAGCTGATCTCTTATGCTTGGACAGGGAAACTAAATATTACCAAAAAAAGAAGAAAAAAAATCTGAGAAACATTGGGCATGCATAAGCAAAGACAACCGATCTAAGTCAGTCCTTCTGATGCTAATCTGACTGAAAATAATATGCAGGGTACATGAGAAAATGTCAAATCCACGCTACCTCACAATTGCTGGCTTTTACTCCAACTTGAAACTAATCCAAACGCAAAAGGCTGAAAGTTATATCATTATTTAGGGAGTTTAAAGGGAATAAAAATGTAGCTCCCATGAAACCCTGTTAGACAAATAATCTCACAAACTCCCAAAATAATATCGGTGTCTACGGCCATTAAAGTTTATAGGTGCATAAAGAATGCGCTTAAAACAGGTTATATTGAAATCCAAACATTCCTTCCAATTTAAGTGTGGAGAAATATCTTCTGCAACAGGGAATGCTCCGTACAATTATTCTTCAAAACTGGAAGTCTGTGATTAATAAAATAAACGTAGGCTTTCACTGAGCACCAGTCCCTTCTGATGTGCATCAGACATGCATCCAAGCCCCTTGTCAAGCACAGCATCATGTTTTTAACACAGCCCTATTCCCGGAACACAATGGAAGGCGAGAGTCTCAGTCAGAAAAATCATAGCACATAAAACACTTTCAGTTTTAGCATCAAAGATGTGTTTACTGCAAACACAGAAACGTAAGGGAAATGAAGTGGGGAGCAGGGCTGCAGCAGAGTTCTAAGGATGTATTTTTAGCACTCGTGCACTGGAGCCCTGTGACCCATGCCGGCTGGTTTGCTGCACTGCGCGCAGCGGTGCTCCATCTCCCCTGCCAGCCGGATGCTTCTGCACATTCCCAGTCCCTAGAAAGTTTTATAGGGGCAAAGCGAACTTTCCTGCTCCCCCTGTGTGGGTCCCATCCTGTCCCGTGCTGTGCTCCCACTGCTGCTGGGCAGGATGGGCCCCTAATCACTCCCAGCTCCCCTGGAACCCTAGCAGAGATAAAAAGTACAAAGACGCTGCTGGTTCCAGTCTTCTTATTGAATTTTCATTGCTCCTTTTATTGTAACTATGAATTCAGTCCATAATGTCACGTGCTCTTTGTTCTCCAGCATGACATACATTTTAATACGCCGCTCAATATCTTTGCGCAGATGAAGTGCGTTCATGTGCAGCTGAGTTAACACTTTGCTACAGACATGGTTACAGTTAGAGATTAAAAGCAACGCTTTCCATGGTTCTGGGCTCAGTATTTCCAGCCCCCCTCTCCTCCTGAAAGTCCTCCTCCCTGCAAAAATCTCCGCAGAGAACTGCTGAGCATACAGATCGTGTCACTGACATCTGGAAAGAGACACGACTACCTGAGTCAAAAATAACCCCGGCAGAGGTCAGGGCCGCGCCAGGCTGTCGCTCTGTATTTAAACTGATTGATTCATACAAAGACAAAATTATGGAGAGCATTGGAATCAGCAGCCCGGGACTGCAGGCACGGCTGTGTTTACAGGAAATGTATTTCAAAGGTTACGTCTGGCATAAACTAATTGATGCACTGGACGTTATGATACACAACAATCTAAACTTGAATTGTGAATAGCGCCTGCCCACCTCCCTACCTAGATAATAACAACTTTCTCTCAACTATACATGATCATGTATCATTTTTCAGGATATTCTTTGCATAAAATCTATTGGTTATGCAAATAAAAGGCTTTGGAGAATAATGTACAGTAACTAATTTGTATAATCAGTTTCCCTCAATTCAGCGTGATAATGATATGTAAAGCACATCACTACAGACTGTCTGTGAAATGAATTCTGTCTTAATATGCTAGTCAACTAGCCACTCGACCTTTGCACAGGCTCACTGTAAGAAGAGCAGAAAAACCCACACACATTCTTTCAATTTCTAAAGGGAAATTCGACTCTAGCCATAGAACAAAGGAAGAAGAAATAGAAGTAAAAGAAAATCAAAGAAAAAGTGATTTGGATTCAAGGGGATCAGATGTTTCATTTATTGCAGGTTGGAGACCTTCAATCAGTCAAATGAAAGACACATTTGTATTAAAATACCTACAAGGCAGAGAGAAAGCCTTGATCAGGTGTATTAGATTTAAGTTACAGCTCTCTTGCTGAGAGACGTGAACCTACCTTCCAACCTATCTGTTCTCAATATTGAAGGTTTTCTGTGTTACAAACACAAGATGAAAGGCACCTCGCTTGCCTTCCCACGTATCTGCAGGACGTGAATCGTGTGTCTGAAGCGTGTGGAAGGAGAGCAATGCGCTCGGGCTGTTCGCAACAAGGGACATTGGGCTGTGACATGGATCAGTTTGGTCCAGAGCACATTTTCTGCAGAGCAATGGAGGCACAGTCACTGCGGGTCACATCTCTCCTCTCGATTTGGGAAGCCCGAGGCTCAGCCTTGCCTTGCCCCCAGCAAGGAGCTCCTGCTGCAGGGCCCACGATCACTGCGACTGCAGCACTGCCCCTGCTGGCAGGGCACCACCACCCCTTTCTCTTTGCAAAAAAACAAGTGGAATTCAGCACATCTCCATGCAGAATAACCAAACCCAAAACAGTTGCTCGTTTGCTGAAATGGAGCTCCCCTACTAACCAGGGTTATGGAGGAGCTAAAAGACAGACTGTACGTGCAAGAAGAGACAACCTAGAAGAGGACAGAATCACACTTCCATGTGAACTCCCCAGTAAAGCCTGTTTGCTAGTGGGCATCTCTATATGCTACTTCAGCATGCCCTGTAGCTCTGACGTGGCTCCTCTAACCTTGTCTGAATCTAAGGGACTTAAGCACTGCCCACACTGGAAGAACTGTCCTTCAGCCTGTGCTCACCCAGCCCCATGCCCCCAACACCCAGCCATGGCCAGCACAGGCTCGCATGGGAGCTTCAGCCTCGCACACTGCTCACCCCAACCCAAAGGCAAACCCTTTCTGCCACCATCCAGAGCATTTCAGGAACATAACAGTGAGCTGTCAAAGCTGGGCCCTTAGGAAGAGGAATGGCACAGATACCCCCAGAATCTCCCGTGTCCCTGTGTTTCGAGGCGGCTGTGCTGGGGCGGCCCGGGGTGCACTGCTCCTCAGGCTTCATTGCCACGTACCACTGCTGTGCTCTGAGACAGCCCCGCACACACAACATCGCTTAAACAGCAGCTCCTGGCTGCCCTTCGAAACAAACATCAATAACACTGAGCTCTGCTTTCCTGTTCACATAGCTGAAAACACTGCGCAGTGGTATGAGAATTTTAAAGCCCTTCTGCTTTTTAAATAAAAGCTGTCATTCTAAAGTTTAGCTGCTCTTTTCATTTATACATCCATAAATTCTCTGGCAGTACAGGAAAAAAAAAGTTATTTTTCTTTTGTTTTCTTACTTCTAATATTTTCTTTTAAAATAAAAATAAGTATGATGTTTCCAACAGCATTTGAATAATGCAGCTTATCAGTGCCATGTAGTCCCTCTTCTGCAGCTGGTCAAAGGGTGAACAGGCAGTAATAGACAGAGGGCTGGAATAAAGTTCATTTTCCTTTTCTAACAGCTATATATTTTTGATTAAATGAAGGCCTACAGCAGTGTGACTTCCTCTGCTGAATGAGGGAAATCCATCCAGATATTTGTATCCTCCTTACGCACGATAACACATCATACAATTGTCACAAGTGGATTACAAAGCAGCAGCTCGTACACAGCAGTACAGCTGATAGACTGAGATAAATTCCACATCTCAGATGCCGTGTTTTATGTACAGTTAAAATCTGCTCGGAAGGAAAGCAGCTATAAGGCAGGCTCCCCTTTTAACAGAGTGAACAAAAGGTCCCAATATTGTGTCACGAATTCCTCTGGGGTTTCACTCTATTTATAGTGAAATCTCTTTCAGTGCACAGACACTTAGCAGTTTAGCTTGATACATCTTTTTTTCCCCCGTTTACAAAAGATCAAAACGTGCATTTCTCTGTATGAAGAGCTTTGTGTTTGGGATGGGGGGGGCGGCCATGAATACAGAACGCAGGAACCCTCGGAGGGGCGCAGGCACCTCAATTCAAGGGATAACATAAGCAGCAGTTCTGGAACTGCACGCAACATCCCAAAGCAGTCTTTACATTTCTCAAGCAGATGCATTATTTTCACTCAGTTTCACACGCTGGGCAGAACGTTTCCTAAATAACTTTTCCACCTCAACTGAAAGCCTTATAAGGCTGCTGCCCACAAAACACAAGGCCATCTGCCTGCCAGCCCCTGCTGCTAGCCTAGGAGCACCACAGCCCCAGAGAGCCCAGCTGCCCCAAACTCTGACCAGCAGCCACGCTTAGCAGAGCAGACAGCACACACACAGCTACACTGATAGAGAGCTCACTGCACACAGGCAACACCACCTGTGTTCCAAGCACTTTGCACTGCACATAGGAAGCAACACATGCTTTCCAAGGGGGATCGACAAAGGCTGGAGATTAGTTAATGCAACAAGGAGAAGGCCCCCCTGCTGTAAGTGTAATACAGATCAGCAGCAGCCACCCTGAAACTGCTGAGATGTGTAAGGAGGGCTCTGAAAGCCCTGGTTTGGAGCTACCTGCAGGCAGCCCCTGCAGAGGAGCCCCAGCCAGTGACAGCGACTGAAGGCTGTAGAATCTGCGTCCTCCCTACCAGGCAGGAGAGCTGAAAAGCAGGTAAGAAGTGATTTCTAATGACCTTCTGGCTCTGAGCAAGGTCACTTAAACCCGTGTTAGGAGATCAGAGTTTTACTTGGCTTCTATGTTTTCAGCAGGGAGTATGAAATCCTGACTCAGGCTCCATTCAAAAAGCAAAGTGCAGAAGAAAGGGTTTGCCTGTAGGGGAACCTCAGGTTTTCACTCCACGTTTGGACCTCTCTCAATTCACATTCGGTGCAGTGAAAGGAAGGCTGTTGTCAGGGCTTTCAGCAGCTCGAGTTTATCCCACCTCCCGCTTCCCAGCTTCAGGAGCAGCAGAATGCGGGAAGGGGAAGATTGTGCATTTGGCAACTTTGCTTTACTTTCATCTCCAGGGGAAAATCTGCTTCAGTCCCATGTGGGCACTGATTGCTGGAAGTATGTTTTCACAAACAAAATGCTGGAGGCCATGTAATCTTCAGCCTCCCTTTCCTTCCCAGCTCTCAGCAAGCCAAATGTAACACATGAAACAGCAGGGATGTAAGCTGGCAAAATGTCCTCAAGTACAAAGATGTGCAAAAACATATCATCTGCAGTAACATGATCAGTGCTTCTTGCTAATCTGCCCACATCGTTCCAGAATTCAGTTAAATGTTAAGCATGGAATTTTTTTTTTCTAATCACAGGCTGCCAACACAGGACAGAATGACAGCTCAACCTGAATCCATCATCTAATCTAAGGTGAATCCATTTTTTCTTTTTTCTTTTTTCTTTTTTTAATGGAATATTAAAGACTTTTAGGAGCTTGTAACCTGCCCTGACATATGCCTCCAATTTTTGGTATATAATCATAGTCATCTTTGCTTTGCCACACAGAGGTATGTGATAATTAAGAAGTATTTTCTGATTCCAGTTTGTTAAAGTAGAAACCAGACTTTCCACCATGTCAAATTGCTGTATCACATGATCATCTCAGAAATATCTGGAACTCCTTACAATCTAAGGGCTTTAGCTAGGCAAGATTATCATCTCATTTGTGCTCATTTAAGAAACAGACTAAAATGAAAATTAAATAAAGGTATCAGAACTTATGACATAGGCAGTGTTAGACCTAAGGAAACTATTTTATATCTGAAAAATAAATAAAAGTCCTACTGAGGAGTTGCAGGAGATCACTGCCACCACGCAGAGCAGAGCTGTCAGGCGCTGTCCTGTCACTGCCACTGTCACGTAGAATGTCACATCTCCTGTACATAAGAGATACATTGCATAATGTTACAGATGGCACAGCTCATAACAGCCAGGATTACATTTATTAAAATCAGTTGAGATGGTTATTACTCAGATTCTACAGTTTTCTATGCAAGGTGACCTCCACTTCCTTTTTTTTAGCAGTACCACGGTAAGATTTTCCTGCTGCAGAAAATAGCTGCAGGTCCACTGTAGCTGTGATTGTGCACTGATACCAACTCCTGCAGACATCTGTTATAAAACTACATTCATAAACATCTGAGCTTACTGATGGATTGGTTTCTCAGTGTCACTACTTTATGTACTCAGTACAAGGACTCCTGCACTTCTGTTCATGTGAGGGCTGCAGCAACGGCTGCTAGCATCACCAGCCATTATTCACATCAGAAGTGTGACACCTGCATGCCAGGGGTGGCCTTTGCTGTCATGCAATCTCCACCTAAAATAGTTGTGGACAAAGGGGTGGGGGGAACACTTACGTAGCTGTACTTTTATAACAGAGGGGTAAAGGCACAGAAGTAAAGTTCTATATACTGTGCAAAATAGCCTGCAAGGCTGAGACTATAAGCATGCAGAATGGGATATTTTCCTCTGGAGACAGAAATGACCACTGCCCAGCCTTGTTAGGTGCATGAACATCAATTCACTCCCACTGCTATGCTCAGGAATGTGTGCTCCAAAACCACAGGCACTGCCCTGCCCACAGCCTCGGGAGCTTACCCAGCCCCACCACCCCAATAACTGATACTTATTTCTCTCTCTTCTCCCTTGCAGTGGCCATTGTAAATCTACCTTTCCTGAAATTCAATAAAAAATTAATTGGGGAAAAAAAAAAAAGGCCATTTCATCCCTAACAATAAAAGACCAATTGACTTCTCAATTTTCTAGTGGGCAGGCAAAGAAATCAGGAGTACAGGAGGGAGAAACTCAATTCTCCAAAGCTCCCCCCTTCAGGACTTCCAGAGCAGCAGTCTCAAGGGTGCTGTGTCCCCTGCTGCTCACGGATCCCAGCCTGGTGTTATTTTCTCTGCTCTGAAGGCAGCAAGAATTCATTCTGCATTATTGATGACTTGGAGCTCGGCAGCTACAGCAGCCTTTGGAGGAGCGCTTTCTGCTGGTGCCACTCGCCTGCTCCCAAAGCTCCCATTGTGCCAAGGCGCACTGTTTGCTTTGCTTTCTCCACAAAGCTCTCTCAGGCTCCCTTTTACTAAAAGCTGAACTGAGGGATGTGGCACGGTGATGAAACTCTCCCTGTGAAGCACAGGCTACGTGAGCTCACAGACCAGCCATTTTCAGGCAGCTGCCTCTGCTAGGATGGCAAATATAACACTGAGCACCAGCCAGGAACAAATGGGCCAAGGCAGCTGAGATTCCTAATCCTTCTGAAAGGACACATCTGACCCCAGAAACAGCACCCACTGGGATCAGACACGTGGCAGGACAGGGATAGGAGGACATGTGCTCCGATGGACCTCCCTGCCTCCTTTCCTTCTGCTTTCTGAGCTCCACTTGCTTTCTGTCCTCTCTGTCATAAGTAATTATTTCACTATCATAACTTTTCCTTTGGGAACCTGAGCATATAACAAACACGCAACCAGACCCCCCTACAGACAGGGAGGCTGCCCTGTGGTCATTAAGCCTTGGTGTGCCTCAAGCAGAAATTCTGGATGCCAGTGGGACTTTGATTACTTGAGTGAGCACCAGGAGCTTGCATCTGTAGCCACTGATGGTTCAAAACACACACACGTTTTGCAGAAGTCAGCTCTGTCCATCAGTGCAGAGTGGAGCTGCAGTGCAGTCGAAGCTCTGTTCCCAGGATTTCACAGATGGTCCCTGACACCCCCATCCCATCCCACCTAGCACAGCTTGCCTGCTGGCTCGGGCCTTTGATCCGCAAGTGTAGCTGTTTACCGCATATATGCCTCTTTCCTTGGCTCTAAGAAAACAAAAACTAGCATTGTCAACACCTTTGAAGTATGAACATGTTCACAACAAAGAAGCAACTGCAATAACACACCTCATCTACTCAACTTGAATTGAGAGAAATCTCAAGTTGATTTTGTTTCTAGCATGATGATTTTGGTGATTGAGGTCTATGGGTTTTTTTGCAGTCCTCAGAAATTTTGGGGAGATAGTCTTTCAAAGGAAGGAATAGAGCACAGTATTCATCATGTTGGATTGCAAACTTGAGGTACCGCAGGAAGGAAATTAAGAATCTGTGTTCAGGTTCATACTTTTCTCCTCCTCAGAGCTAGGGGCCTTGAGTCAGCAGCTCTGCTCCGCCTGTAGTAGTGCCAGAAAATGACTTTTAAGAATTCCATAATTAAGACTTTGTTTCTGGAAGCATACTGTACCAGTGAAAACTGTCTCCGTTATTACTTACAGTCACAAAGATGGAGTGAGAATTAAAAGTAGGAGCCCTCTTGGTTGCCCAGTTTGGTGATGACGTACATAACTGGCTTCTAAATATTTGCCAAGGAATCCTCAATAGAGCCTTGTGCATTTTTGCATTCCCACCCCCAGTGCACTCTTAGCGTCCTCCACCACATCTGAGCAGCTTGGGATTAACCTCTGAACCTCTCACCAAGCTTCTGGTGTCATCGGTTTTAACCCTCAAACACGGATAAAATGGGCAGAGGCAGGAGTTATCTGACTGCTCACTGAAAGACAGCAACTTCAACTTTGCAGTGAAATTCAATCTCACTCCAACAGTTTCAGCGATTGTGAAAATACACCTAAAAAAAATAAAGTTAAGCAATTTCACACAGTGGAAAACAGCCCAGGGCACAAGAAAACTAAAACCAAACAGTTTGCCGTCAGTGCTGTAGACTGTGTTCAGTAAAAACAAAAGATCAAACAAGTTCTGTAATCATTATATAAAGCACATTTGCTATGGCATGTGAAGAAAACATACTTCCTTCCTAATACTAATTAACATTAGAGAGTTGTGGGCTGAAATGCAGGATAAAAATAGCTGTTTAAACTAATCACTCAGCAAGATGTAAATGTTACATACAAAGTATACCTAACGGGTTGGAATATTTATCCCAGAAGTAAAGAAAGCTTTCACTACTTATGAATTATAAAAGTTTCTCTTCCTGTCTCACTGCAACAATATATGTACCCACTGAAAATATGGGACTGCTCTTCCTAGACTGTCTAAAATTGTTTTGAAGTGCTAAAATGTAGCAATTGTGGTTAGCAAAGGGAAGTGTCGTAAGCAGAGGACCTCTTACCAAATTGTTTTACATATAAACAGCACAAACGTATTCTAATGGAGTGAGCCACATAAATATCATCCAACAATGCACAGGTTTAGGAGCTGCAGACAAGCAGAAAATGAGCCCCCAGCCCATTGTAATACCATCAGCTCCACGTGAGCAGCACTTACACATTCCTTCAAAGCACATCACCAACACAACTGGCTCTGCAGAACACGGATGGCATCTCAGGTTTGCCTATTTTTCCTGAGACTGTTTCTCCTTCCATACGCGCTCCACCTTAACACAGATAAATCCAGTGCTTGCTTATTTTATCTCAGGAGTTGGCGCTGAGTGCAAGGCACTCATGGTGCCAGGACACCAACCAGCCCACCACAGCCTCCAAGGTACTCCTAGGAATAAACCATATTTAAAAATTTAGGATGCCAAGAGTTCTTGATATAATATTTCAATAGCTTCCTAGCAATTACATTTTTAGTAACTTCCCCTAGCAAGAATTCAGTACAGGATAACAACTGGAGAAAAGGCCTTGAAATGTGCTGTGTGAAACCTCAAGGTTTTTAGCCACTTGAGGAGCTCCCCATCCACTATAGATACCAACGACAGATACTCTGCAGGATTCGGCTGCAATCTGTGAGCAGAACACATACAGACATTCCCACGACTCCTTCCCCTCCTGCTGAATGTCCCAGCTTTGGGCTGGATTCAAGAGCACAGCAGAAACTTTGTCAGAACAGGATGCACTCAGCACTGGTTACACCCACTAAATATGAAGCAAACCATCAGGAAAGCAAGCCTGTCCTTTGTGTGCTAGGCAAGTGAAGAAGAAAACTTTTTTATCAGACAGGTCAAAAAGAAAATCCTCTAAGCAACATTCTATAATCTCAAGCCAAAATCAGACCCCAAACTCAAGCTACCCAGCACTCCAATCTCCTGCTGTATGTCACAGGAGTACAATTTCAGCCTGTAAAGATTAAATAAAAGAAAACAATCCTTGGAGGACAGACATTGCAACCTGGGAGAGCAGGTTCTTGCATCCTGCACCAGGACTTCTGTCAGCAGATGCCTCAGATCAAGGGTGTGGAAGAGCAGGAGCTGTGATGGAAAAACTTCAGGACCAGAGTACTAGCCTGATAGAAAGGGAAAGCAATCCGTGCAGCGGTACTGTATTAGATTAAACCAACACAATAGCTCTAAAACAATCGGGTCATGTGAACTGAGTCACAAGGCTCCCAGGCCAGCCACAAAATAATAATAATAAAAAAAAATCACATCAAAAAGGCAATTAGTGATTGCGAGTCCAAACCTCCCCTATGACAGACTTGTGCACTGCAATTGAACTGTTCAGGGCAACACAAATACCACCTCTGCTTCATCTTAGCACATGATTCATACCACTAAGTGCTTTGTTTCCCTCTTGTAGAATGTAATGTTTGGACTTCTTAAAAGGGTCATATTGAATTAACAGGTTCACCTTGAAACCACACTGCGAAACAAAAAGCTGCGTGCCAAACTGCACTCCAGAAGGGACTGGCTTGCAAGAGTGCAATTCTCTCCTGTTCAGTAAGGAGAGGAACAAGCATAATGACAAGCTTCAGATGTCCAGGCCCAAGCCACAGAGCTCCTCCTAGCTCTATGCCTTGCAGGAGAACATCCAAGGCATGAAGCACATGGAGCGTGGGGCAGGACTGCTGCAGGGAATCACAGGGAGAGCTTGACCACAGGCATGCTGCATGGATCAGCTCTCAGATGCTGGTTATATGGCTGTCACAGATCATATGACTTCTTTGTATGTATCCACATAAGCATTTAAAAGACAGCCCTGTGTTCCCGTGTCTAAAAGTATTCAGAAAAGCTCATATATCATTCAGCTTTGAAGTGGGAAGGAGATGGAAACCAACAAAAATGCAGCTTAAAATAGCATTAAATAGTAGTTTTCTTCACTTGAGAACAGGTTGTGGAGAGGGTGACAGTGGTGCTAACATCTTAGAAAGATTGAAATTACACATGACCTTCTTGGTGCGTTGTCTCTGCCATGCGGTGTGTGGGGAGCTGGAAGGATAACACTGCCAAAAAGCATCAGTCATTCCAGCCACTCTGATACAGCTAGGAGCAGCTCATTGGGACTGCACAGGAAAATTTTTCACCAAAAGAAGCCTGAGCCAGAAAGCTGCACTGAGGAGGAACTCTTCTCACACTGTGATGCAGAGCATCACTTACAGTCCCTGCATTGATGTTCTGCAGACCACAACACTCAGCTCTCTACTGCAGATGAATCTAATGTGCCTCAGTACTGATTTCTGACACTGAAGTCAGGCCCTCTGTTTCCTCACAGCAGGAAACACTCCGGATTCTTGAGTTTTTCTGTATGTTACAGCATAAAGAATAAATCAGAAGAAGCATTTCGATAAGGAAGTGGCCTGACTTAAAGGGCCTTGGCTTTTGGGCTTTCCCCTGTGTGCACGCTTGTGCAAAATGTGCAGGTGCTTTAATGCACATCATCTTTCCTGAAGGTTCAACAGATTGATGATGAATGTGTGGAGACTCAAAGTTTCATCACAGCCTGTGATTAAAGGAATATGTGGTGCAGCAAGACTTCCCTAGTCATCTGCTTCTAGTTCCCCTTCCCATGTGCTCCAGCAGCACCCGTCTGTCATGGCCCCATGCTCCCAGCGAGCTTCCCAGAGCTGCCAGAGCACACACA
The DNA here is from genome assembly GCA_016647715.1 of Pavo muticus. Lineage (NCBI taxonomy): Eukaryota > Metazoa > Chordata > Aves > Galliformes > Phasianidae > Pavo > Pavo muticus. The sequence continues at coordinate 955,107 of JACDJE010000015.1, read as the reverse complement.
GGCCCTGCGTAGCGTGAAACCACAAGCGAGGGCTGGCTTTGTGATCTACATCAGCTCTCAGGTTCTGCTTTTCCTCTGTAGCCCAAAGTAAGGGCGGTGTTCGTTGCTTGATCACAGTGATTAGGAAGGCCACAGTGTGAGAGGAGGTATGAACGTGCAGCCGCGAGGCCCAACAAGATGGAAGAGCTTAAAGAGAGAAGAGAAGACAGATTTGCAGGCTTCCGAGGGAAATCCTCCTTACTCCAGCTAGTCCTCACTCCACAGCTATTTCTCCACTTCTGTCCTTCCGCCTTATTTTGCTCTTAATCTCACAGCACATTCTTTCTCCCAACTCAAAGAGCAAACCCACAAGGGAGCCAGATGTGCTGACCGTATGGATATAAAACAGCAATCTGCATAACAACAAGAACCATGTGAAATAATCTCATTTTCCCCATCTTGCTTCTATTTTTTTCCAGCAAAGAAAAATAACTATCTACTTCATGGCTTGTTCTTTTCAAAGCATCTTATTTTCTTTAATTCTTTCCTCCACTTTCAGGGTTTGGATGCAAAGTATGCTTATACAAATACTTCCCATCCACAACATACATGCATTACTGTTTTGCAGCTATTTTGAAAAGTCCCTTTCTCTCCAAAGGATAACATCACACATGGAAGAAAAGTGTCCACCAGGATAAAGCAAACAGCCTATTGCTCAGACTGTAGTTATACTTCATGAAGTCCTACTAGTCCTGCGGTGGGCCCTGGATAAACCCAAGAACCCAATTCCTACAGTAGCAGCAGTGATTCATTTCTAGCAGTTTTGAGGAGAGATCATCTAGAAGGATGGAAAAAGAGAATTAAAAGTCTGTTAATTAATTGTAAAAAAGATGATTCTGTTTTGATCTATGGAATTAGAAGCCCATAGGAGAACCTGAGTAGAGAGAGAGGTCTCTAAGTCCATGAGATCCATGGATATGGAAATGTGAATAGTAGTTTAACCTGGACCACACAATCTTCTTAAAAATCATATTTTCTCCTATTACACAATGAATGGGATCCACCAGTTTCCTACCCTCTAAAAGCTGAAACTGGGAGCAAAGGGACTTTCCTCTGAGGAGAGTTGCACCCAAGGATGTTCTCTTCCTAAGAGAGGAAGAGGCTCAAGAGGCAGAACAAAAGCTAGATTCTAAAGCCAGGTGCTGTGAGCAGTCTCTGGAAGCTCTTCTCTCTCTGCCTATTACAGACTGGGCTTTGCAAGTAACATCTGAGCAGCACCATGGACTGTTAAGCACTGAGCATCTATAAAAATCTGGCCACAGCTGTGGGTGTCAAAGACCTTCAAACTTATCCAAAGAAAATCTGGTCTGCTGGATCTGACCCAAAGCCAATTGAATCAAGCCTTGGACTGGGCTGTTAGAATTTTTGTTACAAGATGTAAGAAGCTGAACCTTCCCATTGTGGTATGCACCATGCAACACACACCCCAAGATGAAGCCAGCTCCGCACAGAGCCAGCAGAGACTGAGGCACAGGGACAGGCAGGGAGCTACGGACACACATACAGGTCGCAGGGCCATGGGTGGGAGACTATCCAAAAAGAAGGTTAAAACATTAGGCTGCCGTGCTTCTGATCATTTTGCTGTTACAAATGTGCTGCTTCTACTTCCAGCCTATCACGCTGTTTGTTGCTCACAGCAGACCACCACTGAAGTTGTCATTTTAAAATATTTTCCACTGTGATTAAACAGCTGCTGTAGTCAAGTAGTTCCATCTTCTATCAAAGTTTGTAAATCATAGTATTTTAAAAGATGCGAGAAGCAAATAATCTGGTCTACAATAGTGATTTGATTTTTTACATATGTGTAGAGAAAATAAGCACATTAGATCTCTAGCCTTTAATTAAAAAATAGTTGGGGGGAGGGAGTAATATCTTAATAAGGAACATCTGACCAAAAACTATTTAGTAAATCATACCCTAAGTGTGGCCAAAAACTGTAAGATTTACTGCAAGTAAATCATTATTGCTATCTGAGTCTGAATAGCTTCCATCTGATTTCTATATGAAAATACACTCCATGGAAGCACAGCCTTGAACTTCAAAGGATGTGCAGGATGCTACTAATTTCTGTGTCTGACAGTGTGATGCAACGTTTGGATTTGCATCTCGCACTTCAAAGTGTGGCACCCTCTAGATAAGGTCTCCATTTTTTTTTATATCACTTCACAGAGGTGGACAAGAAGGCACGACCCCAAACGGACAGTAAAACAACCCCGGAACAGAAACTACAGCAACAACAAATTTAAAAAGCTGCTCTGTTGGCTTCTTTCTAAGTTCAGGAATGCCCTGGAGAACACGGATTACAGAAGAAGAGTACAAGTCATGGTTGCGGCACTTCAAGTAATCTCCAGCGTCCAACACACAGTGTCAACATATGGTACTCAAATGCAGATTTAGAACATCTTTGAAGTAATATTGAATCTGACTAATGGGTAAAATGTAGACCTAGCTGTCTTTTCTTTTTTTTCTCCCATTCTGAGGTTGTCAAAATTTCAAGTAGGGCAGCTAGAGATTACTGCCTCTTTATTCTGTGCATTACACAAAATTTTATCTAGAAATTACTACCAAGATGAATTCCGAAGGTCTGCTTTACTTTTTGTCTACCTGGCAATGCTGGGATCCTATACTATATCCATATAGAAGCTCTAATGATGCTATAATGACACTTAAAAATTCATATTGGACACGTGCACGATTATATAATGTTATAGACCTAAAACATCTAAATGATGGAATACGATCACAATTGCAATACAAACCTTGTTCGTTCCACCACATATATATCAGAAAGTCTTATGCAGCTATAGCTCCTAGAACTGTGCACACTTCCCTTGTGGAAAACATCAAAGAATTTTCAATGCCAACAGTTGCTGACCAGGAGCACACGTACCACTGTTACAATTATTTATTTATCATTAATTAAACAGTGAACACGCTCAGCCTTTGAGACAAAAACATCTCTTCAAAATCTGAGAGAACAGAGGTGTTGAGGGGCACAAGTGTAAAACCTTTGAGACGAAAAGCCAGGAGGGAATGAAGGGCGTTCTGGGGCCTGCAGTGAGGCAGGCTGCAATAGCTGCACCTACAGCCGCATTATATAACATCGCTCTGCCACCAAGGAGTCTAATTGAGCAGCCATTATTAAGTATCCCATACCCCAGCTATATACTGTCCTTATAATTAAGTTTGCATAATATGCCACGACATTAAAAGGATTGCCTTTCTATTTAATTATCTTTGATTATTATTTTTTTACAAGGAAAAAAAAAATCTATCAAAGCTAACAGGACTCAGAAGACTTGTGTAATAAATATCATATGCAGATTTGTATTTCCCAATTCAGCTGGAGACCAGTGTAGTATTTTGAAGTTTGATTAAGGCAGTTCAGCCTCTCCAAAGTTCCTCTTTCAACACTAAAAATAAGTCGCGTGGTACTATACCATTAATTTTTTTGAAGGAATAGTGAGCTTCATTTGCTCAATTAAAAGACCAAAACCCAAATACTGTTCAAAGAAAGACCTCAAAATGTGTACACTCCTGCTTGCTCACTGTTGTTAGTTACCATTTCCTCAGTGCAATATTCACACGTACAGCCAAATCCCTCAGTCCTTCCTTAGGCGGAAAAGGTCAGTGGGAGTTCTGACTGAGTCCTTCAGGATTTGGGCCATATTGAATTAGAAACCCATATAATTTCAAACATTTTATCTATTATATAGAATTCTTGCATACTTAAGCAACTTTGTATTTAGAACGAATCTCGGAGCTTAAACGCAACTCGCATCTGGATTGTAGTTTGTGCTTTATATTATACAATCTGCAGTTACTGGAAATGTTTGTATTCTTTACTGAGAAAGAATGATTCATTTCATAGAAATTTTCATCTGCTATTAATCTTCCAGGATATAGTTAGTGTTCTGATATTTTCAGATATTGTTTTATGGAGGGATTTAAAGTAGCTCTCCCTTGGCAGCCTGCAAGATTACTCAGTGATTATAAGCAACTCAATACTGTATGACAGCATTTCCATGCGAGGGACTTACAATCATGTTTCATTAATTCGGCTTGAATGAAGCCTCATTTCAGGCCTTGAGGAGCTTAAGATTTATGTGAAATTAATAACATAACAGATGTCTTCACAATTTGGTTCCTCTGAAAAAAACTGATTACTTTGAAAACTTCAATGCTTTAAAATGCAGACTGAGGGAGTTTTTACTCTAGGGTAAAGAGTTATTCGTTTATATCAACCGTATCTCAGAACTAAGTGGAATTTAAATGTCAGATTTATATTAAATAGTCATATTCACCATTATTACATGTAATAAACAAAAGCCTATTACTTTCATTAATAAGCTGTGTTGGACATTTAAACTAAAGCTTAGAGAGAGAGAGTCAGCACCTTTGCTAAGCAGTAGGAATAAGCGAGACACAAGGGAGGCAAGAGAAGAATATCCAGGAAGCCCTGTTATTTTATCTTTGTTTCTGATAATTTAATCATCTTTTCCTCATAGGAAAACAAAATGCATCTGTGCTCACACAAAACTCCCCATTTTATAAGAGTTGAAGCCGTCTCTGGTGGATGCACATGCCTAGGGCCAAATGCCTCCTTTCTTCCACAGGACACTTTAAACATTGGCTTCTCTTTTTTTCATTTTTTCAGAAATCCAATTCTTTTATCTAGGCTCCAGCCACACCAAGTGCCTTGCAAGCTGAATCTTAACGCATGCATGAGCAAGGGTTTATCTTTAAGGAAACTGTCTATGCGATTACTTCTCCGAGTAAAAAAAATAATTGAAATAAAAATTATCTCTTAGCTTTGCTTTTTGATCCGATATGCTGAAGGGCACAGGGAACAATGCAGTTTTGATTCATATACTCGAGTACAGCTGATAGGATAGTCACTGCGATGGCTCGATATGCAAATGTGCTACATTAAGGGTTGAAAAATTGACACGGCGCAGGATATTACAGCTAAGACACTATCGGCGAAATCATAACAATTAGCTGTTTGATTGCCGCAGACACGGTTCGTGCACCAGCCTCCCATCTCTAATGAGGTAGTCCCGTTTCCTTTCTTGTCTCGCCCCACCCTCGGCACCGTGTCCACGCTGATACCATGCTTTGCCAAGAGGTAAGGGCGCCGAGATAAAGACGAAATATCAAAAGCATTAGTATAAATTACAATTGTACATTATTAGCTATTTAATTACATGAGATATCGGAGTGGAGCTTGCTGATTTCATGCTTGTGTTAAAAGTTACCATGGCAGTGTTCCTCCCCTGTGAGACAGCATAAGGAATTATTGTTAGCACATGCTAAAACAGACAAAGCAATGTATTCTTGCCACATTCTCTCCCTGCTTCTCCCTAAGTTTAATGCTGAGGAATTCCTAAGGCGCATAAAAGAAAAAAGCACACGTCTGGCAGGGGGCTGGAGCCACGAGATGTGAATGTGGAGATAAAGTCAGCATCCTTGGCCTGGGGCAGGCGGTGTGTAGGTGGCTGCCTCCGCTTGCGGGGGGATGCCTGCACCCTGCGGCCAGCACTGCGCTGCTCCGCTGCCAGCTGCTGATCAGGAAGGAGAGGCAGCAACGGGAACCAGGAGAAGAAGGAATCAGTGAGGATGAAGGGGAAGGGGGGGAGCTGAATGCTACCCAAATGTTTATGTAGACAAAGGCTGATGAGGAAGCACAGCTGTAGCACTGATTTCTTCAAATGTACCAGTGTGTAAGATAATGCCCAAATATACATATCAGTGTACCAGAGACAGAAGAAACCCAAAATTTAGAGATGGTTTTTGGTATCTTGCCTCTTTTGAATGGAGGGAAATCAGGATTTTACACTAAAAGTCTAAAGAACTCCTCCATGATGAACCATAACAAACACTGGAGCTGCGGAGTAAGTTTTTCCACCAAATACCCAGCTGGCACCAGCTATGCAACCACCTTCAAAGGTGCTGGGAGCCTCCTAATCTGGCAACAGGTAACTATGTCAGCGAGACGCAGTGGTAGAGGCTTGCATTAATGTGAGGCTTTTACTTCTCATTGGTCTTCTTACTTCTCATTGGTTTTCTGAAAGACGTTTCTATGGATGGTTTGGTAACGAGGACAGGCAATGACAGATGTTCTCATGCACCATGGCAGAAATGTTTCTGCTCAAAGACAGACTTAAAGCCAAATTAGCAACATGAATGGAATCGGTTACTGAACCCAGAGGCTGTCCTTAGCCCTGTGCCAGTGAAGTATTCTCACCCTTTTCTGGGAGAAGTATGCTGAAGCATACTGAAAACCTCAGCTGGAAAGGAATCATTTCACCCATCACTGCAGACGTGCATCACCTGCAGACCAATGGACCTAAAGATTCAGTTCTCATTTTAACTCATCAGTTTATCAGTTTTTTTGATGGCTCATGTTGCATTAGGATGAGAACGAAGAGTAACACAAAATTTACCACTTACTGTATTTAATGAAGGAGTGTTATGACCTCAGGTTCCAGCTGCTTCATTAGGGACAAGGCAAGATCAAAGGGTTTGAAGCTGCTGCTGGGATCTGCCTGGCACCTAAAAGGTTTGATCTTTACCTGAAGCTCTTGCCCATGCAGTGTGGCTGTAAGAGCACAGAACATTTCAAATCTAGTCCCCATAAAGGAAGGGAAACCTGCAGAGGGACAAGACAGCCTGTATTCCTGTTTTGCAGGACCAAGGTCTAAGGGGCACTGGGTGGATGGGGCATGACAGCTTCACGGTTCCATGCCAGTGTCCTTCCTGGCCACCAAGGCAACAAGCATGGCCAGTACTGAGGTGAGAATCAGCTTAAGATGGCCCTTTCATGCCCAGGTGATTCGGCATGCATCAGGATATGGGTGTCAGAAATCTAGCTTCACAGAAGTGCTCGTCTTGCTTTGTTGTTTGGAGATTGCTATCAAGTGTTGGAGGATGACTGCTTTTACTGACATTCTCATAAAATTTCAAGTCTGTAATCATCTGGTTTTAACTTGTCTGCTATACAGAAACAGACTTGAATACGAGACGAATTCTATAATAATAATAATTACTACAACAACAATAATAATAATAATGTGGGTACCAATGATCAGCTTGATTTCATAGCGTGCTTTGGAGCTTCCCCAAATTGCTTTCTGTGACTGCAGTGAGCAGGGCAGGAGCAAGACGCCAGTGCATCTCACCCCAGTGCTTTCCCACCTCAGACACATTCGAGCTGCCTCCATTTAGCCCTGGACTGCTATTCATGCTCTCTCGTGTTGTCCATGAGTGTTACTCCAAATCTTCAAAACACCAGAGTTAGTAAGCATCATTAAACTACATTTGTCAGCCCTTTTGCACACAGTGCAGTTCCTGGGTCCAAAATGGGACAAATAATCTCCTCTCTCTTGGCTTGCTGGAGTCCCCAGATATTAATACTAGATGCCAACGTGTCTATTTAAAAAGAAAAATATCCACAGCTATATCAGTGGTGCAGTTAAATGGAAAAGAATCCATTCAGATCAATATTATCAGGGGAACAACATCCTCTCAGCTCCAACAATTTTATTAAAAAAAAAAAAATAATCCAGCAAACAACCACCCCAGCCCACTGTAAATGGAGCCAAGTGATTTCTTCATATAATGCTTGTTATATTCACTTTAAGGGGAAAAGTAAATGAAGACTATAATAGGAAAAACAAAAACAGGCAGATCTAACTGTACAATAAATACCGAACGTGCCCTATTTAATCTGCTTACAGTAAAATCCACTGAGCAATATTATAATTTGATATGGCTCAGCTTAGCCAATAGAAACTCATAAAATGTCTTAACATCATAATACATTGTACAAAAGAATCACTAAGTACCATAAAACATATGGGAATATGGGTCTGTATTCATCCATTACTCTTTGCCAGTGTAGCATATTAAAATGGTTTCTATTTAAGTGCAGAGATCCCTGAAGTATACTACAGTCTTAATTAAAATGTCAATAAAATGCAAAAGTGCACTGGGGACCTTATCTGATTTTTTTTTGTTAACTCTTTCAGAGAGTTATTTCTTAACGGCTTCATTACACTACCAAGGTTCGGAGCAATTAAAAATAAACACAAGTAAGCCATTTTTAATAATTAGCTGCCGTGAAGCCTACAGATCTGAGCATGAGTTGCATCTTTCTCTCCCGCACAATTCTCTGCAGGAGTCGCTGGCAGGTTAAGTCAGGACTGAAAAAGTAGGTCCTTATCCGTGGCCAGAAAACAGCTCTCTGGGGATTCTCATTCCCAGATTTAATTTCATTTCTGTATATTTAAAAAAAAAGGAGCAAGATCTTTTGCAGCCCTTCTCTGTGACCAGATTCCTCCAGCAGGTAGCGAATTGCCTGGCTTCCAGCACTACATGAAGTGGGCGGTTTGCCCTGGGCTTGGCATACACTGACCCGGGCAGCAATTTGTCTCTCAAGTTCCCACTGGATATCAACCACCATCAATTAAAAAAAAAGAACTACAGGCGGCCAAGGGGTGACTATTTTTCTTTTCCTTTCAATGAATTTAAGCTTTCATTAGAAAAATTCTTCCCGTTTTAAAAACAAGGCAATAAATGCAATATTTTTTCAAAACTTGAAACAAAAGTTCTTGGGAGGACAAGATTCTACCCTTGCTTTTTCTATTTGTGGAAGGATGATATTCTATATTGAAAGAATTTCAATGCAAAAAAGCTTTTTTCTTTCCCTCTCTTCCATTCTCCCTACCTCTTTCACCAGAAGTTCTTTCAAAGTTCATTTTCCCCTTTTCCCTAACATGCTAAAACATTTCTCTAAAGTCTGCAATCCCATTTGGATAGAAAGTGCATCTTTGGAATGGAGTTTGCCCAGTGTTAGCACAGACCGAGATCTCTGCCAAGAATACCACGACACTGGGAACACAAGTCACCAGCAAGGACTGGGATGCAGGATGGCTTCCCCATGCAGGGTGAGCCTGCCAAGGATGATTCTGTTTGAGTATATAATCTGCCCTAAAAATAAATTGAGGGAGCACAGCCTATTCTATGATCTTGTGGTTCTTAAAGGCTGAATAAAATACTATTGATTTGCCACGGCCACGAGCACTTTAGGCAGGAGCAGCATTTACATTCCCCATACCAGGATAATACAGAAAACAAAACATGCTGCTGGTTTTGAAATCTCTGCCTAGTTCCTACATACTACATACTCACATTCCTATCTTGTTAGTAGGCTGAAGAGGCAAAGAAAGGAAAAAGAAAAAGAAACCCAGAAATCAGACAAAAATGTTTACCAGATAAACATGCCTTCAGATTGCATCGCGATCTGTTTCTCTTTCTACTTCATCCCCCTCTAAATCCACTTCATGTTAAGTGACAAGCAGTTGGCAGGTTTTGGAGATATATTGACAATAGCAGACATATGATACAGCTGCGAAGATTTGTCTTACCAGGGTTTCAGCTGGTTTCTACTAGCGAACAGCCAACAGCCAGATTTTGGGGGTTATGACCTCTAGTTATTTGAAAGAACATAGGGGGAGGAGGCAGGCAACACATTTCATGCACTGCTCTGGTGTTCTTTTAATATATTTAGGACTTGCTCACATAAAACTGATTCCATATAATGGTTTACAAAAAAATAAGTGATTGGAAAGGACTTATCTTGTGAACAGAATTAGGAAATTTAAGTAATTACGAGGCCCTACTTTGTATGGTGCTGAGCAAGCACTTTGTGCAGTGCGCTGAATATTCTCACCTGGGTTGTATGCAAGGAGAAGGTATTTAGCTCCATATATTGTACTCCATAGGTAGGGATAATCCACATGTTTCTCAGTTGCACTAGGTTTTTTATTTTATTTTAAAGCTGAAATAATAGACAACTTGGACTCTTAATTACAGAGATGCTCTACTGTCTACTTGCTTTCCAGCTCACATGCACCTCATACATTTCTTGCAGCGTGCTACATTCTGTAATCCTAATGGTCTTATCTGATGTTACTATGGACATCTCTTCTAGGTGATGTAGCTGTGAATGTTTGGTGGGCAGAGGGAGATATTCCAGGATGTACCAATGACATCAGTCAAATTCTGAACCCAATTTGAGCTTAAAAATAAATCAAATGATGAGTGGTAAACACAGGTACAAGCTCCCACATCATGACTTGACTAGGTTACTCCTGAAAGGTGTAAAAGTGGTGGAAAACTTGAAAAATATATTAAGTGTCCAACAGATCATTCAGCCTTCAAATACTGAATTTAAACATTGGATTAGGCTCAGTATAACTTGCTAACCTACTTGGCTCTACCAGCATAAAGGGAAAAAATGTAAAGGCTGTTGTAAGTATAAGGGCAAAGGAAATCCTTCTAACATCTTTAGGTCCTCTTCCTTGATGAACTACATGCTCAGCTAAATGGAAATTCTACCTTCTTGTGTCACTGCCATATGCAAGGTTTTAGTTATTTTATGCTACCTGTACCCATGCAGCAGTGCCAAGTATTGCCCAGTGAAGCCCAGAGGCGACAACTTGGCAGGAAGGCAAAGGAAATGCTCTAAGGCACTGAGCAGGCTGCAGGTTCCCTCCTAGCATGGGAGCTGCTCTGGAAATGAAGTGCTAGATGCTGGGATGTGCACTCGCATTAGAGTTGAGGAAATGCAAGACTCTAAATATCTGAATAAGTGACAGATGTCAGAAAATCCCTCCTGAGTATAAGCTTCTGGGAATGGCAGTTTGAAGGCCTTACCGGGGGCTGCTTTGCAGAGGAGAGTTGGCAACTTGTTAAGTTGGTCACAGTCTTGAGTGATTTTAAGAACAAAATACAAACACATTCAACAGGAAGCATTTTTCTGAGACCCGCCTAGCTTTCAGAAGACATGGGGGGAATTAAAACTGAACAAATGCAAAAAGGAGGAATCTCCTTGTTTTTCTCTAAACCAGCCAACTTCCTTGTTAACGCCAAGAATTTTATTATTACTACAGGACAAGCATACCAGAACAATTACAAATTTTCAATTGAATTAGACTTTTGGAGACTAGTCTACAGTAACAGATTTATATGACTGGCTTCTAATGTTGTAGTTAATACAAAATAATTTGCTTGCAGCTAGCACATGCACATATATATTTAAATTTGACTTTCTGGCTTACTAAGAAGTGGATCAGTAAAGATAAAATTGCTGTTATATAATGTTTATTAACGAACTACCAAACTCAAACCAGAGTGAAAATTTGTTCTTGCATCTTTGAATACACTGCAGTCAAAAGCATTGTAGCTGGTATGTCAGAACATTGTTCAGGAATAGCTTATGTGCTCATTTATATCCCATTCATACCCGAATTAACATTCAACAGTAGATAAGTGAATAGAGACCTGTGCTGAAATCTTACAATCATGAATGCCACCTTGTCATATCACAAAACAAATGGAGAGCCCAGCCACAAGAACTTGCTGCTACCATCCCACTGGTGCTTATCCTGTCTTGAAAGACCTCCACAACAAACACCCAGCAGCAGCTGTTTGCTGTATTGTACTGTCAACAGCCAGAGCTTTCCAGTTGGCGCACAGCCGGGCAAGCTGCAGGAAGCAGTAAAGGACAATGATGCTTAGCTGGTCCTCTTTTCCCTGTCCCACACACTGACCCAAAGTGCAGCACTGGAATTTGAAGGTCATTAACCCTCCCCTTCCTTGCACCCTTTAATAAAAAGGACAAAGGGGCACTTCTCCTTCCCCCACAAGTACTGCTCCATGCCTTCCATGCAGCACAGCCAGCCTGTCTGTCCAACACAGTGCCTGCATTTCAAACCGCTCAGACCAGCTCGGCGACCCTCTGCACCTAACATGCGGCCGTGGGAGGAAGAGCTCCCTGACCCATCCTTCTTACAGCAGCCTGATGCCTGAGCTCTGGGAAACAGAAATAACCACATCTGGCATACCAGGAAACTGGACTTTTGTCCTGTGCTCTTCCTTCCCAACTGCAGTAACAATTTCCTTCACTGAATTCCAACAGCAGATTTTGGGGATTTTGTGTTGATAAATCTGAGGAAAGGATACTTGCACAAACACTTGCCAAGACACACAGTACAGCTGTAGAAAAAGTTCTCACTCGCTAACTGGAAAATATGTCACATGTTCCCTGGCCATATCAGATTTTTAGTAGGCTTTGATTTGAAAGACAACATCTGTAAGTCAAACACTTCAATTTCTTAAGAAAACAGATGCATTCATAGCCCACCAAAAATAAGGAAAACACTGTGAAGTTCAGAGGAAGAAAAAAGTTTGCGAGCATTTTGCCAGGGTGGAATTTTTAACATTTTACAGTGCTTCAGAAGGTACGAATTGCCTTGATTTGCCCTTGATTTTTCTCCAGTACTCAAATAAATAATTGACAATTTTCTCAGAAGAGCATGCGATGCTCGGGAAAAATATATGTGAATTCCAGATTAAAAACAGAAATATTTCTTTTTCTGCCAGACCTGTTTCAGGAAGATAAGTATATTCATTCTTTGGTGGAACCTTTATGATGCCCCAAAGGATGATTCGCATCCTGGTCTCTGATACATGAAGGCTGGAGCCTCAAAGTCCTGCTGAAATCAGTGGGACTCGAGTTTGGTACAAAGTCTAACTGCATCATGTGAACAGTCATGAGAGTAACCGTGACACAAGTTTTTGGACTTAAAAAAAATTCTGTTATACACTATGATCTATTGTAGGGAAGTGAAGGTCTCCATTTCATCACAACATTTAGCAGAAGAGTTTTCAAGGTTTTTGTTGTGGGTTTTCTTTCTTTCTTTTTTTTTATTGGTTGGAGAGTCTCAGCCTCGGGCTTTCAAAGAGTTTTTATCACATAACTGAAAGACAAAGTATCTTAAAAAGCCCAAACAGCAATGCAAGACGAAGCTATGATGGGGACAGAGAAGAAACAGGAATTGGTGCAGAAGCATTAGTTGTAGAAAAACAGAAGCACCTGATCTCAGGAACAGAACGCCACAAGATGCTGAAGATCTTGTGAATATTACTGAGATTTGTAGGCATCTTCTGAAGCTGGAATGAAATCAAATGACTGGCAACCGCTCAAAGCACAGTGAAGGTGGGGTCTGTATTTCATTTACTGTGCTTTACTGAGAGCCCTTCAGTGTTAAGTTGAAGATCTTCTGTGTTATTGGTTTTTTTTAAGGCAAATTACAAAGGTAAAAGAGAAGAAGAAAAACCAGAACCTGATAAGAAAGTCCCTAAGCAACAGCAGTGAGTCCTAGCAGCACTGGTTACCTTATCTGTGCAAATGAAAGAGATACTGTAAAACTCTCTGCCTCCCCCCAGCCTCCAGGAAAGCTTGTGCTCTATGCAGAGCAGCCATCTCAGCCAGCACCCACACACATTCGTGCCCGTGGAGCCAAAGTCTCTCCATCACTTCAGCCACATGAACCTGCACACGGACCGGTTTCCAGTATGTATGTAACACTGCTGACGTGCCTTGTCACAGTGTCCTATAGCCTTAGCAGGGAGGCTGTCACGTTTTGGAAGGGTGAGTCTCTGGAATTAAGCGTTTGTATTGATATTCTATTGTGTTAGCATACATCTGTAGGCAGATTGGCAAATTTTAAAATATTTACATATATTTGAGACACTGTCAAATAATGCATTTTGGGTGGTGGGTGGGGAAGGCACATCTGCAATCCATGTTCTGAAGTATGAATGCTTACAAGAGGGAAAATACATTTTTGTTGTTGCTGAGGAAAAAAAGACTGCTTCAACAGACACAGCTATCTCCTCCATCCTGAGGCACTGCTAATGTGTATCAATTGCCCAGCTCCTGGGATGCGCACGAGTTATTTGTTCTGTACTTGCTGAAAAATGCTGTTCTTCAGTGATATTCCTTTTTTTGGTAAAGCCAGATTAAGCAGCACAAAGCAAGCTATTAACACAGTATTCCCAACACCTTTCTCGTATGAGAAAGATCTCAGTGTCTTTTCAAGAAGCCAAAGCAGGTTTTCAGAATTTGGAAGGAAAAAAAAAACCCCAAACCACGCAAGCCTTATAACAAATTTAGCACTATGATGTGATACATTATATGTTCAGAGAAAAAGGGAACAAGAGGAATGTGATCAAAAAGGAAGCAAAGCGATACGGCACTATCACAGACGAGACATAAATAAGGATGGATATGATCCCATCTCTATAATTTCCATGCGCACGCAACAATTCAAAGCTCACTGTATGTTTGTAAGGCGAGAGCCAAGCGCTGATTCACCTATCAATCATCCCGTGCTTGCATGGACTGGAGCAAGCAAGCACAGATAAACTGAGAAAATATACAGCTGCATCCTTCACAAGGCCTGCTGATACACATGAATTCCCAATTATTCATACCTTCATGATTGTTTTTTTTTGTTGGTGGTGGTTTTTTTGTTTTGTTTTTAAGAAACCTGATTCTGCAGCCATCATGTGCACATCACTTCCTCCTCAATCCCATCCCTTCTGATGGGAACGACTGCTCCAGGAGTTCAGGACTCCCCTCAGAAACCTTCAGAGCAGCAGCACCCGCAGCTGTTAGTGCCTCTATAGAATGCTGGGGGATCTATGTGAACCAGCCGTCAAATTTAGGGTATGTGGTACACTCTAGAAACAAAGCCTTATTTTAATTAAACCCATTGTCCAGGGACCATATTACTGTGCCATACCTTTAGCTATAAAAATTAAGAACAATCTTATCATCTGTATAATAATTCACGTTCAAAAGCAAAGCAGAAGGCATGGCTCGTTGCTTGTTCATCACCCTACATTTTCCTGCATCTTGAAAGCAGAAGACACAAAAATAGAGCAATTTTCTGGCTGAAGGCTAAGCTGCCATCTCCCCCATTGGTATGGCTGCACCACATCTAAGATGGGAAGGTGCCATTTTCTGTCTGTTTCTGCCACCAGGTGACTGGGCAGGATGACAGGGATGGTCCAAACTGTAGATCTTAATAATTGCTTTTCAGCTATTTCTAATGCCATCATGATAATGCCTGTTTTTAGTAATGGTAACTGTATCTTTTAATGACACTTTCAGCTTCCTAATTACAAGGACAGATTAGCATAGATACATACCTTCTTTCAGAGGGCTAATTAACACTTTCATCATGTGGGATGTGAACACACCCCATCTAGAAGCTCTCCCAAGAAGTACAGCCTCTGGTGAACTGGCTCAAGTTCTTCCACCCATTTTTCAGTGAAAAATACTCTTTCAGTACTTGATAGAGTATGAATAAACACCTCAGCATTTTCTACTGCTTATCCTGTTCCTCATCACTCCAGGTTTATTGGCTAACCATGGAACTGATTTGATTTTACTTGCACTGCACAATTAATGTATGTCATTAGGATACAAACTCAAGACCGTACAGTGAACACACGAACAAGCTTTCCCTAAATGACCTTGGTTTTCATCCACAGTTTTGCTTGCAGATCAGCATGCATTAATTCGGGATGCTCCATCTATCATTACAAATAGCCCCTGAATTATTTATTTACTGCATTTGGCTGCTGTCTATTCAGCAGACTTCGAAGAAAGAGTAGCATGTGAGAGGGGCTGGACAGTTCAGCACACAAGGATGGGCGGTTATAAATCCAGGATAACAGCTAATTTACCATGACACTTCACACAGGTCCCTTTACTTCCCTGGGCCTCAGTCTCACCTTCCAGCTTTCCTCTGTGGGGATTATAAATTCTTCAGGGCAAGGACTGTCCTTCAGCAGATGGCTGTTTCGACTCCTGTGCCAAAATAAGAAAACTACTGATCTTTGCTGTGGGTAGGGAAATCATTCAGCATCATAGACCAAATTTGAGCTTTTCATCTTCATGTAATGGGTCACAGGAGCACCGTTCTCTCTTCCTCTCCTGATCCTTCCTGGATCAATGCTTTCAGTCTTCTCACTCCCTCAAGTACAACCCCCTCCAAGAAAGCATCCAGAGCTAACAGGAGCAGGTCCTAACCCCATTCGAATCCAGCTGCCTTTGCACCAAAGCACACCTAAGATTTCAGGCTTATTTGCAAGAAAAAAAAAAACCCTTTTACATCCTTTTCAACTGGTAACATATTGAATTTTTTAATCATTTCTCATAGATTTCCAGTTTCCAGTTCGATTTGGCACGATTCAACTGTCTCTTGCCCGTTTGCTCTTTTACTACCTTCAGCTGGGGAGGCAAAATCAGACTGAAGGATATAATTTTACATGGGAGCAAAATGTTACTACTTGCACAGGGGAACAGAAAGTTAAAGTACGTTTGCTAAGTGGCTTAAAATCTACTGAGGGGGGGTAGTTAAGTAAAGCTGCCGCCCTGCTCCAGCCCAACAGCAGTTTCTGCACGTGACCAACCTGCTTTAACTGTAAAGGCTTCACCTCCAAGACTGCAGTTTCCCATTGGCTTTGGGCCATCCCACAAGCTTCCCAGTGGTAAGATGACCTGCACAGCTTCATACATATCGATGCAATTTGATACCTACATAAAGCAAAGTAAAATGATGGGGAACCAAGCCCACAGCCCGACAGCCAGAGCACACTTCTCTGAATGAGTTGTATAACTTAAAGTCTGCAGGAGGAGGATGCTGGGAAGGACAGCCACTTGGTGAACATCCTGCCAGCTCCCACCAGTGAGCAGAGAGGAGCTGACCCACTGGCTTTAAAGCTAAAATTTTAAAGCCTGAGCTTCTGCTTTAGTGAAATAATAGTGCAGGTCTGATAATAATGGCAAGAAGTACATCAGGTTCGTAGGTATCTTATTAATGAGAAACATTAAGCTGAATAAGTGATACACTTTAGCTTTTATTGAACCGACATCCACAAATAAATATACTTGTTCCCACAAAAACGGATTAATTCTTCAGTCGAATGAGTCTATAATTTAATCCATTGTTACATCCTAACCAGAGCCAATATTTAACATCTTTTCTAATCGAGCTATAATTTAATACTTTTTAATTTCTTTTAAATTAGTTGAAATCCTTTCATTTTTTCTTTTATGAAGGAAAGTTCTCCTTTTTGCCTATGATTGAGTTTGATCTGGCTTTGTTAGAGCTCTTTTAAGATATACAGTACATATTTTTGTTCTTCTTATCTAAGTTTCCAGGACTTGATCAATAGTGGAGCATATTTTTCTATCCAAGAACTAACCAAATTTATTCAACAGATTATACATTAATTTTACCATTAGAACATAATATGAACAGATAATCCACAAAAATGCTCCAGATTTTTTGAAAGTGAATTTAATTATAACTAGTAATGTGCATTTGAGAATTATAATTATGAAAAGTCATGTTCTATAAATCTGAAATGACAGATTATATTTCAAAGCCTTATTGCAGAAGAATTAGAGTACTGATTTATTAGTTGTAAATGTCTGATTATTGCAGCTTTGCTAAAAAACACGATCACAGCATATTCTAGCTGGATTTAACATGTTTAATCCTTCCGACAAGAATCATATTTTGAACAGAAAGCAGCACTGTGTTAATTTGTTTATGAGACAGATTTAGACAACTAATCTTTGTCTTATGATCCCATAACAGTAATAATTTTAAAACATTTTGCATACTTGTATTCTTCCAGCTGCAGACTACAGCTGATTATGAAATTTACATTGCTCTATAAGCACCTCGATTGTCATTTGCCATTAGGAGTGGTGCTTCGTGTTATTTGCAGTTTCTCTCTTACAGAGGGATACCCTGTGCACACACAGCCTAAACTTCCTCTGCTTGGAATGGTCTGGTCAGATGGAAAAAGCTGTGGAGAGCAACCACGGTTTGGGATGCATCTCTTCTGCCCCATGGATGCACACTACAACTTCCCAGCAAATCCAGAAGTGACAACAAACTCGGTGAGCTGGCATGGACCAAAAAAAGGCCCCGTGTTTAATTAACCAAGCAAAATGGAGTATGGCATAGGACAGGTTTTCCTCAAATCCACTACTGTTGCAGTTTCTAATGAGGTTCCCTCAAGGAAAAGTAGTGCTCTGTTTTATAAAGAAAATTGTCAGTTCTGCATCTATCAACTAGGAAGGCTTTTAATGAGGAGAGCTACTGATCCAGAATGACTTGCTACTGAAATATATGATGTATACGTAAGAAAACCTTCCTACAGGACTTAAGGTTGATATCACACATTGTGGTTAAAATTGGATTTGTTTCATCGTATGTCTGGGGTGAGGGAGCCAACCATCTCTTCAGATGCCCAATATCTGGATTTTTGTTAGGAACTGTAGTTCACAACAAGAGATTTTTTTAATATATTTCGGGAACACCTCTCTGGCTATTTCCTGATAGTGATGACATCACTTTGGGTATAACCTCCATTCATTTGTGAGAAGCTCCCTGCCCTTAGGTGACCTTCAAGCCAGTTGGACCAGCTGCACTGGGCACTGCTGTCCAGGGCCAAAACTGGTGACTTGGTGGCACAGACCTCCTGCAGGCTCCCTGGCTCCGAGAGATTCCCACCCCCATGCAGGTCTCTGTGGTCCGAGTGGATGCAAAACAGGGAACAGAACCATGCTAATGTGGGTTTACAGATTTTCTGCCTTCTCCAGGCTGATTTCAAATCCCCACTCACAACTGAATGGCCACAGGAGCGCTGTTAAGTCTAGATATATTCCAAATTCTGCTCCTTTCTGAAATCACAAAGCACATTACTAGTGAAACAATTAAAGTATCAAAATATGCTGGTAAAATCAGAATTAAAACCAAATAGAATAAAAAATAAACAAAACAAAACCACCAGATGTTATTCAGTGGCCATGCCACTCAGTTGTCTGTCAATCTGCTCCACGTGGCACACACTCATTTACTCTTACACAGCGTCTACAAATAGATGAATAAATAAAAAATCTGATCAGACGGCAGCCTGAACTTCAAACAAAATCTCACTGTAAGTAAAATCTGGCAGCACTTGGCAATCTTTAGTTCTGTGTAGTAAACTGATAGGAGGCCACCAGCAATCCAGCGAGGTTTTTTAGAAAAAGCACTATTACAGTATTTCATCAGTTAGCCATTTGCAGTGAAAAATCAGGAGCAACAGATCATTTGCCCAGAGAGGGAAGTAGAAAAGCCTGCATCCATCTCTCTAACCAGTGTAAACCACTCTTCCCACTCAGAGGAACCTTCTCAGGTTCTACAGAACAGGATGAATACGAGGAGCCAGACCTTTTTTTCCTCTTATTATAAAATTTCTTCAACATCCTTTGACAAAGACTATACCTCCACACCTCAGCTGGCATAAAACAGCAAAACCAAGATGAGCAGCCAGGTACCCCTGATTTACCGCCGTGCCAGTTGAGTCTGTACAAACTACAGCCCTGCATGGCTGTGCAGCCATACCCAGAGGAACACACCATGCTGCCTGGGAGTTGCCAGTCTAATTCCTGCTGACAAAATCAAGGGTTTCACTAGAAAAAATGTAACGGAAGTTGAGAAAGTGTTACAGACCCACTTTTTTGCCAGCTTTAAGGGAGGTGCTCACCTGCTTTCATTCAGAATCCGACCTTTTCTCACGCTGAAAAGTTTTTAAATACTTGGTAAATTGTGAAGCTAGCAAAAACGCAGTAAGTTGATGTTAACAAGGATTGCGTATGATTCATACGTTATGTTCAGCATCTCTCAGAGTAGAAAATAGGATGGAAAAGCTGTTATAGTTTTTCTCAATGCATGCAATTGGGTTACTCTGCTTCTCCTCAGAGTCCAAATGTACGCATGGTAGGCCAAACTGTTCCCTGGGGTTGTTTTATTTGCTTCAGGGGACAAACTTGGCCAGGAATATCTTAGGACAGTCTCCAAGTACTCTAATTCTGCTTGCATTATGCTCCGTTTGCTTATTTCTGCGTTTTTAGTATTCATTTCATCCTTCTCCAGCTTCTTTTTCCGGCTCAACAGTTCTTACAATGAGCTGCTCAGCGCTTTGCTGTGGTACAAATATCCGTCCCCCCATCTCTTTCCGCAAGTCAAGAACTGAAAGAAGCAACGATGCTATGGCTTCATCCCCTCCGCAGGGGAATTCAAACAACTAAAGCCAGTTTTGTGTGGGGAAAGATGGAGCCTAAGGGGGAAGAGATCTTACGAGTGCCTCTTCCAGGCTTCGCATTTTGCCAAATAAGTGCCAATATGGTGCTAATGCTGGATGCTGCTCTGCCTTTTGTTATTCTGCTCTCACCGGGCACTCACTCCTCCCTGGCAGCAGGGTGCTGAAATGTTTTTGCAGCACTGTTACAATGATACTGTCCTCAGCTAGTGAGCAAAATAAATGGGAATACACTTTTGTATTATCATTTCATTAAGATTAGGAATTGTCCAAAATTCTCTTGGTCCTTTTAGGCAACTATTCAACTTATGCAAGCCATCACAGTTCAGCTACAACTAGAGGCATCAAGATATTTTATTCCTGATGAGGGTCAGGCACTGGGCAAATTAGCTGGTAAGCATGAAAAATGGCATGCAGTTTTCATACAGGGCTTAGATTTGAGGTTGGTAGAATTCTTTTTAATTGTTTTTAATGAATCCAAAGAACAAACTGCAATTCAAATACACTTGAAGGTGCACGTGAGTCTCAAACAGGTTGGTGCTAGGATATGAGTAAGACTTATTCTACTCTGGGAGCTGGCATGAACACAGTTTTATTGTAGACTTGGTTTTCAAGACTTCAGAGGGAACCAACTACCTCCTTTGGACTCACTGCAACTACCAAAGGTCTGTGGGTATTTGGGGACCACTAAAGACTAGAGGAACTGATATAAAGAGTAGAAAACAGTCCTTTCTAGAAATTACTTAGGAATAAATAAATATGCTGCAGTATTGTCAATCTATCATGCATGCCAGGGAATGCCTCCCCTTCCCTCCCCAACACTTCTGAGCAAAAGAAGGCCTGTCAGCATGGTTAAATCCAGCACTGCCTTTAGAGACGTTGAGCATCCTGGTTCCAGAGCGGTTTTGATTACTTGATACATAATAAATTATCCAAAAGCAACCTTTGAAGACATACAACCCCTAACACTTTAAAATTAAGACTAAATTCAATTTAGAAAAATTGTAAAACAGTTTCCCTGAAATTAATCTTAAATGAAGTTTCTTGCTTGGCCTCTCGCTTACTGCAGATAATCAATCTCGACGTGGCTGCATGAAAAACCCAGGCTACTGAAAGGGAGGTGAAATTAAAGAGCTAGGCCAGCAACATGAAAAGAGATATCTAATTATCAGCATTTTATTAGAAACAATTAACTGATATTCAATTAGATGCTGTTCCCAGAGCAAAGTGACAGTTAGGAAAACAATGAATGAATCTTGACAAGGTGTTCATTTGCTAATAAATGGGAGATGAGGGGAACCACTTACTGGTGGCTTACCCCTGGACGAGCCTTGGGGCAACTCACCCAGCAAGCAGCAATGGGACTGGCTGGTTGCCAACATTAACTGTACTTATTACATTCATCCCATGCAGAACACATCCATCTCCTGCTCTGCCTTGACATCCCATTTATTCTGAGATTCATTTGTCATGTCCCCAATCACTAAAATGAATAGAAACTTTCCAGCATGATGGATTGTGGTTCTAATTAGGACTAAAGAAAAGATCCACACTCAAGTACAGCCCTTTTTCTTTCTCTTATTTTCCTAATAAAATAGTACTTCTAGCCAACTTTGTGACTAATGTCCTTTTGTGGTGGTTGTCCACTGTAGGTCACCCAGACAAAAAGAAACAGTAGTCCTTCCAAGAGGGATTTTTCCTCCCCTAGCGACTACACAAATTATTATAGAAAGAAATCAAGACACACTAAGGACCACGCACACACAGCTTGTTGATGTGCAGCAGATGTTCAGAATACCAAACTTCAGACAACCTTTTCTGCTGTTGGTCCCTGAGTTTCCCTTAACAAAACATAGATAAACAGATATCAGGAATAACCATTTTACCATGAGGAAAAAGCTATAATATGTCTGAAAAACATTACTTTGATAAAGAAATCTAATTTTTGTTAAGAGTTAAATTTAATGGCAATGTTTTAAAGTAATGGCACAAAGTGCCATTATTTCAAACTCTAATCTAAAGCGTAACATATACCGTATTGTGCTGCCTCTCACTTGTTATCAACACATATCTGAGAAGAACACGTCCTCATATAACAGATTTTTTTTAAGTGTCCTCCAAGATCTATGTCATATTTCTCACATATTAGCTTACACTTTCAATAAATGTGATGTTAAAATTACCACCTTTAATATGATAAAATACAGTTCCTTTTCATATCAGTCTTAGCTTATTTTCTCTTCATTCATACGTCTCTCCTTTAGAATAATCCCAAACTGTGACACCACAACTGGTTGGGAGTCAATGGAGTGCAGTAATAACAGTTTTGCTTGAATGGCTTTTGAAGTTAAGGATAGTATCTTAGCTAGTTGTGAGTAAAGCAAAAATGGTAATGCCACAAGCAGAAGATCTTAACCAATACAGGGATCTGCACGCACCAAAAAATTACCCATGCTAATTTGCATTTAAAAGACAGAAGAAAGCAGACTGCAAATTACAAAAGCATTCAGGAATTCACAAACACATAAAGAATACCCCAAATTGCTAAAATCACCTCAGAACTACTTAAAATCACCATGAAGGTTGGAAAAGAATTCCACGTGCTTGTGTAGAGACACTACAAGACGGACTGTAAGTATGAGGTACCAACAACCTGCCACAGCATTTCTCATATTTTAGAAGTTGAATATTGTCTTTTTTTTTTTTTTTTTTTTACTATTGGTACTTCTTCATGTAGCAGAACATAACACTTCCATTAGAAACAACAGAAACATTTCATAAATCACCTATTTTAATATTTGGTATTTATATCATATTTGGATAGGGAAAAGAGCAATTTCCTAACTCTCCCAAAGTAAAACATTTCCACTTATCCTGAAATTTAATTCAGTGTTCTCTGTAAGGCTGAAATAAGCTAGATGCTGAAAGAGACTTCAGTGCAAAAAAGCCTCTTTTGAATTTGAAGAAGGCTTGATGGCAGATACTGAATTTCTTTTGGCAGATTTCATCATGGAAGCATTACTGTAATATGTCTAATTTCTCATGGTCTTGTCCAGAAGTGCTATTCCTACGCAAGCACACCTAGTCAAATTAACTTGGAGCATACAGCAACCCAAATCATCACTGCAAGTAGAGCTATGCTGCTGTTATTTGTGAAAGAGGTAACCCTTAGCTTGATGCAAGCAAGATTAACATAACATGCTGGACATAGTCTGATTTTTCAACCATAAAAAGCCTACCTGTAGGAATGCAGAGTTATCTTTCTCTTCTAGAGTTAGAGGATACACACCAGCAGTGTGCATATGCAGCCACAGCTACAGAGTTTGCTATGGAAATCAATCACCTGGTCACAAGGGAAATAGGTGATCACATGATTGTTTAATTTTGTTTTATAGGAAAGCTATCTATGAACTTGGCTAGGTGTTTAAAAATGTCTGCTCTAAAAGCACACACACACTATTATAAATGCATAGGAAATGACAAGGTTATTGGGTTTTGCTAAAACTCCAGTAATTTAAATGATGCTTCCAGTAACATGTGGATCCTTTTTCGTTAGTTGCTTGAACTCATAATGGACTGAACTGTTTCCCACTGAAGAACCCTCCTGAACTGGGATTTTATTCTTTCAATTTCTTTTCAATTACTCTATGCAATTTTGTGAATATGCCATAAATTTATGGCAATGACCTGGTATGCCGCTAGCTGCTGTATCATGCAATACAACATCAACATTTTTCCAGAGACAATAAGGCAGCCTGACTTTACATGCTTTTCAAATACAAAAACATTAAAGAATTTTATCCTAATAGCACGGAAAATTACCTCCACAGGCCATTGATCTGATGTGTCCTATGTTGCAGTTTCAGTAGATCCACAGAAACATGGCATACCCTGCCTCAGACCAAGATTAAACAAAGAAAGTAAACCCATATGCAGGCTGTCTGTACCCCTCAAAAGTTTAGGTAGTTCTGGGAAGAACAGAAAAGTGTCCCTCAGTTGGTAAAGGTGTTGGGGCCTAGAGGGCTCCTGCACCGGCTCTAGCAAGTACCCTTCACATGTACCAAAATATGTACTCTTCATATATCGAGCACATAATTTACCCAAAATTTTAATGAGCACCATAAATTGTCATTTAAATTGCATGAGAATCTGAGATAAAGTTGGCAGAAGATCCAGCAAGAGCCTTTGGCACTCAAATTAAGAGACAAAAACAGGCACTTTCTTTTCTTTTTGACTAAAAATCTTCCAGAGAGAAACTCAGAGCTTTTCTGATTTCTGACCTTTCCTTTCAATGAAGAACAAGCAATCTGCAATCTCTTGCTGTAATTGATCGTGGTTAAAATGAACAAATTGTAGATTAATATAATATACTTGGGCTAGAAAAGCAAGATCTCGAAGAGCACTCTTCGAAGCAGATCCCTCGCTTCCACAAAGATGGATAATTTAATCTTTGTCATTGGCCTGTCTCTGTCAAAGAGAACAATGGATAGTCTACTTGCAATTGATGACTATATAGAAATTAATATTAGTAAAAGGTGTCCATTTAGTGCCTCACCTTCTGCGCTAAAGGTGACATCCATGATGGATGCATCCCAAGACAATGGATTTATCTTTAAAATGGAGTAATTACACAGTGGATGCATGGGTGACATAATGACACTGTGGTTTTATATTAATAAAAGAAAGAAATATTCCTTCTAAAGAATGAAAAAAAAATATGACTTACACAGTCATTTGTGAGATTTTGGCAGCTGCCCTGTAACTGCAAGAAGCACTTTTGTTTGGTTACAAATGAGAGTCCTACATGGTTTAAGTAACCCAGGATTAACTTTCACACCACAAACTCCAGTTTACAAAATTGAAGGTACTGACGGACTCCTGAATGTCCCACCTTTGTCTTTGGGCCTTAAGAAAGAGTGGTCCCAAGTTATAGAAGTGAAAGGTGAGGGACACAAGATTGGGGGCAGGAGTAAAGGGACACAACTTCACTTCCAGCACTATCACTGGCCACCAGCCCCTGAGAGCCACCACTTTTCTCATTAGGCAGCAGACAACCCAGTGCTCCCTCTGCTGTCCTGCAGAACCTGGCCTTGTCTCAAAGAAGCGTTTACAGAACAGCTGATCATTGCAGAAACCCCCAGGAGATGAATTTGGGATGGTCACTCCGGAACAGGCCTCAGGTGATCAATCCAGCGTCCCAACAGCTTTGAGCAGCACCCGCTGGCAGTGTTGGTTGTTCTGGCACTGTGCTAACCCATGGGGGCTGGCACCTGTGTGGGGGCTGCAGCTGACCTCAGCAATGTTTCTATGTCACTTTTTTCCTCTTACCAAAATGCATAATTTCCCCTCAGTATCAAACAGAAAATTGGAGGTTAGCTTGTTTTGAAGCTTTCTTCAAAACTGAAAGCTAAATTTTGAACTCAAACCAGCCATTTTTTTATGCTGGCACCATACAATATATAGTTTGACCTAAAGAAATCTTGCTAATTTCCCCACCTTTGTCGTTAAGAATAACCAACAAATTGAAACAAAAGAAAAAATTACTTACAGAGATGAAAGAATCTGTACATTCCCCAGTAATTTCTGAGACTTCAAGCAGTTCCAAATGTCATTTTGGCAGATGCTTTCACCATTAGAAGAATTACAATTTAGGGTTTGCCGGGGAGGTTTTGTTTTATACGTATTTAAAAAAAATAAATCCATTTTATTGTTTTAAAAACTTAAATAACCAAAGGCAAACAAAAACGAGCACTCCTGCTAGAGCTGATTAAATTTTGTTGTAATTTAGCATTTATTTAAAAGCTAGAAAAATGTCACATTACATTAATCAAGAAGCCAAAATTTACTTCTGTAACTTTACTGGTTTTCAGTGAGAATTAAGAGTGAACTTCAGATGCCAAAATCATGCTGTTCTGAAGGATGAGAAACAATATAAAGTTTCTTCTCAATAGTAGAGCATGTTTCTTGGGTTAGTTTTCATTTATACACCAAAATGTAATAATAGATACAGACTGGATAGCAGCACGTGAAGAAAGAAATTAATTTTTCACTGTACAGTACAGCAGAAAGAAGCATCACGTATCTCAGGAAAATCACACAGTTGGTGCACGTCAGTCAAACTGATTGATGCTGCTTAATCAAGCCACTGTTCAGTTAGAAAGGTTTATTTAAGAAGTCAGTCTTTACGCCAAACTTCTGACATTGTTTTCTCTGGGGAACTCCCATTTCCAGCTCCCACGTCCTATCAAAAAGGCAGCTACAAACACTAAATACTTTCCAAGTTCCACTTTTCTATTGATCCACAGCTATCGCTGCCACAGGGACTTTAAGAGTTACGCAGTGAGATGGGAGGGGACCGTGAAAGACTGCTTTACAATGTAGTCCACGGTTTGAAAGTATTTGAAGTCTCAATTTAAGAAAAGAACAAATACCGACTTTGAGTTTAAAGCAAAGATTCAACACCGCTTCTCCTTTTAATTTGAATTAATTTGCTGATCCATGCCTCATTTACTTTCCTTTCAAGGCTAACTGTTAATTTAGGAAAGGACACACCTTCAGCTGCTCCGATAGAAACGTTTCCAACACTGGTTAGACATTCAGCCACCTCTTGCCAGGCCACTGGGCTGGAAGTGAATGACTACACCCATCAACTTACTCTGGCTTTATGACTGGGTGAGCTGTAGAATTTTCTTGAAGGCCTTTCCTGAAGCACAGCTTGGGAAGCAATACGTAACACAAGGACTAGCAAGAGTGAGGTGGTGTTTTTCCAAACAAGCTTTCACTTTCTTCGTGCAAGCAAATTTAAGTAAGATTTTGAAATATTATTCATAGGCATCTCTTTTACTTTCAATCCATGAATAATCCTATTAATGCCAGTTATTTAAATTCCAAAAAGCAGTTCAGGTCTTTAAAGGAGACATTCAGTGACAGCAACTAGGAAGCAATTTGCAAAGACAATTCTGTTAATATTATGAAGATTATAAACTACAAAATACACCCAAATGAGATGGATTGTACAGCTGTAGGTAATAACTAACAAGACCATAACAAAGGTATACAAGAGGCACTGCGTTATCTGACAGAATACATGAACAGCTTATGAATTCTGGTTCAAATTATGCTGCTGTTATGATGAAAGCGGTGTCTAATGATTCAGCACAAGAACTATGCCATTAAGCAAGAAGAGAGGGACAAAGCTTTACAGTAGGGAGAAATCAACTTCTCTGCTGGATCAGCCAACGCCAAACTGATACAACTGCAGGAAAACTAAGAGACGAAATCCAGGACTGGATTATTAACAGCTTCAGATATTTCTCACTCCCCAAGTTTCTCCCCGCACAGAAAATGAAAAATTCTGCTCCCAAACCCTCAAACCACACATGTTTTCAGAACCAGACTGTTTTCTGAAGAGGTACCACAGCTTGGAGAAGTACCAGCGGTTCCACACAACTGTTTTTCCTATACGCAGTTTTATATGTCCAGAGTCAAAGGCAAGGTTTTAGCCATTAGAAAGTGGAACCCAGGTCAAGGACAAGATTTTGAGACCTAAGGGACCGAGCTTGAGAGTTCTTTGAATCAAATTAAATTCAATGGCAACTGGATACACCTCAAAACCTCTACTGATAATTAAGACTTCTACCTGAAAACTACTTTATCCCATTTTTAAGCACTCTGACCAGAAAACACCACTTCATGTGTCAGTATTTCAGATATTCCTTATTTTTGCACCACACATTTATGCAAAGATCTAATGCTGCTGCTCCAACCATGTTTCTG
The DNA here is from genome assembly GCA_016647715.1 of Pavo muticus. NCBI lineage: Eukaryota > Metazoa > Chordata > Aves > Galliformes > Phasianidae > Pavo > Pavo muticus. Next base: position 927,270 of record JACDJE010000015.1, on the reverse strand, counting down.
TGCTTAATGGGGTTATTGTTTGTTCCCCCCATTTGAAGTCATTTCAGGAGAATATGGAAACCTCTAGGGGAAAAGATTTAACTGTGATATTCTGGATTTCAATGAATTAGCTTGCTTATTTACATGTCTTGTTGAAATGATGTGTTTCTGCAGATGTTTCTGGTACAGCTGGCCTAGGAGACTTCGCCCTTTGCATACAGTTGGACTATAAAATGCTACTTTTCCACAGTCTGAAACAGCTTTGTTCTATTTGCAAAATAAATCTTTCAAAATAGACTGGAGTTTAGCTCATCTTTTTACTGGACTTTATTCTTAGCCTTTTTTCCACTGTGGTACTGCAGTACCCGTAAAGCTTGGGCTGAAGACTACAGTGTTGGGTCTCCCCTCTGAGCATTTGGAGCCGGACAGGATGCACTAGCCCAGATAGAGGGCAGCGACTTCATCTCAGCTGTCATGCTCCAAGGCCACTCACTGCACTCCAAGTGGACCAAAAATGGCCTGGTATTTGAGGAACCTTCCTAGTGCCGACCATGCACAGATTATGCTCATGCTGTTTCTTCTTTGGCAAGCTCCTTGTATGTGGTCAATACACTCCCGTTAAGGATGAAGGCAACAGATTGCAGAAGTCTCCTACACTAAGTTCACTTTTTTAGAGGCTATGCCTGGTACACAGCCCGGGTGTCCGTTCCCCATAATCTAAGGGTCTTGGGCAACTGCGGCTGGAAAAGCAGCAACTTGAGTCACACAACTGGCTCCAGCTGCCTCAGTATGCTCAGAGCGTGCACACCCACCCAGGTTTTATATCACACTCAGTCCCCTGTAACAGTACAAAGCACTAAACCAAAATGGTAACAATTTACACTCACTTTATCCCAGTGTAATCAATGAAATGAGGTTTAACACTATGAAAAACCAGTGCCTGGCTCTTTTTAAATTCCATTTTCAGCCAAAAAGACAACCACTGGGAAAAACTCAGTCACTGATGAAGTTCTGCAGAATCATTTTACTCACTCCCTTCAAAAGTTTTAATAAAGTTGTTATCACAAACATTTGCCCCACAGAGACTTTTCTCCTTTGAAAAAAAGCAGAGTGCTCCCCGGCTGACTCTTATCCTGATATTTCATATAAACATACAAAGTGCAATCTGTGACACAGCACCAAGGGTCATTTAGAGGTCTTGTGCCATGTTGAACTAATTATAAGAAAAACTGGCAAGAAAGTAACACATGACAGGCTTGTATATTTCAGATACCTTCTGCAGAACACTGAGAAGAAGTCGGAAAACAAAGAAAGAACACTATAACATCAGTCTATAATGAAAATCTGACTTCTTTCTCAAGTTTTCGTAGCAACTGTTTTTCACTGTTAGGAACACAATGTACTTCTGGGTAGCTTCTCATCTAAGCAGGGTGAGCTTATTGCCGTTAACAGAAAGCTATACCCACTCCACCACCAATTCCAGGCACACTGGGTGTAATTCGAAACAATTTGCACCAGCTTCACCGCAACAAAGCTCCAGGTAGAAAGAAAAGCACAGGACTTTGCTTATTCCATGTCTACCACCACTCCACCTCTCAGCCCATTAACTAGAAGAATTAGACAAAGTTTTTCAGCCTGGCCGCATTTAATGAGAAGCTCCACACTGTTATTTTTGGTTACTGCCAAGAAAAACAACCTTTTCACAAGTCAGGTCTTAGTAAGGCAAATTCTGTTTGTCAAAATACAGAGTTTTGCCTACTTTCTTTGTCTCACTCTTATTTTAAAACTCTTTCCTCAATGCAAGCATCACACAAAAAGCTATAGCTTTAACCAGGCATCCCATCTCGTGTGTAAAACACACCCAGCTGTATGTCTCCCTTATAGTTACTGTCAAAAGAACTGAGGGGCCCTGGTGTCAGGTTTTGATGTTAACATCTTCCTAGACAGATGACCTCTGGGTTAGGAACAGCACAGCTCCGGTCTGCGGGGCTCCAGTGCCTGATACAAAGCACCTGTCCATTTAAGGAAGCTTCCCTGTGCCGGAGGAAGGATCCAAAACTTTGGCTGCTGCTCACCATTCAGTGTGTCACTGCAGAAGAAATGAGTATTTGGATAATAGGCATGGACAGATGCTTTTTCTAGGCAATTGCAAACAGATTTGTTTAATGGTCTCCAACCTTATGATTTGCAAACATCAATGTATTTTTCAATGGAGATCCAGATTATAGAAAAATTACGCTCTGAATTTGTTACTTCAGTTATCCTTTGTGAGCGCCCTCAAGGGGACCCACACTGTTCTGAAAGCTGCCAATTAGATCATATTTACTACTGAATACTTTCAGATAACAAACTTCAAGTGAGAACAGCCCATCCAGCCTGTCTCAAAAACAAAAGTAGCTGTAGCTAGTGTGGCCTAGACATTGGCACTTAAGATTTTAATTCCTAAGAAGAGAAATAGAAACTTAATCTCTCACACCCATTTCAGTAAAAAGAAGCTTGGTTCAAAAGTTAAAGTACTAGTTAGCTGGGAACACAGATCTCTTAAAATGTCTGAGCTTTTCAACACAAATATTCATGAAACTGTAAATGCCTTACCAGCTTTGCAGTTATGCAGTTTGAAACCAGAAAGTGAACACCATGTGATGGAACTAAAAATAAGGTATTTTATCCAAGACAGATGTTAAGACATTGCTTTTTTGGCAGCCTTTCCTCTCGTGATCGTGTTTGCTTTCATACCGACAGCAAGGCGAGCCAGCCTTTCTGAACACTGCTCAAAGCCCCTCCTAGCCCTACTGCTACATCTGCCATCCAGAACAGTCAGCACCTCAGCAACTATCCATCCTCATCATAAAAATTCACATATTTCACATTTTCAGTCCTACCAGAACGTACAAGTTACATACAGATGGTTAGAGGAACCCAACAAATGAGACACTTGGGTCAATAAAACAAAAAGCAAACAAACCCCCTGAGAAGAACATTTCTTTTCACCACTTTCATAGCAATTTCCCTATTCTCTGTATTTTGAATGGATGTGATTATACGTATAACGTGAAGCCGTACACTGAAAAGTGAAGTAATGCTCATAGAAAGATGATACCGGGATAGCTGATAGGGATTAAGAAAACAGATAGTTTTTTAGATATCCATTAATCTCCTCAGGTTTTATATCTCTGACATTGAAATACAACACTCCTGATACACAGGTAAAGAGCGTGTTGAACTCAGGGTGAAATGCTTATGGCAAGAACTCAGTGCTGATCAGAGCAGCAAAGAACCACAACTGCCCTTCTCAGCCTTCATCAGTATTTGGACTCAGATCAGTGTTTGGATAGAGAGCCTAAAGGTTTACTCACCACTCAAATACAAACGCAATTTGCAGAAAGATCAACGTCATACACGTATAAAGTCTCCTGACAAATGTTAGCAATAGCAATCCAAAACGAATGAATGCATATATCTTACAACTGCACTCCAACTAAAGAAATACTAGCTGAACTACTCTGCACTGTGGCATGACCAAGAGGAGCAGAAGCTGCTCTGACACAGAGCCCATATTGAGGTCAGTTTCCTGCTCCACAGCTGAAAGGCCATGCGTTTCTTGGGTCCTTGCCCAAACTACACCTAGGTTGCTGGATTTTACTCACAATAAAGCAGTATCTGGACAGCCTTTAGTCCTTACATTTTCACGACAATTTCAATTATGAAAGATGTGATAATTGAGATTGTCCTTACTTAAATCCACTTTGTTATTAGATAGAAAGCCTTCTGGTTTACTTGATGGAGATTTCTTGATACAGTGTTTGCACAGCACTGAGAGATCACATGGAATGGTACCTTTATGAAATTAGTGAAAATCTCCTAACATGGAAGAGAGAGCAAGCACTCACTTCAGTTAAAGCCTTCAACTTACAGCCAATTTCATTTTTTCTACCTCATTGCCTTAGCGTGTGAAATGGGGAGACTGCAGGTGGGAAGGAAAGAAAAAAGCCTTGATCTTGTGTGGAAAGAAGTGCAAATAGACTGAAGAAAACATTAAGACACATAGCATTCAGGAACAGTACCGTTTCACCTTACTGATTCTTTTCAACTAGACTGCCTGTACAGACACCAAGCAAGGGAACCTTGGGAAGAGATAGAGACCTGACCATCAAAGTGCGGAGGTAACTCAGCTGAAAGTGAGAGCTTTGTGCAAATATTCAAAGCTGTGATGAGGAAATGAGGTTTGTTTACAGATGATGCCATAAAAAACAAAAGGTTTTCCTCTGAGGATTGGATGTCCATCTTTAAGTTTTACTCATTAATAAAAAGTACTGAACGCTTTGTATTACTACCAGTTGTAAGCAAACTGACGGAGTTCACATTCAACTGTGTGTATGAGACATGACCTGAATGCTATCACAGTCATGTCACCTGAATGTTATCACAGTCAACTCTTTTATGTTTCCATTTTCATTCAACTTTGATGCAGAATAAAAGACGTGATCATGCAAATACATATTACGCTCACTTTTCGCTGGGTAACATCATGTGCAAAGCTACAGAAATTGAATTAAGACAAATTTGAAATGCTCTTTGTTTTCCTGTTGTTTTAATTTCCATTTTTCATGTTTTTTCCAGAGGCTGGTTTTAGCCTATTACATACAGTACCTGTCAGCTCCTTGCCTTGTCAATCATTTGGCCAGACGTTTTACTGTTCGTTGATGCTTGCAGATCTTAAGGCTTTGTATTCTGAAGCGAGCAATGTGAAATAGATGTGTTGATCTTACAAAATAAGTCTTTCATAGACATGTGCTCTAGTTAAATCAGAGATATAGAATTAAAATTTCTGCTAGCTTTGTGCAGCAGGGTATAGCATGGGAGTTTTTCAGACACTAATGGGAAGCCGGTGGCAAGCCCTGCAACCATTATCCTCAGCAGATCAAGATTTTTAAACACATCACTTTTTCCTCAGTCATTAGTGTCTTCTTAAAACAACATCATGCTTTGTTTTCTTGATCAAAGCCCCAGACTTAGGAGTTTGGAAATAAATTTCACTTTGGTGTTTTCCTTTCAAAACACATCAGTCTCATAAGCAGGCTAATCTTTGGTGATGTATTATGATGGATTGCACTCGATAGACAGTTTGCCACTCATGGAAAGGAATTGTTCTTCCCTACACACCAGCACCACGTGTGTGCTCACACCCGAGCGAGAGCTGGACGGACATAAGCGCTCACAGATGAGCTGCTTTCTGGGAGCAGTTGTTGGCAGCCACGGTTTGGAGGGTGCCTTACAGCATGCTTCCATCCTACAGACGTCACACACCAGGGACAACTCTGATGGCCCCAGTGTGGAAGTACTGACTGATGGCAATGGCAAAGCTGGGACAATCTCTGCAACCCTTTGCTGCATCCATGTGATAACTCTCCTACCTCAGCAGCTGCTTTATAACAGCTGTATAAACAGATTATTATCTACCAGTTTACTACAGCATTTCTTGTCACTTCTAGGGCCTGAACGATTGCTTCTGGACTTTGGTGGGAGGTTTGCATGAGTCAAGACAAAAAGAAGTAGGAAGGCTTAAACTACCCCTGTATTCACATAATTTAAAATTTCTTTGTTTCATTTATTCCCTATTTGCTTCCTCTCTTCTATGATACACACACACACAAAAAGACTATGTTATGTAAACTAGGGCAGAGTTTGATTTTCTAGGAAAAGATGGAATCCTTCAGCTGGAGAAGGAAAAAAGCTATCAGTGAAATTACTAAACATTGCTGATCTCCTGTTAAATCCCTATGCAGCCCTACTAGAACAAATAGCCGATTAATTATATTCCCGTGCACTGAGATCCAGAATACTTCATTTATTGCCTTACACTGCATCTACTGCCAGACATCTAATGAGCAGTAGCTTTTCCCGGTAATACAGATAATCTCTTCGGAGAGAATTAGTTCTTGGAAAGTAGAAGTGCACCTTTCCTCAAATTCCATTTTATGCTTTCAATTCCTCAGGGAATGCGGAGTGGATCATAAGGAAGGAAGGGAAGAAGGAAAGACAGATTAAGGATGTTACAGTAATATTCTTTTGTTCAACATCTGCATGCTAGAGAGATTACACAATCTTCAGCAGATCAGCAAAAGAAGATTTGAAGCGACTAGTGTTAAAGCTTCAAAGCTGCAATACTCCTCACTGCCCACCCAACATCTCCATGTCCACAGCTGTAACAAACATTCCAAATCTCACCCAACTTCTAGACTTTTCTGTCAAGCCTTCTTTAAAATAAAACCAAAATGCACAAAAAATGCCCACATGCATGACCTTGGGATAAAGGCAGTGGCCGCAGTACAGAGTCTCAAGAAGACCCTAACGCAGGACAGGAGCCTCTTGCAACACAGAACCTGCAGGATGCTGCCCCAGGGACCGCTTCCTCTCCTTCACAGCCTGTGAATGCTGCAGCCCCAGCAGCAGGAATGCTGAGCAGATATCTTCATGAATCTAACTATGCGGGATGACCCCCCAGTAATGCACTGCTGCAGGAGCTCAGGCAATAAAGCATCAGTGCAGTCACTCCGCTGTCCTTAATATAAAAAAATCCCCAAGTCTTCTAAAAATCCTGCCAGGCTTGCCCTAAAGATGCGCAAGACTGATTTTACTTCTTGTCTCAGAATCCATTGATTATATTCTTAAAGGATATCAATAGATCATTACCCTACCAAGAAGCATTTCCTGAAGATCTACCTTGGAAATAGCTTTTCCACTAAATTTCCTGCGATTTTAATATTTGCCACCTAATGCTTTGCATCTGAGCAGAAAAAAATGTGCAACTTTGACCTGATGCATAGTAATGTAGTGTGAAGCAACGAGAGTCAATTTGCTGGGCATCGCTGAGACATAATGTGGTGGAGTACAATGCTGATTTGCAGAGTGAATCAAAATGCCTAAGCTTTCTCTTTTGTGATATCCGCAAATCGCTGAATAATGTGGTTCACTGACCAAGTGAATTATTTTTGAGGAGTTTGGCACATCTTTAATTACAAGATATGTAAAGATGTAATGGAAACATGCTGTGCGTATTTCTTTATGGCTGCTGAACTTTTCTTATGGAAAAGCACCTGTTTTTATTAAACTGTCTCTAGCCAGCATAAAATGTACAGGGTAGAGGTTGACAATATATTTCTCAATGCATATTACTCAGCAGCTAAGCAACCTTATACAGTATAGATCACCCGTGTATACAGATTGTACCTACACACACAAAGCTACAGATAGATAAAAACACAGATGTGCAGAAAATAGATTTACTTCTATTATGAGTATGTTTAAATTTCAGCAGCATATCAACAATATTATAGTGTTTCTTTTGCAACTGAGGGAGACTCAAAAAAAATGCACATCAGGGTCCCCATCAGTAAACAATGATGTGTCCTTTATGCTTCAAAAATCAGGAATTTGCATGCTGACAATGATTATGTAAATGCTTGCTTTGAGAACCAAGTCCCAGAGGATTCCCCAGCGGAAAGCAATTCTCCTTTAAAGGTTTCATCATGGTCCAAATCAGTGGTTCTTAAAACACCATTTTTAGTAATGCAATAAATAGCCTGTTAGATGATTGCCATTTGCTTTCCTCCCAAACTGTGAGCCTTCTTGCTTTGCAGCAGCAGCCCCTGTAGCTTCTCTTTCTCTGCTGATTTTGAGGGGCTGTGGCAGACAGCAGTCATGCTTTAAAGCTTGCAATCTTTACTCAACTGACCAAAATTCAGAGCTGACCCTACTTGGAGCACACGGTGAGTCTAGATGATCTCCTGAGGTCCCTTTTTAATCTGAATTATCCTGTGATCCTTCAGCCCTCAATAACTGAGTTTCCAGGCCCAGATAGGCACAGCGGAGGGACAGAGCAGGGCTACATCCAGCTGTAGAGCAGAGCAGTAATGCTCAGTGTGCAGCCCAGTGTGCTCACTCCAGGACACAAACAAGAGTGCACCGGCTCCTACCGTGTTATGATTTTTCTTCAAAAGCAACCAATGTGCAGAGAGGCAGGAAAGCACCAGGCACCTCTGGCAGTGCTGCAGAGCATATGAGCAGAGCACCAAGACTGCAGGGCTTAGCTGGGAGCCGCGCTCCCCCAGCATAGGCACCAGCACAGGGGTGTGGTGCTATTGCAAGGAATCCTTTTATTCCACCAGCTGCTACTGCTGAGATCTGAAACTGAGACCCAGTATGTGATCTCATGGATGACTGCAAAGCTCACAAGCTCTCATATCTTAACAGAGGAGAAGAAAGGCTCTGTTTAGTTGTGCCAGAATAAATGAATGGTGAAGGTAGCTTGGATGTCTTGAAGCTGTTTAGGGCTGGCAGTCGATTCAAATCACTCTGAAGCAGAGCTTAGGATTTCTTTGGGAAAATACTATTCCTCAATGACTTTCAACTCTCTTTATGCTTCTGTGATCCTGGGCTGCTCTGTATTATGGCAGCATGGATGGCTGTGTGTTTCCTCTTGAGTGCTTCCTGCACACCTCAGCTAGCAGACCTTTCCCTGAACGCCTGCAGGGCATTCAAGCTCTGCTTTTTCTAGAGCCCATGAGCAGTCTGCAAGGGCAGGAGCAGAGGTTGAGAGGCTCACCCAAGGCATTTTAGGGCAGATTTTCAAAAGGATGGTCTGGAAACATCACTCACACCGTGCTGCAGCTGCGTTCAGTCTTGGGCGAAAAAGGGACAGCCCAGCATCCCTGTGGGCCAGTGACCTGGTGTGCACACTACTTAAGCAGTTAGGGATTTTTTTCTTCAAAATTGTTGCAGCATTCACCTACTAGGAAACCAAAATTAACTGTTGGGAGGATACAGTTGGCCTACGATTCAAAGTTCAGAATTACAACAATTAGCCAAGATCCACTAGAATACAAGCTTGTAGTACTTCACTTGAGGAATTAATCCACATATTCTTAAAAAAAATCATCTGCACAAAATCTCCGCCTTTGGGACCTGCCGGCTACATGCTAGACTCAATGAGACTGGAGCACAACCACTGTGAAATAGTATCAGCACGCTAAAATAAGTAACCATCTCTCCCTCTGCCTCTTTCAGTCCACACACACTACAGGAATTTCCTTAGGAGATGATACAAAAGCAACTCACACAGGGGAACGCTACAAAACCCTACATCTCACCTTCCAGGGCAAGCAATGATAACAATAAAAGCACATCCTCCCCTCCTCACAAACCAATGGAGGAATGGGAAAAATAAATTCCTGGGGGAATTATCGGGGAAAATAAATTCCTTCACAGATAGAATCCATCATCCATGCTTCCTTCTTTCCTTCTTTCTGTAATTTATTTGTGAAATTAACAGCACCACATACGTAACCTCCTAGAGAAATAATTGATCCCACTGCCCTGGATAGGAGCCGCTTCATTGGACGCTGGCAGCAATTACAATGTCATGCCGATTACTTCTGCGTGCAGATGGCTGACGCCAGTGCACACATGCAGGCTTCTGTGAGAAGTTCCAGGGGAGAAAAAAGAAAGAAAACCAACCAGGAAAGTTATCATACAATGTAAGGCCTGTTGGTTTCCTTGCCACCTTTTGTGCTACAGAAAATAAACCATTTACTCAGACAACATGTGCTACCAATAAGTTGGTCTAATTAATGACAGACCGCTACGAAACCGAGAAGTTTAGGGAAGAAGCACAAGTTGGCTCCTGATGTTTACAGTTTCTTGTAGGAAGCTACCGTGCCAGGCAGAGCTGCAACCCTGCGTGTCTTTCAGAAAGAGGAAGAAGTAGGTGACAGTAGCTTCATTTCACCCCATGCCAGGACACATAAGCAGCTATGGTAAGAGCATTTGTGTGCAAGCAACACGGCACCTCCACTTCTCTGAAACAGGTTTCCTCCTCCGCAATGACTGCTAATAGGAAAGAGTAATCAAAAATTTTAAGAAAAAAGTTAATGCAAAGGATTAATTAGGAAATCAAAAATCTCCTAATTCTATATAAACAGATCTTTTCTATAGAGATTTGAAGCATTCTGCCAATCGTCATTCCAATGTTGCTTAAAAACTTGACTTTTGTAGGTGAGTCACAGCGATCAATGGCATGTGGTACAATACTGATCTGTCATTTGCAGGTATTGTACAGGTAGGGTAATCCTGTCCTGATGAGCTACGCAAACCTCTTGCAAAAAAAAAAGTGCATTGTTTGTCAGTGCTGCTATAAGAAACCTCTCCCTGGAAGAAAACACTTTTTTCCCAGCTTCCACATCTAAATCCTTGATACAGAACACCACTTTAGCAGCAATGCATATGTCCCTGCTGAAGACAGCCACTTCCATACCAAGATGTTGCAGACATTTCAGAACTTGTTTGGGACATTTTTTTAATTTTATTTTTTGAAGAGGGAGAACTGCAGGAATTTCAGAACAAAAGTCCATCAGCATAGATCAGTCTCCATCAACTACTGAAGGCTGCTGTTTCCTCCGGCTTTCAATGGAAATAAAGTATTAACTCCTTGGTTTTGCCTTTCTCTATCTCCTAAAATAGTCACACCAACAAAACTGGAACTGTCATTCTGGAGTGCGAGGAAGTAAAGCAATATTAAAAGCAGCTTTCTCTCCACAAGGTAATGCATCTGACTTCTTTCAGGGGAGGATTAACTTCTTCATGCTCAAAGAAAACTAGGGCAAGAAATGCAAGCATCAAAATCTAAAAGCTTTCTCTTAGTTCACAGAACAATAATTCTATACAGAACCCAGGAGATGAGAATTAGAACACCTCCAACAGGAACTTTCACACATCAGACATGAGGGAAGAAATATTCCTTTAACATTGAAGCGTGGCTTGAAACCTACAGGTAATTACTTTAAAATAAATATATATTGTTTTGACTAAGTAAAATACTATGCTGAAGGATACTAGATAGCCTTCCACACCCTACACGTACACTGATGCTATCGATCAGGGATGCATCCAACGCTGAGCTGAAGCACGCAGATATTTTAAGCCCAAAGTGGAAGGAAGAGCTGGTGAGCCATTTTTCCAGGGGCTGAAGGAAAAGAAGGATATAAAATGACAGGAGACTTCTTTAAAACTGAATTTTCAGTGGAGATGAGGAGACAAAGTTCTAACATTCAACGACTCAAACACAGATCATTCTAGACAATGACTGGAAAAGAAATGGGTAATAGAAATCTATCTTCGCAGCTAACATACTGCAGAAAACAAACTACATGAGAAAGAGCAGTGACTGAACTTCTCACTAGAACCAGCACCTCACCCTGGTAATAACCAGCTTCACACCACGTGTACACTCCTGTGGGCAGACTGCGATGCAGGGTGAAGCGAGGTGGGAGGGATGGTTCTCACCATCACCAGCTCTGATGAACTTGGAGCATTATGCAACTCAAGACTGAGTTTTGTCACAAAGGAAAACAGTGGTCTGGTTTTAATATCCGTTTAATTTCTACTTCAATAGTTTTCCCCTTGAAATAACTTTTCAGTTGATTCCTGGAGCAGGTCTTACCATCCCTCCATAAAACTTGAGATAATGTAACTATAATGATTTCCCAAATAAAAAGTGAAAGGCTATCAGGACAAATATCTCCATTTTTATTCCATTGAGATATTATTATGGCGATGGTAATAATTCCACAGAGGAATTACTTAGGATACACACTCAGCTCTGACCTGACCCAGCTATAACTCAGATGATACCTTTCCTAAGTTGGAAGAATTTATTTTCATTTTCAACTGAGCTCATCTAATCAAAATGCTTCAACATGACAAAGAGTTCATTGTTCCTGTGCAAATTGCAGTTACCAGTAGAGCCTTGCTATTACGAACCAGGCACTGCTACAGCGAATTCAGCCAACGCGAAGCTTAGGTTGGGAAAAGAATCCTCAAATGAATAAAACAAATAGCACGTTATAGTTTGTTAGTAACAACACATACATTTAACTCCATCTTTTGGTAACTGCAGCTGTGGACATAAAATTTTAAAGTAGGTCAGCATTTACTCCTTAATTCTGCCTGTCATAGACTACTGTAGCCTGGGTGCTGAAGGGACACAAGGCAAGGTTAAGAGCAGACGTGGAGTTCTGAGGTCAGTTTTCAGGGACACGAAGGTTTTTTTCCCAATGTTAGCTTTATTTATTTATTTAGTCTAAAGCTTTGTCTGTATTCTGCAGCTATACTAGCTGATTTAGCAAGGCATTACCCTTTCCTGTAAGCATCACCTTATTTAAGGTAAGACTATAACACACAAAGCACGTTTTTCTGGTCAGTGTATCTGAACCACGTTCTCATACTGCATAATTTGTGCATAAAGTTTTGCAGTGCTGAAGCTGTGATTTGAGCAAAACCTTTTGCTCACCCATATAACCACATAGCTGTTGGCAAATGATGTCATGCAGTTACACATTTAGAACTTGATTTCTTTTCTATCCCTTCAGAAGACAAGGATGTTAGCTACAAAACAATAATCAATAACTGCAGAAAGAAAAAAAAAGGTGAACTAATACATCCAGAACCGTAAAACAAGTGAGCAGCACAGAATGCGTTTTGCATTCTCTGCTTATTCAATTTTTGGTATGTAATCGCTCACTGACGAGGTCAGAGCTGCCTCGTCCTCAACCCAGAGAAGACAGGACTGTCACTGGACTGAGCTGGCTCTGACAAGGCAACTCACTCCTCCTTTAGATCTGCTCAGTCCAAAGGGACTCATTTAGACAAACAGTCTTCAAATTTTAGTATAGGTCCTCATCATGTCCTCTCCAAACAAAGTCCCAAGCCAAAAAAGGCATGGATAGTTTTCAGCTTTGCAGTTCTTCATTGATTATTTTTAAACAAAATAGTAGGAAACACTCATTTTTAGATTTCCCTTGGCACAAGAAAGTCAGTGAGAAATGTCCATTCTTCTGTCCTGTTGGCCTGCATTAGTTAGCATAGGCCACTGGCATTATGGCAACTCTGAGTGCAGCTCCCCAGGCTGCAGCTTCCCCTCGTGATTCCCCTGCACATCCCTTGTCATAGATATGTTACGAACGACTCATAGACAAGCTAGATCAGAGTCTAGGGAAACGGTGATTAGATTCACCATGATTTATGTTCCTGTAATTGCTGCCTATTAAATGGATGCTCTGATGAACTGCTGGAGCCTAAAGCTCCTCGTGCCACCTCCTTGGTTCCTGCCAGATGGGGTTTTTCACTCATCTGCCACCTGCTGCTTCTGAGCTCTGAGCTGTGCCTGCAAACAGTCCCAGCTCCTGGGTGGTGATCCCGGGAGCACAGAATACTCACCAGCCCCAAATCGAGCTCATTTTCTACCCTCTGCTCCAGCAGATACACTTCTAAATGAATACTGCTGTGTTTGCTGATTGTTTTACGGTTTGTTTATTTCTTAAGTATGTAATATCGTTGGGGAAATGTTGTTTTTAATTAGTTGGAAGAACTATTGTTTCAAAAGACTGAATGCATTTACCAGCAAGGGGTCTTTATAAACACAATGAACTGGTTATGCCTCTGTAGATGGGTACTGACAGATGCCAGCAGGCTCTGCCCATGCTTGGGCTGGACAAGCCCCACACCAGCTCCAGCTCAGGAGCCACAGGAGTTGCATGAGCACAGTACATAGCCCCAGAGCCTCTTGGAAAAATCTCATGTGAAGGAAGGAAGAGTTTCATTTCTTCAAAGTCTCATTTGTTGTAAGTTATCCAACAACTCTGACCAAATTTTCATCATTGATCCACTGTGGTGGTAGATGGTAGAACTCAGAAAATAGCCGTGAAATAAAGGAAGAACCAAATAATCAAAATGTTAACTCAGCACTATCTACTAATGAAGATATGCTGTAAGTAGAGCCAGGAAGGGTGGTCACATAGAAATAACATGACATGAATAGCCCTACTTGGGCCCCTGTCAGTCAGCAAAGGACCAATCCTTTGGATTCAGGGATGGATGGCCTAGGAAGAATACAGGGATGCTGTCCAGATGCGTTGGGATGGGATCAGGAAAACAAAGGCAAAGATGGAACTGAACTTCACAAGGGATGTGAAAAACAGCAAGAAGGGCTTCCTTAATTACACTGGGCAGAAGAGACAGGCAAAGGAGCATGGAGACCCTCTGACAAATTTAAAGGGAGAACTGGCCTCCTAAGACATGGAGAAGGCTGAGGTACTTAACGAGATCTTTACCCCAATCTCGCAATCCCAGGTAATAGTTCAGACTGAGAAAATAACTCACTGAAAGCAGCCCTGCAGAGAAGGACCTGGGAGTTCTGATGGATGAAAAGCTGGACATGAGATAGCAGTGTGCTTTTGCAGCCTGGAAGGCCAACAGTATCCTGGGGCACATCAGAAGTGAAGTGGTCAATAGGATAAGGGAGGTGACTGTCCCTTTCTATGCTGCCCTCATGAGGCCCCACCTGGAGTACTGCAACCAGGCCTGGGCCCAGTGGCACAAGAAAGATGGTAAGCTGCTGAAGCAGGTCCAGAGGAGGGCTACAGAGATGATTTAAAGGGCTAGAGCACCTCTCCTGTAAAGAAAAGTTGAGAGATCTGGGCTTGTTCAGCCTGGAGAAGGCTCCAAGGAACCTCAGTGCAGCCTTCCACTACTTGAACAGAGCTTCCAAGCAGGAGGGGGACTGACTTTTTACACAGCCTAATAGAAACAGGACTAGGGTGACTGGCTTTAAACTAAAAGAGGGGAGATTTAGGTTAGATGTTAGGAAGAAATTTTTTACTCGGAGTGTGGTGAGGTGCTGGAATGGGTTCCCAGAGAGCTTGTGGATGCCCTGTCTCTGGAGGCATTCAAGGCCAGGTTGGATGGGATCCTAGACAGCCTGATCCAGTGGCTGGCAACCTTGCCAATGGCAAGGGTGTTGGAACTAGATGATCTTTATGGTCTCCTCCAACCTAAGCCACTTTATGATTCTATGACCCAGACCTCTAGCCCATCACTCACCAGGACAGCCTTTGGTGTTCTGCACCTCTAGCACATCCAAGGGGTCAAATGGAGCTTGTGAGGAGGACAGGGCAATCCTGAGAGCACCACAGGCTACATGTCCCCTGGGAGCACCATGCAGCCGTTCTCCTGCAGGTGGAGCAAGGAAATGTGATGCAATCAATATTTCCTTCCTCCTGGGTTCGTGTTGCAGGCTTGCCTATAAATACGGCTTTGATCTGGCTCTTGGAGCAGTTGAGCTGAATCTCAGTGCCTGGTGTCATTTTCAATAAGAAACTAGGCAGCAGGAGTCTGAAGCACATGTGTTTTCTTCAGCTCCGAGAGTTGTAACCTCTACTTGTTCTGCCCTAGTGTATTTTATATCTAGGGAAGTGTAGATTATTATGAATAAATACAGACTGGGATAAACTGTCCCATGCATGTGTCTACCCAATTCTTTCTCAGTAAAAATAACCCACTGCTGGAGTCCAGACTTTCCTGGCAGCTTGGAAGCCATGATAACGCAAATTCTGTCTAAAGGCAAACATCTGGTATTTTCATTATACAGGGCTTACACTTTTCTACAAAGAACAGGGAGGCAGAAATACATCTCCATAAGGGAAAGGAACTATGACTGCGCTGCAACTGACTCTTTGCAGGTCACAGTACAGAACTCCATGCCAGGACTAGTTCTCAGAGAACATGTGTTCAGTCAGCAAGGAAGAGCATAAGCATCATCAGAAGAAACTACTGACTTTGGAGAAAACAAAGTAAGTGGGTGGAATTCCATTCTTGAAAACACTTACACAGAACAGAGTACACATCAACAGCATTCATATAGTATCCTCAGGTCTTCTCTTTCTCCCCCATCATTTTCTGTGCAAGTATGAATTAAAAGGATACGTGGTATTTTTCAAGAAGTCAGCATTATAGGCACTCTGTTCATGGCATTTATGTAATATTTGCTGCCCCGGAAGCATTGCAGTACTGTGGGCAGTTGCCCAGAACACATTTCGCCCCCCCCCCATCTCTCTGTTAGAATGCTAGCATGGCTATTAAATTCTTGGCATACTATTTCCCCAAATCAGAAATGTAAGTGGAGATAACACAAAGGCCAGTTTCATGAGCACATTCTTTAAGAAGAGCAGTATCCTACAAATCCCCCCAGCAAGCACTTATTGGCACTTCTACTAATGTAAATAAAATCTACTGGGTTCTCGGAAAAACAATCACTTCAGTCTTGTTATCAGAGGACAGAATCTGGGTCAACAGATGCATTTTGGATATGTACCAATTCTTAAATGATTTAGTATTCTGATCTGTGGATACAAAAAGCAATTTCCTACATCAGCAGTACCCTTTGCACAACCTGCAATTTCATCCTACCACCTACACTGTTGTAATCATTAAATGTTATAAAACATCTCTGATAAAACGAAAGAAAGATTCTGATATATGACTATAATGTAAATCAGTGCTTTGGATTATGGTGTGATACTAGTTCAGTTATTTATATGTGTTTCAACTAAAAACATCCTACTGGATTTCAACTATCACAAGATTAATCTCACTAATACTTTATATATACAGATGGTCAGACAAGAAAAATTAGACAAATATGAAAAATTAATATATTCTTCTTGTATAATATAAAATATGATTTGTCTCCTAGAAGATTATAGCTGGAGCTTCTAGTACCAAGAATAACCAGACTGACTAACATGGGCTCTCTGCTTTGTGGGAAGTTTTTTGTTCTGTCCCACCTCAAAACTTACTGTAAGACACTGGAAAGCTACAAAGCACGCAAACAAAAAACACAACATGCGACTTTTGTGATGATATATCTTAGCAACTACTCAGAGTTGTTTACAGCTGGAGACTTATTCACATTCACCCAACAAGTCCCAGAGAAGCAGCAGGACAGTTCCATGAATTACATATTTCAGCACTGTAAGCTGATACCTGAAAACACAGTGTCAGCATACCCCAGTCACTGCATTTAATTAACATCATACATCCAGAAATACTCACAGTGCCAAGTGGAGTGTCATCACTGAGCAAAGGCAGAGGACCTGCATTTGGATTCTACATGGACCACCTACTGTTGTGCTTTACAAATTGATTTACATGTGTAAAAACACAGGGAGGTCTCTGCAGAAACAGGTGTCTAAGAGATGTACGCTCTAAAGTTCATCAAATGCAAGACTTTGTTTCTCACAACCTGTGGATAAATAGCTGATCTGCTAGGAAAAAAAGAACGTGGCCAGAGCAAACATTTCTGGCAGCATGAGAATCAAAGGGGTCTCAGATAGCCAGAAAAAAACAAAGGATGCTGACATCAAAATATTGGCAGCTTTCACTGCTGCCTTTCTTTCCAAATAAAATGGGCAAAGAAACAGACTAGCTTTCCCATCCAAGCTCAATTCTCCAGTGAGCAGCATTCTGTAGCAGTAATTATAATCCTGTATTTGTGTGCACACTAACTAATTTCCCGGGCAAGTTACATTTCAGCTGGAACATGTTGGCATATAGAGACCAACCTCAATAACAAAAATAGCTGCTGAGTTCAGCAACGTGCAGCTTTTATAGTTGACCTTGCAGTTCTGCATGACAGTGGCTCTGGGCCACTTTGCTATTTCAAAGGAGAAAGCGTGGCTCTGGGAGTCTCACGGGGACTAACGAGACCCAAAAGATAAGTGGTTTCCTGGCTCAGTTTTTATTGTTTAACTTGGTTGTTCTCATTTTAAAAGTATTTTGGTCCTCTTAACATTCTGCATTCCGCCTCTGATTGGTGGAGCTAATCTCGCTTGTGCAGTTTAACGCACTCCTTGGACATTTCCTTAGTTTATGCAGTTTATGTATTTGAACTCTTCCTTTTTGCACTCCAGCCACAGCAAGCAACTATCAGTGCAATTAATCACAACTCAATACCCCAATTGACTACAGAAATAAAATTACATACACTAAGAACAATGAATAAACGCTAAGCAGTTTCAAGCCAGTCTGATGCTCTAAGTCTGCTTATCTGCTCAACTGTGTGATTCTGGCTATTAGCGTACCCAGCTGGCTGTAAACGTGCAATGGCAAAGGAGCACAAATGCTTTGGAACAGTTCCTTCTCATTTTCTTTTGAGTAACAAGAAATTTCAAGAGCACTTTCTACTCAAAGTCTGACTGCAGCCAGAGCTGGAGCTACTTGCTACTACACTACTCCTCTCCGTTAGCAGAAACTGTGGAAAAGGTGGCAAGCTTTAGGATGTTCACACACTTGCATACAATCATTTAATCATTTCCACCCCATTTCTTCTGCATTGTTTAAAAAGCCCTCCAAAACTACATTAAAAAATGCTTTACAGGTGTTGATGGAATCGGAAACCACATACCCAGCCACATAAACACAGAATTTGCCGCTCCCACAAAACATTAACACAACAGCATGCTCATGTGTATAGAAATCCTCACTTAGTTTGACCACACCAGACACAGCACAAGGAAAGAGAAATGAGCGGCATCTTCACTGCTTTTTGCAAATACAGTAATTACAAACCATTGCTGCCACTACCTCCAGACCTGCTGGCAAAAGATTAATTACAGACATACCATACAACACATGCAGAGGGCTAACTTATTGGAAAACAACATATCTGCATGTTTCTTCAAAGAATCCCAGCTCGGACTAATGTTTATCCAGTATGCTCGCTGCCTCCAGAAGAGGGGCTGCCCGGCAAGCGGGCATGTGGAAAAGCATATTGCCATTGTCCAAGCTCACAGTGTTTCATTTGTGTAACACTGAATCCCAACTTAATTAAAAAGCTCCAGAGACCAGGCAAATCTCAATATACACGGGCAAGTGGTCGAACAGCCCCATTTACATGTGTCACAGCTCGCCAGCATTGCTCCGAAAGGCATCTGCTTCAACAGTCTCATCTGATTCTTACAAACAAGCTACACTTTGCATTTTTGAATTTAACAAAGATCACACAGCTGCCAACATACTATCAAAGCCTAAAGACCAAATAAATGTTTGGCTTCCCTCCAACCGTCCTTGCTGTGGTATTATTACTGACAATAGAGCCAGAGCAGCAAAAGCAATGAGATGGCAAATTTACACATGTGCCATGTTTTTATACATTGTCTACATTTGCTGCTACAAGACTATAAGCAGAACACTGGTGAGCATCTTTTGGTTGAAAACATGACCTATTTCAGGGCTTTATGAAAGCTGTATAATGTTGTTAGCATTTAAAAAAACTGCAGATGGGGAAAACTACCTAAGAAAAACAATTCAAAGATGTTTTGTTTATTTTCCCATGTGGGCATTAGAAATAGATCACAACTATTTTCTTAGGGCTGTATTTTGCACTTTTTGAAGAAATAGTGCAACACCCATATAAACTGGAGACCTGACAGCTGATGCTTTAATACACACATTCCCTGGCTGTTGCAACAGCAGCAGCGTATGTCCAAGGGTAGAATCTTTATTTGACCTGGGCAGAAGAGCTCTGCCACATTTAACAGCACAGTTAGTATACTGGCTACGCTCTCATCAAAAGCCAACTGCATCCGCAGGTAAGGAGACCCTCCCATGGGACACCCCTGAACTGGAGGAGTATGAAGCATATAGCACCTTGCTGCTCTGTCCTATGCTATCACAAACAGCTGTCCTGTCTCCTTCCTCTCCTCTAAATCCAGTCTATGTGCAGAGAGAGGGTGAAGACAAGATGCAGAAACAGCCTGAGAAGGGAACAAAGTTGACATTCCCACTTGCCATCTCTTGCTGCCAAAGCAAAACCAAGCAGTGGACTGCACTTGCAATTGTTAGACTCCCATGGCACAGGGCGAGCCTTCAGCACTGCCCCTGCATCATAGCCACTCCAAGGCACGCCTGAGTCTTCCACTGACCTCAGCCCTTGGCCAGGCCACAGCTGGCACTCAGCCTCCAGCTTTGGGATGGGGTGGGCTTCTGTTCACCCTGCTCTGATTTCCAGACTTGTCCAGCCTTCCTCAGCTCTCCTCACTTGCACACTCCCCACTGGCTTAAAGGAAGCTTGCCTTAGGCTTGCAAGACTGTAAAGACACTCTCACCCCAGAAAGAAAAAGCAGGAACAAGACAGCATTACTCCACACTTAAGTTGGATTTCACTGCATTTTAGGAGAGGCAGTCCTTAGAAGGAAAGGCAAACGGAGCGAAAACTGAGACCTGGAAACAGTTCCAACAACAATTGGAAATGTCTGCCTCCAGCATCTCATTGTCCCTCAACATTTTCAGGCTGTGGATTTATTTTATTTTCCTTCAAGGGTTCTTTTAATGTATTCTTCCTTCAGTGTTTGAGGTATCTGTATAATTTTCAAATTGAAGATTAGAGAGGATTAAGCCCTTGCTAGGCTGCCTCTCCCAGGGAGCACTGCCTTCACATGCATGCCTCACACACACTGCCAGTGCAAGCGCTCACACTCGTTGCAATAGAGATGAATAGCAGCTTATGTTATATGCTATGGGATAAAGTCTGCACCTGTCCAATTACATATTTAGCTCCTCCCTGGCCCATCCTTCATGTCCTTTACCTTTCATATATTGTTTTACATTAAGAGTACATCACAAAGTAACTGCCTTCCTTCTAGTTAGAAGGAATCACCCTAGACACAAGGGTGATTTCCCTGCAACACTGAACCCCAGCTGCTGCAAGGTCTCCCTGCCCACGACATAACTATGCCTGAAGGAAACTGCTCATCTCTTCCAGGTTTGTGGATGCAGCAAGTCTACTTGCTCCTGTTTGGCTCAGGTCATTCTCCTCACATGCACATTTGCAAAGAATAACAACAATAAAAAACTATTTTGTTTTACCTCTATTTGCTCTATTAGATTTGTGGAAATTTGATTCTGTTCTTAAGGAATACTGAAATAAAGAGCAAAGAATATTTACCTGGGTAAATTCAACTTCACTTGCATCAGGCCACACTTCCAGCTAAGCACGCAGCTCTGCTAGCTATGTTCACACTAACTTCAGCCAGCCAAAATAACTAACGGTATTAGTGACAAGGCAGTCAAAACATCTGATCCAAGCCCACCAGGTTTGCTGGAGATATCCTCTAGCTCTAAGTCTGCATGGACATCTGTCCTGAGATTCCTGCATTGTTCTGGTTAGCCATGATGTCTGGATTAAACCTAATGAATCTGTATGTGCAGATATACCCACATTCTCCATTTCCCTGTGTATATTCTATGTTTCATATCTACCATAGTCATACTTGGCAGGAAACTGTTCATTAGGTGCAAATAAAACTGTATTTGCTTATTATTGCCTGTCCTGACTAGATGAGTATGTATCATTCCTGGACAGCTCAGGTTTACTTCACATGAAAAATCACAACAATAAATAAACATTTACAGTCATTTCCAGTAAATATTAGAATGGCCGAAATTAATCCCACGTATCTGTGAAAATATTTGTATTCACTCATCTATAGAAGAAATAGTGCTGATATGACTGAAGAAGGCTAGCTTCCTGAAAAACAAAAATGTATGGACAGTAACAGTGCTAGCAGGAATTGATGGTTGTGTAACTCCTCAAAGCTTCTCTAAAATTAACATAAATATTAATTCAAGAACATGATGTTTCTAATAGCGCAGGAAAAAAAAGTACTAGTTTAGATCATGAATGAGGGGGGTAAGTTGCTCTGGTTATGTTGCCCAGACTTGAATTCCTTTATCATTTGAGATCCTTATTAAGTCACTTGCATGGTATAGATTACAGTTCAATCCTAAAATTCCTCTACATTTATGTTTCTTATGTTTTTTACTTTGATATCCTGCCTGTTTTAATGAAGAACAGGATGTGCAATAGCTTGTTACTTACGGCAGTACTTTGACAAGGAACCTGGATCTTAATAAAAAACAGGAAATAAAATCCTTCATATTAAATCAATTCTTTAAAAAATAAGCATGTGAATGTCATATTTAAGATTAAAGGTATTTCTCTTTCCAGGAAAGGATCATAATAAGGTGGGCATGTGGCTATTTTAGAAACTGCACACATTTGGTAAAGAGCTTATAGAAAACAGTGTCAAATCCCATATTGAACCCAGCTGCTGGTACTTACTTTTTGATGTAAGGCTTACTTCCTGCAGATATACATCAAATTAAATTCTTTACTAAGCTCACAATGGTGTTTTCCCTTTAAGCAGAAAGGCAATACTTACCTGAATGAAATATTATCTCTCTTTAATGGGTTTCTACAGTGAAGCCACATTTTACATTTAAAAAGGTGCAGTGACAGTAAGAACGGAGAAGGAAACTTGCTGCCCATTAAATCAGTTTATTTCCTCAAAAATAGCTTTAATGAAGCAAATTGGTTGCTATTATTACACTGATGATCCACCGATGTCCTAACAGGAATTTTGATAAGACTATAACTTGGCCAACATCTCATAATTAGTGCCACTGAAGATTTTAAGACGCTTCTCTAAACAGAAGTGTGGAATGCTCTAACAGCAGAGGCACCTCAAAAATAAGGGGAATGAATAGTAAGACTGAGGCAAAAGAAACGGATAGACTTATACCGTTATGTAGTTTCCCAGGCTTTGTTTTGAGCACTTGAAATACTCAGCATTTTTGGCCATAAGAAATGAATTCCACTAGATATAGAGGAGCAAGATTTAGCTTCTAATTTTGATTCAGTGACATCTGAAGAAGTCTGTTCTGAGTGATAATACAGTGTCTCCTATCAAGAAAACAAATGAGTGAGGCATAATGGAACAGAGTCAACAAAGAGAGGCAATATGTTCTACATTAAGCTCCCTTATATTCTGTCAGCCTCCTTGCCTTTTAGATATATTTAATCAGATTCAGGGTTCTTAGTAGACATCAAAAATTCTAAGACTATTCAAGTGCAAGTTAAAATACTGAACAGCACCTCTTGATCGCTGCTTTACTCAATACACACTCTTCCTGTGGTCCTTATTTCAGGTGACAGTCCATTTAAGGCTGCAGATATTCAGCTAAAATGCTCTACTGGTGATGTGGGAGGAAGCATACAAGCAGTACAACAAGGGATAGCTATGAGCTCAACCCCTATACGCTCATTTTCCAAAATTCCCAGCTCAGCCTTACAAGCACGCGGAAGGCACCGGACAGAGGTCCCAGTAACTCCATTTCACAATGATGTTTGCCTGAACTTTTTCCAGATGTGGTAATTCAGAAAGAAGATGGCTGGCTGGTGCTAAGAGCCTTCAGTGCTGCTGTGTAACTATTAGAAGGAAAAAAGGAAGTGAGAAGGACAGCGCTTCCACCAGATCTCCTTTATGTTGAAAGATTTTAGAAGTTTAAAGACATATTCATTCTTAACATAGAGTTGATCTTCTATAAAAACCAAAATAAAGTCCTTTGGGAGATTTCTGCTTAGTAGCTGCTTGTCATTTCTATTTCTAGCAGGCAGGTCTCTATGCAACACTGTCAAGTGGGCCCTTCCTAAATTGAAACCTGACTTGGAAACCTCTCATGAATGACCATTTTTTGGTTCCAAGTTAATCACTTTGGAACAAAATTACCTCATTGTGAAAATGCTTACTTTTGACATTAAGTATTCACATCTGGATATTTTATCAACACATTATCTCTATGTATCAATGAACATTCACTTGTTAGTGATGTTAACCTTCTGCTAATCCTACCCTTTGGGATAGTTCCTGCTCAAGGCCAGTTGATAGGACCATGCTGCATTTGATGGACCCCACAGGATCTTGCCTGGTTTCACACCTAACTCCAAGTCTCTGCTCTTAGCCTTTTGAATTGCTCATTTCAGAAGTGATCTTCCTGAAGCATTCAGGCCAAGTTTTAAATGAAGGCATCAGTAGTTCATTTTTACTGAAAAAAGTCTGTAAGATCAGACCAAAATGGAAATGAATATTCTGCAAAGCTCTTGCTGCTAATACACTGAAAAGCCAGAGCAAAACACAGTAAAGATGATAGCTATCAGCAATGATTTCAAGCAAAGAAGCTTTTCTAGACAAACTGGATGTACAAAACTGAAAACCTGACATAACTAGAATTTTTTACTGTGAATTTCCCTATTTTGAACTCAAAGTTTTATCATCATGCTATTTGAATCCAAGAATTTGACTTGAACTCTTCAGATCTCAGCAAACAAATGCAGCTCCCAGTAGTTCTGAGAATGGACTTCAGCCTGCTCTCCTTTGGAGGCTGCATTACATGGACAGTCTGCACCAGAGTGTGAAGCGCAGCCAAGGCTTTCCTCATTACATCCTCAGTAGTTTCAACAACTGAAGTACTAACTTTCCTGTAGTGCAGGCTACCAGCTGCAGAGATGAATGCTAGCTTGGTATAAGCCTGCATATGGAGCCAGGTGGATTTATAAGGGCCTGGGGCCTTTTTGTGGATGAGCAGTTCTTACTGTAAGCCAGCATCTCTCCCTCCTTTCTCCGCACAAATCGCTTTGCCCAAGCTGCCAGGTTCAGTTGCATTACTTTACAGTATACAGCTGGAGAGGAGGCCAAGAGCTGGCAAAACTGAACAGTGGCTTCACTGCACAATTTTCTTGTGTTAGTTTGATGGGTAGAGCAGACTTCTCTTGGCCCTAAGGGTGTTCGGCTGCTTTGCCTAGAGGATTTCTGATAAGACATTTCCAGCCACTACTTATCTGCTACAACCAGCCATTTTTCACCCTCACAGCTTTCTCTCATCTATTTTCTTTCAACAGATTGACGTCTTCTACATTGTCAAAGACACTTGAGCGTTTTTTAACACGTATGTGTATATATACACACGTACATAAACTACTACACATGTATACGTGGACTAATGTTAAAACTGCAGCCATGCCTTCTCAAGGTGGTATACATATGGTTCCCCATCTTCATCCTAACTTGTAGAATTTCCATTAAAGCAAGATTCAGTTGCTTGAGCTAATCTCATTTCATATCGTCCAGATAGGCTGCTTGCCATGCACATACCCGGACAACGGCAAAAACTTAAAGTTTCTTGTTGCTCGCAGGAGTGCAGGCAAAACCCTAAGCCAGAGCCCCCAAGGGCAGTATTAGGCACCATTTCATAGGAGAAGCCCAATTAATTCAGCATTGCCAAGAAAGAAAACCCTGCAGAGGATCTGCTGTGAAATTCACCTACTCCCTCCCCCCCCCCCCAGCCCACTATCACCCCCTCCCCAGAAAAATAGAAGAAAAGGAAAAAGCATAATCTATAAGAAAACGGGGCAAAACAGCACAGAAGTGCAAGTTCCTCAAAACTACTAACACTTTAGAATACTGGAGGAGATAAAATTTTTCAGAAGTTTGACTTGATCAAAGTGATATGAATCAGCTCTGGCAATTCTTACTTGTGCTGCCCTTCAAAATCACCAATTTTAGATGTGCACTTGCAGCTTTTGTGCCTAAGAATACTTTCTAAGCAAGAGAGGCTTTGAACACATCATAAAAACCCCCAGCACAACAGGACATTTGTACCAGCAGAGCACTCGGAGACCAGTGGCTGACAGTGAAATCTTCAAGCACGAAGCCCCAGCACAGTACCAGCGCATCTACAGCATCTTGCTGGGATAACCAAACCCCTGCACAAGAGGTCACCCAGCAGTGACAGAGCAGCTGCAAGCTCCTCAGATCACTTCTCTACCAGTCCAGGAGGCAGACTGAGAAACTGCATAACCTGATCAGAAATCCCTTGGAGTGGGCACTGCGGTATGGATAATACAATCATCTGTTTCAACTGATATCAGACACGGCAGAAAAGAGAGGAGAGAATTTCACCCAGGCACAGATTTCAGAGGGCAGAAGCTAAAACAACAGCCTGTGGTACAGCAGCACACACTGCTCGGCGCCTCCCGTCCCATCCCCGGCATAGCTGCATCCACCCACACACCAAGGGCTGCCTGTGGGGCACCACATGTGAAGCTGCTCTCAAGTAGAACCGCGTGTGAAGCTGCTTCTGCAATGCAAGGGTTTGCAGAAATGTTTTTCTTCGGTTCCAATGCATTCAATATGGGCTTGACATCCTGACATTTCACGCTGAAACGAATCTAGACACCCAAAGCTGAGCCTTTGAGAGAAGAGCTCAGCCCAGAGTCACGCAAAGCAGGAGCAGTCATGTAGCTCATGTAAAATGTAATGTTTTCTCTTAGACAACAAGGTATGCAAAACAGGTATCACTACCTCACTGTTCACCAGATAGCGTGTTGCACAAGGTGCTCATGCAACTCTGAACTCCAGTTGGCCAGATTCAGCAGACTTGGAGCCATGGCAAAAATGAAGAGCTGAACATACAGCTTGACCATCAAATACCCTCCTCAATGCTACTACCATCTAACTGCTCAACAGCCACCACAGAAACTAAAAATAAAGAGAGGGTGCTTCAGGAACATTTCTGAAAGGTCTATTTGTGTTTGAAACAAAACCACTGCTACCAAGGCAAAACTTGAAGAAAGAAGAGGTTTAGTTCTCAACAGCCCACTACAAAGCCAGCCTGAGGACACCTCCCATCCACCACCTCCTGTGAGCACTGGGCACCTCCAGACTCTTACAGCCCCAGCATGGCGTGGAGAGCTTGCTACTGACACAACATATGCAGCAATAGCTTTGGTCAGACCTGCCCCATTCCCTCTTCCCACAAACCCATATAAAACCAGAACAGCAGCAACAATCAGCCCTTGTCCCTGCAGAGCATGTGAAAAGGAAGACAAAGATCCTCATAAAACCATGGACAACAAAAAAATGTAGGCCAGATAAACTGAACATTTCTTCATGAAGTGTTTCATTTTGATATTTTCTTACTAATCTGAATTTCCAACTCAAAAGTTACTGTAAACCCAGAAAAGACGGAAACACTGGGTGTAGGTAGAAGGTTGGACTAGATGATCTTGGAGGCCCTTTCCAACCTTGGCGATTCTATGATTCTACTCTACAATTCTGTTAACTTTTTCTGATTTTATTTTTTCCCCAGAAACTACTAGGATGAAGCACACTGCATCATAAGGTCTGAGATTCCTTCTGTTCTCAGAATGCTTTACTAAAAAACCAACAAAACTTTGCTAAGCCAGAGTTCTCTGTACCACTGCACCATGTGTGATATGTTGTCAAAACAAAGGCCATCTTCTCAGTCTGCTTGTCCCTCTTTCTGCATGAGGCCAGGTATGCTAGAGTGTACCTGCTTCTGATTAAAAGATCTTTTCAGATGAGGTAGGAACAGAGATTGAGCTTGCAAAGATGTAAGTAATATTAAGTTTATGAAGCTTTTTCTTTTCTCTGGATAAATCTTTGATATATTCACATTTCCTTAACTATATCCTTCAAAGGAAAGTGCTAAAAGAGCAGTGCACAGTGTGTGGGACAAGAACTAGCATGCTGGCTTAAATTTGGTCTTGCTTTTCCTGAAGAGGAATAAAACCCTTTATATGATCAAGTTTCAACTGTAACCACTGACTTGTTACCCAGACTGGCTCCAAGATACTCTCCATTGTGGTAACAGAAATACTTTACATTGTTTGTCATTTTAGTAACATGCATGGTACTTGTATGAGCTTCTTCCAAACTGAATTCAAGACAAAAACTTACTCAAATATTAAACCAATTACTTCTGTTTTTTGGCTTTTTTTTTTTTTTTTTTTTTTTTTTTAAACTAAAAGACACACTGAATGTTCAATGCTACTTTTCCAGGAAAGATGCAGGCATCGCAGTTAAGAGAAGGCAGCGGAATTACAGAAAGTACAGTAACTGCTTCATTTGAAAAGCATCTGATGATCCCTAGAAGACTCTTTTATATAATAGCAAATCATTGAAAGGAACAATGGTTATAGATCCTTGTTAAACATAAATGAAGCCTAGCCTTTGTTTAAAGAAGAAAAAAAGCCTGTGCTTCCCCCATCATCTCTACTTTTACATGCTAAAATAGGTCAATATTGTTAATTTCAACAGGTTCACTAACCTAAGTGACATACACGACTGCATTAACTTCATTCTTATCTGTCCGCATATCAGCAACAGTGAATCACCACGTTGCATCAGGAAGCCCAGCTATCATCATAAATTGGCTGATATAATTGAAATGTTTTTCTACCGCTGTCTTATACAAAAACCCATTCGAAGGGAGAATCTGTTCACCATACTGGTAAGCAGGATACCATACAGGTATACAAGATGCTGGTGTTTGGTGTCTCAGATCTCACCGTTCCCACAATCAACAGTTGATGGAAAACAATTAATGAATTTCTATTTATCTATTTGAATTTCCTCAGGTTCCTGGCAAACAAGCAGTGATATGCAAGTTAGTGCAGGTGATAGGCAGTTCCAGTACGTGGGTGTATTTGGCCACTAGATGGTGCAATGAAATAAAAATAAGGGCTTAGAACTCCACAGCTTAGCGCTTCATAGCATGGAAAAGCCTGTTGTACTCATTTCAGCTAATAAACAAATACTGCATAATTATGCATTTCCATACTGTAATTGCTGAGTTATTTTCAAAATCCTGCAGTTAAAATAATGAAATTCTAATAGTCCTTCAGTGTGGACGCTAAAGGCTTCTTTTGCCTGTCCTGAGGATCCCACATAGTGAGCATTTGCAGCCTAAGCTTTCCATATGAAAAGGCAGATCTCTAACAGCAGACATACCAGCAGTTCTTAAAGCACTGCATTACCACGATGAGCAGCACATCAGAGTGTTTCCATAGCTGAAGCCTGGCACGTGTACTGCCTGCACCTCTCATGTATTACAACATTCAAGCATGGCTGAAGGCAGAAACACCAGCAATGAGATAAATGTCAATAGCTCTGTTACTGGCACATAGAGAAACACTGTGCAGCATGAACTATCTGCCACCTCAAACTGAAAATCATCCACCATATACAATAATATATCTGGATGTGCTTTGCTTCGTAAAGTAGCCCAGCCATCATCAGTTTTTATCGTGCTAACAACTAGTATGTGAGAAAATCAGGCTCCTCAGCATCCCTCCAGTGAAAAGTGAGAATACATTTTATTTTACTGCTCAGAATGTTTTCTTTATCTGTGCACGCATCAGTTAGAAGCATGGGACCCACATAAGCAATGACCTTACAGCCACACCTCTGAGAAGTTATTTAAAAGGCAGTACAAACTTCAGAAGGGATAACTGTAGGCCTATTCTGACACCATTGTCCACAGTGAGAAATGCAACTCTCCCACCATGATCCATTCAATTCACTGGTGATATTTCTTGACAAAATACCTTAAGTATACTGTCCCGAAGCCATAGTTCTCTTAAGCTGATGCAGTAATGGTATCTGCTCTCAGAGCTGGTCTTGCAACTATGACCCATTAAAAACATGCTCTGGTTTTATGCTTACCAGGGGCATGATTCCCAGTAGCAGCATGTGGCTTTACAGGAGGCTGGGAGCCATTCTCCACTAGGCATAGTGCCACACCACAGTACCTGCCCCAGTCTGACACCAAACTTCATATGTAGAATAATGCAGTATCTTTCTAAACCACACCAGCTGAGAAAGTGACAGATGCAACTTTCACTTGCAGACTCCTCCCTTGATTCGCAATGTGCACATGGGAAGCGAAGCTTTGGCACCTCCAGTTGCTAAATTTTGCTTTGGATTGGATCTAATTGTAGAAATTCCTTTAGCTGCATCTTTTCAGGTTATTTCCTTGTATTCTCAAAATTCACTAGAAGAATACCCAGTAAATATCCTGACATATCTGTGCTACAACGCACCAGGGCAAGAGATCTCAGTCATTCTCAGAGAGCTTTGTTTTTAAGATGCTTCAACCAAAATGCCGTTTGTCACTAGAGGGCACTCAAACCAAGCTGTCCTTTCAAATTAATACAATTTATAAATGTAGAGGGTTATACCAGGCCTAGAAAAAAGTTGCTTTGGTACCTAGTAAACACGCATATCTAAAATCATTTCTCTCCCGTAAGACAAACATCAGTTTTACTTAAAAGTTTTGTATATTTGGAGAGTCAGTCTGGGCCCATACTATTTTCTTGCAAGTCTAGAATGAGGCTGAGGTAGTATAAAACAGTTTATTTAAAATAATTTTCAGGAAAGAAAAACCAAACCTTTCCAATCACTATCACCTAACAGACCCAGTCTTACTACAGTAGACGGGCAGTGCTTTGCCCTACCCAGGGGCTGTCATGGTCAAAAGCTAAAACATGAGGAAAGCAAAGATTCCTCTCAAAGTCTGGTTGACTTTTGACTTCTTACTACATAAACAAGCAGTTTATTAGTAAGATGGTGGAGTAGACAGATTACCTGCCAGTCCTATAGAAGTGGGAGTAACCAGCTCCCTGTGGTTTAGTAACATAAATAATAGTTGCCCAGTGGGCTGGAAATATTAAGTAGGCTGGCTCTTATTTCTTAAGGAGAAAGGGAATTAAAAACAAGGAAGAAAACAGTGTTCTTTTCCTGAAACTTATTTTCAGAATCAGAAAGTAGCTTTGGAATTTTTGACTTGAGTAAAATGGAGAGCACTGTAAAATACACTTCCATAAAACTCTGGTACAAGCACAGTTGAGAAACCAGCAACCAGTATTGTTAACTAACTGGCTTTCTGTTTATTTCGTATGGGGAACCACCACGTTTTCTAATATCCATACACAGAACTGGTAAGTGTTCAGTTATTGCTGCTTCTCAATACTGCAGATTTTGACACGACACCCTTACAAAAACATGGGGCTGAAAAGGAAACCACCAAAATTGCAGTAACAATTTTTCCTAAAGTGAACGATGATGCCCTCAGGTGTCTCTAAAGTGAGTTATTTTGAGTGAGGTGCCTTACCTTGGAAGAGCAAATTTGTTTCTCAACAGCGCATCACTCAAGTGCCAGTGCTGATCAAAATGGAGGTATATGGCAAAACTTGTATGTAACTTGGGAACATGCTGTGTGTTTTCAGGCCTTATCTAGAGACTCCTGTTCCCTAGAAAGAAAAACACAAAGCTTTTAGATATAAAAAAAATTATGTGAAGCACATATGGTAGTTTTATCTATCGAAATGCACGCTCTAAATGGTTATTAATGTTTACTAAATCAATTTCATGTAGATTTTACCACAGGCACTATAACAACAGTACTGTGCAACCCTACAGAGATTGGGCTAGCCTTGCAGAAATCTTTACAACAGTAGAAGACACTTAGGGCTGTCAAAAAAACCACTATGCACATTTAAAGACACATCAGTTTCTTGGCCAAAGGCCGCAAACAAGACAATTGTTGAGCATGGAGGAAATTATAATTCTAGGAAAGACCCAAGCCACTTTGTGCTCAGTTAGGTCTGTCCAGCTCTGAAATGTGAGTAACAAATAGCAGGAATTGGAACCAAATACTTGCATCGTCTTTATGAGCACAGCATTTAACAAAGGTTTCCAAAGCTCTCTCCCCTTACTCTCCTTGCTTCTCCAATTACATACCCACACAGTGCCTCATTTTTTTTAATGTCTTATTCTATCCTGCAACCCAAAACAGCATGATAATAGTTAACTGCAGTGTTTCCAGACCCTAAGTAAGATGATTGCAATGTGACATCATGGAGCTGTTGACTACCCCATGACAGAAGGTACTCACAAGAGCCGAGTTCAACTCCTGGCTTCACACAGGACCACTCAAAAATGAAACCATATTTCTGAGAGGACTGTCCAAATACTTCTTGAACTCTGGCAGCTCAGGGCCATGACCACTGCCTTGGGGAGCTGTTCCATGCTCACCACACTCTGGTGCAGAATCATTTCCCACTCAGCTCTACTAATCAGTTCTACTATGCCCAAGTTTCTTCTTATTTTTCCTAAATTTAGAAGAATATTGTATCAGACACTATGCAATCAAGTGACCAGACAGACCTCACTAGACATGCAAAGCCAAAAGCACTATGTTTAAGTATAAAAATAGCACTTCCAATGGGGAATTAAGATCAGGAATAAACTTCCGTCCTACAATTCAGTGGAGCACAGTATGTGAATTTTGAAGCAAGCTAGACACCCACCTAGGTCTCCTGCACTACCAAATTCCTTTACAAGCCTGCTATGGAGCACATTTTCTATGCACATACAGATGGCAACACCCTGTCAGGACGAATTTCTGGATAGAAAATTCCCCACAGGCCAGTGAGAGCAGCATTCAGGCCAAACAACTTCCTCCTTCCCAGGTTATTTTGATTTCTACTTATTTCAGTGCTTTCTGCATAAGGATCTTACATCTGCTGTTCCCCCAACCCCATTTAAGAGCTAAACTCCAATTCATTTCAACAAGATCTCTCAAAAGAAAATGTAATTTATCCAAATTAGAAGCAGCAGAAACAATCCTAAAAACATCCCTTAAAGATTCCCAAATATTATCTTCTCTTCTGAAGGTCATACAATAAAACTAGAGCAATAGCTTATAAGTCTCCCTCTAAAGGCTGACCATAGCTGTCAGTTTGAGACTGTATATTCTGGGGTTTGTGAACTCCTAGAGAACATGTAAAGAAGAAAATGGATAAATCAACAAAAAGTGAAACTTGTGTAATTAACTTTTGATGAAATGCTGAAAAAGCTCAATTTCATGATGCTGTCTGAGGAATTACTGCACTTGACATGCGCACGCATCAAATTTTATTCCTTAAGTTGAATGACGTTAATATTGAGTTTTACAAATGTTGGGAAGAGAAAGTTATGCCATGCTTTGATGTATCTCTTTGTTATAATAAATTCCCTGGATTCATTTAGATGACCTTGATTTCTTTCATCTATTAAAAGGGCAAAGCATCATCCCCACATCCATGCCCTCATCTTTCAGCCACAGCACATCACAGTGTTACATGATGTCATTTCAATTGAGAATCCTCAGAAAACCAAAAATTTCAGTAAAAAAATTCAGGATGCCCTGCCCAATTGACCTGCTCCTTTGTGGCAGGATTTAATTAGACAATACTCCTCCAGAAGAGCAACTCAGTAAGTATTTTGGAGAAGAGTTTTCTCTCTTTTCTTCGTAATGTCTGGACACGTGTACTTGAGAATGGATAGAAGCCACATCCTGCTTCCTTTATTTCATTCAGGATAAAGCAGATTTGTCAAATTGTAATGAAGCTTTCAACATACCTCAGTTAATTAAGGCTAAAGCATAAACCTAAGAAAGAGGAAGGTAAGACCAATCCTAACATTCTCCCCATGTTTATAAGCAGCTTTCAGCCTTTTTGCCACAGTACACAGTAACTTAATGAGAGCCCCAACAGCTCTTTTAGGAGTGACAAGTGCCAGCCAGCACCAACCCATGACAAAGCAAAATGCCTCAACACATCTGCCCAAACACATGAGCCACGAGTGCTCTTTGGGCTTTTGAGGTCACTAGCTCTGCCCCATGCTAGCAGAGCCACATGGAGTTACTGACTACCACAGCAAGCACACAGGAAAAAAAGATTCTGCTGCTATCTGTGAGGTCAGGTATCTCACATAAAGATGATGTGAAGAATGCGAAACACCCTACAAACCCTAATTCCGTTAAGAGGTGAAATCTCACAGACATTTTCGGGACAGGCAAACATTCATACACTCTTACACCAAAACATAATGCTGGATCACATTCATACTTGAGATCAAAAGTTCTCCTAGAACTCTGCTGGTGTTCTACTCAAGCTATTCTCCTTTTGCATGTGCTTATTGGTGAAGTCTGAAGAGTGGCCAAAGAAGAACCAGTCACACACAGGGAAGTCTCCCTGTCACTCTGGGGCTGGGATTGCTCCATCCTGCTGTCACCCCAGCCATACACACAGGAGCATCTATCTCAGTGAGCCCAATGATTACAGCCACCTGCTAATTGTGGAAGTAATCAAACACCACTTCACATGCAACATCCAAACCAGGACTAAGATTCACGGACACTTCCATCAGCTGTAGCCAGCCGGCAGCCTGAAAGCCATGAGACCTGCTCATATTGAGTTAATGCAGCCCCAATGCAGGACCACATCACTGGGAGTGGGGATGAACTGGGGCTACCAAGCTCTCTCAAAACCAGCCTTTGTTTTCCATGCTCATTCTGTCAGAATGCTTGTGAAATATCACTGCAGAATTTACTTCAGGTATCTGACCTTGGAAAGGGCATTTTAGAGTGTTTATGATGTGTTAAATAACACTGTACAGACCTGACAAGCCATAGTTTTGCTCTGCTATGCTAGAGGGGAACTCCAAGTCAAATGGCAAAGCACCAGCTCTGCTTCTTCCCCTCCCACCTGCCTGCAATTCTTATCAAGAGGCTTGTGAAGCAGAAAGCAACCATCATGACAAGAGCAAGGGAGAAACTGCTGCATTTCAACGTTTAAAATATGGTGGGGTCTTTTTGCTTTTAAAAAGAGACCAAATATGCACTGAGGCTCTTTGCATTTAAAGACAAAATAAACACACACAAAGGCTCTTTGAAGGTCTCAGGAAAAGACCCAACAGCAAACAACTTCGGATCATAAATATTTACTGAAACAACTCTGTGGCTATATAATGTCTTTAAGCCTGGAATTTGAAAGCACTGGTTCCAGTAGCAAGCATACCTACTCAGTTTTTTCTTGCCTAACAGCATCCTGTTTTGAGGTTCCCCACTTGCACCAAAAAGTACCTTTAGTTTAAAATGACCTCGTACCTGCTTTTACAGTTAGGCTTTTTTTATTGTTTGGTTTTGTTTTTAAATAGAAGCATGGAAGTTATCACAACGGCTCCAAGTAGCAAAGGAACACTCAGGTACACAGCCCCTTCCATTTTTTACTTTCGTTACAACTTTCTGACATTACTATGCCAAATCTTTTCCTCTGCATTGTAATAAAATATTTAAGGATGGCCTCCGTTTAAAGTCAAGGAAGAAAAGTGTGTAAAATAATCCTGGAGATAAACTAAATGCCTCTATCCCATGATAGCTTTACACCAGAAAAAGCCGCATCTGACTTGAGTTGTCTGAAAGACTAAAATGACAAACTCCAGAAGCCTAAAGACAGGCCTAAATCACACAGTTCGGACTGATGTTAAACAGAGCCAAGGTTTCAGTGTCTGTTACGGGACCCTGAACTGTCAGGCACTGACCTATATTTCAGAGAAAAGAGTTGTGGTTGTACTGGCCAATTACTGAAAATATACAAGTACTCTAAGACAGCTCAATTCCTCTGCCTCTTTCATGTGTGAACAGTCAAGGAAAAGTGCCATTTAATTTCCTTCACGCCTCCTTTTGTTGCTCTTGATAATACTAATTTTTAATATTTTCCCAGCTTTGCAGAGGTGCGTTAAATTGCATTCCAATTTTGGCAAGCATGCCACAACCTATAGAGCTAGACATTTGTCACACAGTGCTTGAAGCAGACAGGACACTTCTTCCCAATGAAATACAGTCTTACGCCTCGCACCCCAAAAGGCAGAGCGTGACTGCAGCTGGGTAGCAGCCAGAGCTGCTCCACAGACTTTTCCACAGCTGCCACTTGCACCGACCCAGCCCCAGGTGGCATCCCCGCGTCCTGAACTCACCAGGGTTTACATTTCTGCTGAACTGTTTGGGCCAAATTAATGCAGTGCCTCCCTTCTCATTGTGTACGTGAGCAACAATATAACCTAGATACAACTATGAGGAAATATTCAGATTCTTAATAGATATGGCCGCTTGTCAAATTAGTATTTTTTCACCTTTTTATTTCATTTTGAATACGGATTCTCCTTAAAAAAAATAAATCAACAAGACCTGTCACTGTACATCATGGCCATGAACTCACCTAATGTCAAATCAGTAATAAGGTACTCTACAATGTGCAGATCAGTGTGGCCTCACACAGAAAAAAAGTTAAAAAAAAAAAAATGGTAAGGCACAATATGGACAGCAGAAATCTCACGGCATAATAACTAGAGCCAGAACAACAACCATCATCCACCTCAGCAACAGTAGTATAAGATAAAAAAAATCACAATGGTCTTGTATCAGATGCATTAATGGACTGCTTAACTTCCAAACTGTACTGACACTCATCTATAACCCAAAAAGCTACAGAATAGCTTAAAACAAATAGAGAAGTATTGTAGAAGAGCTGGGATTTCTTTTTTTTTTTTTTTTTTTTTTTTTTTTTTTTTTCTCCTTTCCTTTTCAGATGAAAAATGAGTTGCAGCTTTATTAAACTGGGCTTGTTTAGCTTGGAGAAGAGAAGGCTCTGGGGAGACCTCATTGTGGCCTTCCAATACTCAAAGGGAGCATATAAACAGGAGGGGGAATGGCTGTTTACAAGGGTAGATAACGATAGGACAAGGGGGAATGGTTTTAAACTGAGACAGGGGAGGTTTAGGTTAGGCATTAGGAGGAAGTTTTTCCACACAGAGGGTGGTGATGCACTGGAACAGGTTGCCCAAGGAGGTTGTGGATGCCCCATCCCTGGAGGCATTCAAGGCCAGGCTGGATGTGGCTCTGGGCAGCCTGGTCTGGTGGTTGGAGACCCTGCACATAGCAGGGAGGTTGAAACGAGATGATCATTGTGGTCCTTTTCAACCCAGGCCATTCTATGACTCTCATGTGGTTCCAGTGGACTTTTGATGAACACTTTCAGAAAATTAATGCAGGGTTTTAGTAGATTTAGGCTTCTGAGCACGACCACTGTGTTCAAGGAATTGCACCATAGCCTATTTCTAGTATACAAGAGCACTGGTGTATGCTAGGGAAAGTACGTGTTTTGTTAATTGAAATCAAATGTCCACACAACAAAGCTATAGATAACAGACAGTAGGAAAACTAATCACCAGCAGTTAGTGAATTTCACATTAAGGTATCTATAATTCCTCTCTCTGTGTTGGAATGTACCAGATTTGTTAGGTGTAAGACACAGGTGACCACATGCACATAGTTCCTATTCAGACTTGAGTGATCACGTAGTGCCAAATAAACAAAGTAAAAACAACAACAACACCCATCTATTGATTGACTCCATTGCTGTAATGCTGGATCACTTACTGCCTTGAAAGACCTCCCAGAAAGTTCTCCCAGGCTCAGAAAAC
Organism: Pavo muticus; assembly: GCA_016647715.1. NCBI lineage: Eukaryota > Metazoa > Chordata > Aves > Galliformes > Phasianidae > Pavo > Pavo muticus. Next base: position 890,395 of record JACDJE010000015.1, on the reverse strand, counting down.
TCAGTTTGCAACTATCAGCTTCCATTGCTTGGAAAACCTCAATTGCCAAATTCTCTCCCTCTCCATCAACCTACTTTCATAACTTCTACTTTAAGGGAAAATCATTTTAAATGGCAGATGAGCCGTGCATCACCTCCTAGTGCTCCTAATGCATTTTGCATCCACTATAAAGCCACACTCAAAGTACTCTTCAATTCATTCAGTTAAACTAAGCAATGTTCTATCCTTGCATAGAAATCTGCTCCCCAAATTGAGCAGAGATTACTACTTGCACACTGTAAACAGCAAGGGTAGTAGTAACACAACTTCCAAGAAAGTTTCCAAGGCAGTGCCAGAAATACTCAAACTATTTTACAGACAGACCCAACACCAAAACATTTGTTTCAGCTCCATAAGGCAGGTGTGCATTTACTGACAGTGGTGTAGGTGAAGCTACCTTCATGCATGAGTATGTCTTCCCTTGCAAGGATATCGAAAAACTGAAAATACAGTCAGAAATTCTCTCAGCTTTGCTCACCTTGCAGTGCCCATTTCATTTTGAGAATTTACACACTTAGTGCCATTAAGAAATCCACATTAAGTTTATGCTTCTCAGAATCCTGAATTAATTACAGTTTCCTCTCAACAGAGGTGCAATCCCGCAAAGCAAAGCAAAGCAGGTTCCTAAAGACCCAACAGGCTAAAGGCAGAGGAGTCTAAACTAAGGCTGGTAGCAGTGGGGAAAAAACGTTAATCACACTTAAGCAGCACTTACCTGGTAGTGATACTCCTACTTAATTAAAGGTAACCCAAATAAACTCCTGAAAAGGCAGCAGGACCAGTCTCAGAGATGCACAGTAAGAAGCTGTTACAAAAATGATGCTCACCTGTAGCTGAAGACCTACAGTCACAGGAAGACTCCACAAAAGAGGAATCTCTAGCAAGAGATCCTTCCCTGGTGGCAGTCAGCCAATGAGGTCTGAGAGGTGCAGCCAGGCTCCACCCCTTCACCTGTGCCCCCAGGGCTGACCGGGTCCTTTCCCCAGGTGCTCATTGAGGCCATGACTCAACAGTTACCATACAACTCCATTGAGCAAATGAGTGATAACTGCTATTCAAAATACATGGGTTTAGAATCAGCTGCTTTGACTAAGGTCTGAACTTAGCATTAAGACTGATTACACCAATCCTCGATAGAAGATACAATTTTTAAATAGTAAAAAAAAAAAACAGCGCTTGAGACATAATATTTTGTTGGGAAACGTTCCATTCCACACATTTGTTTTCTTTTCAGATGCTGAGAAGCCCATCTAGTGTCTGCAGTACCTCCAGGGTCTCCTAGCAGAAGTGCAGTCTGTGATAATCATCAGCCCAGACTACACTGTATTTAAAAAAATTAAAAAGAAAGATTGCGAAATTTCAATTTTCAAGATTACCATGTCAAATTTTTTTCCTTGTTTCCTGAGGTTTGTTTCAGGTCACCCAATGGTCAGCTACTTGCCTCTTGTCTCACAGTACTGTATAAGACCTGCTAGGTAAAAGAAAGATGCAAGATACCTACAAACCCAACAACCTGCAAACAAATGTTTCTTTTTGAAAGAGTGACAATTGCTACCAGGTTCCCTAAAGTCACATAAAGTCATGGTTTATAAATTGATAGCCTTAAATTAGTTCCTATACACTTTATTTTATATCCTTTATCCATAAAATGTATTACATCTCACTTAAAGAAACATATATTTACTTCCTTTCTGTATCTGTGGTACTTGTTTGAGACTGGAATTTTAGCCAGCATAAACTAGCCACTGCCATTAATGAAGACATGCTAGATGGTTTCAATTTCATAATGGTTTTGATTAAACAATCCCAAGTATAAAGAAAACATTTTTCCAAAACATTTTCCAACTGAAGAACTAGTTTCTGTTTATAACCAGAGACCAGAGATGAAGATTACTTCTGCTTAAAATGAAATTTTATTTTAGAGATGTATAGAAGTTTTATGTTCTCTAATGGGAGAAACTTAGAGCAAAACCACTCTGAAAAATTCTACATTAATCATGACTTTGAAACACATAGGAAAAGTCACACTAAAAATATATTGAGTTAAACTCCATAGCAGGCTTTTTTTTTTCCAGCAGAGACTCCAAGGCACTCCTACAGCATTCATAAGAACTAGCTCCACCCAAGCAAAAGGAATCTTTCTGGATGAAAGGAAAAGAAATCTTAGCTCTACTAAGCTTACTACTTATCTGCTAAAATGATCCCTGAGATTTTCAGCTGCTTCAAATGTAGGTAGCTCAAGTCATTTCAATTTCCTTTGGCTTTAATGGAACTCATTTTGAGTTATGCTGAATGAGGCCATCCCTGTAGATGTCCATACTCATGAAGGCCTAGTGCGACAAATCATTTAGGGAATGATGGTCTTGTCTGATCAGTATTGAGTCAGAACCTATCAGCTGCCATAGGGATGCTCAGGAACTGAAATCATTTGTGCAGTTCAGTTCTTGGTTGTGTTTGGTTTATAAGCTGTCTTAGGCTTTCTATGATAGACGTGACTCCAAAAGTGTTTGGGTTGCTTTATCAAACAGCTCTGCTGTCCTTTATGTGGAAAACAGATCTACTGTTTTCTTAAGATACTTGAATAATACCTAAAACATCTAGATGGACTTAATGACTATTTGAAAACTACAGTAATAAAGCTATGAACCATGAAGACGTTTTGTTACATTTCAACGAATAAGAGTCATCCAAGGCTGAACAATACGATTACCCTAGCCTGATGTAAATAAAGGAGTGAAGATGTTTGTATGATATGACTAAAATCTAGCCTTGATCTCATCAGATGTAACTGAGAATATAATTTAGCCTAAAGCTACAAAATGTCCAAGTTAAAAAAAATAACTTTAGCCTCAGAAGCAGCCTGCACTGCACAGACAAATGCAATAACATGTAGATTTGGCAAACAGTGTACTACTAGAGAGGGAAATGTCCCAGAGCAGCCCACAACAACAAAAACAACAAAACACTGTTCAGGCTAATAAGAACAAGCACTTAGCAAAGTTGATGCGAAGTACTGGAGTGATCTTTACATGGTAGCAAGTGAGTGCAGCGACAGAGGCGTTTATGAAATTTGGAACAGCACACAGAACAAGGGGACCGCTGTCCTCCCACTGTGAGTGCCTTAGGCTGTACACAGAAGCATCAGGCTTTAATCTCTTCTGTATTGCTCAGAACTGAGACCATCAACAGTATTAGATGAAGAGGCATTTTCATATTTATGTATGCTCTGGATGGCATAGAAATATATGTCATCATTTGAAGCCTTAGAAATCAGATGTACTGGGGGTTTTGTGCATGTGTCACCAAGCATTAAAGAAAAGGATCGCTCACTAATTTACTAAAAGCTATGCTAGGCAGTTATAAAACAATTCATAATCATCTGTTTCTGGTGACTGCTTTTGTTCCTTTTGCTGTTGCAGCCCAGATAGTCCCCAACAGCAGGATACCTACTGGGATCATCATTCTGCTGCTTACCCAGAGCTTGTTTGCTTGCTTTACTCTTGCAGTTGTTTATAAGCTCTAAGGCAAGCCTCTGTTTCATTCATTTCTTGCCTGGTTGGTGCAAAATGCCCCTCTCCTAATAATGTATTATTATATCTAACCTCTCATGCCTGCTTCCAATTTACTGACTGGTACAACAGAAAATGATCTCAACCTGAAAAGATTAGAGTGGTGGATTTCTGCTAAGTTTGAGAAACTGAATCTCCCTCCAAAGCAGTGTCACTCCCAATGAATTCACCAGGATATATGCAAAAATGTTCCCAAGCTCATGCCAAGAGACATTTCCAGTTTCCCTACCCTTGTATTCACATCCCTTCTTGGGCCTAAAGTTAAGTTTAGTGGGTGCCTTTAGCTTAACAATATAAGAAAAGCTATGATAATTCAAAGAAAAAATCCCATTTATCTCTATCGTGGCTCTCTCTGGTGGTCAAAAATGCACATTTAGAAAATAATATAGGAGATGAGAAATGTAGAGACTGATTTTTCCTTGTATAAAACTTACAAGCTTCTTAAAGACAGAGCTTCAGGGGCTGCCAGAGCTAGAGAATTCATTTAGACTACTTTGGCAGCAACTGATAGACCTGTTTTACATGAATTCTATAAGTTTAGTACTGGAGTTACGATCATATCTGGCATTATTCATCTTGGCTCTACGTATATTAATTAACACAAGGATTCCTTACCTTATCTGTGGGCTGTGAACACCAACCATAGAGGTTGTATTTCACTGCTCACTGCAAGTGAATGATATACATTTAGCCAGCTCATCTTGACAACCTCATTTAACCATAATCTTGCTCATGAAAGCTAGTGCATAAGAACTTCAGTATGAGAGCTTGCATCATCACATATACTCCTAATGAGTGACTTTAGCACCTGAGAAAACAGCCTACTTGGTAGTTCTCTAAAGCCATCACTTTTGCATTTTCTTCTCGTAGTTCAGTGAAGCATTATTTGCATACTCACCATAACACAATGAAAGGAAACAGAATTTTCAATGCAGTATTTGGGTCACAAGAGAGCTTGCAAAGCTGAGGGGCTGTACTAAGCCACTAGCTGCTCTCTAAATGTGTTCCCTTTGCCATGCACAGCCTACATATGAGACTGTTGTAAGTACGTTTGCTGCAGTGTAAGTGGAGTACAGCTCTTGTTTGTTTTGGACTCATTTTGAGTTTTTAACAAGGAGAAAAAGTTGCAATTTCCTTCTTTTACCCTACTCAGGTGTGTCACCATGTTTGTTTACCCAGTCTGATAGCACTACCATGGTTCCTTTCTCCTGACACTTCAGCAAAGAACCTTTTCAGAAGAAAACCAGACTCAGATACCTCCTAAGAGTGAAAGCATTCATGTTTTTCCCTTACACAGAGTTCCAACTGATGTGCAGTACACAAGAGTTGGCAGAAGAGGTGTTAGATGCCTGAAAGTGACCCACATTTGGCTGTAACAAACTGTGAGAGAGGGTAGCATCGATGACTTCAGACGTTTGTGACTCCTTCATTAATTGCTGTCTGCAGAGTGAAAACTAAGTTGCGCTGCTCAGTATAGAGGACACAAAGTAGATCACATCACCGAATCTTTAGAATGTCTCTCTCTTTTTTCCGTATAAATGATCCTTCAGTAAATACAAGTCTACAGAGTATATATTAACAGTAACTTCAGCAAATTCTGGTAAGAGAATGAAGAAATTCGCTTTTACCTTTTTTTACTTGCCAACTAACTTCACCCATGTGTTGGAAGTATTTAGATGAATTTAACATTCTTTAATTATTTGGGCTCCATATTCTTATAAATATTTATACTCAGTATGAATCCAAGACAGTGTCTCCATCTAAAATTAGTGCCCTGATTTGTGGTTTCGCAAACATGAGATGAGAAGTCGGAGCATTACAAACTACATACAGTAAGCGTATGTAATTATGCTCATTAAAAAACTTCAAGTGGAAAACTTTTCATTACCCCGAGATACAAGAGAAGCAGGGCAGACATCCCCCTGGATACTAGTTGTAAGCAATTTTTGCCAAGATCATGTAATCCCTGTTTGCTTGGACTGTCAGGGACCTGCTTCAAGCCCTGAAGCTAGAGCCTGGCTACACAAAGCTGCGGCAGATGCACTGCCATTTCCTGACTAAATCCCTGTAAAATTATTCAGTGCGTTTCAGGAAAGCTGATGGGGGAATTCTGGTCTGAACTTGTAAGAGTTAGAGTTTGAAAAATGCTATGGAAAAGCTCTAAGCAGGACATTCTGAGTACCATTCTTTCAAGACTTCATTGTTTGCAAAGCAATTTGCTTGGCTGTAGATGAAGGATTAGTGTCTGAGTATTCAGTGTTGCCACTCCATATATTCTATCTACAAGAAGCAGAAGTATAAACAAAAACTTCACTATCTGATAATTGCTATCTGTCTGATATTCTACAACTGTCTTTATTAGAACAGACATTTTGTTTTCATTGTACTGGTGTCTGGTTTAATTTTAAAGCATGTCATTTCAATATACATCTCCTCTCCCACACATTTAGACCTCCTCTTCTTCTTCTTCAAACACCTTCACGATCATCCAGTGATCCCAGTATGATTCTGCTCTACAGAATAAGGGGCACCATGAGCCTTTGTACTTCTCTAAAGCGTAGCAGGAAGAACTCCTACAGTAGCGTTTACTCAGCTGTGAAACAGGCTTCCAAAGGAAGTAGCAGAATTGCTAACACCTGAGTCACTTTTATCACAGGGTGATTCAAAGTATTGCAGAATGCTTGTTCTGTACTAGCAGGGGCAGAGCTGATGTTGTACAGTCAAAAACACTTTGTGAACCCTGTAACCCCATGCTCACTTGCCCGGAGAATGCAAAATAAGATACAAATCAATAAGAAAAGGTTGTGCATCAATTTTTCTTAGCGGGCAACAAATATTTTGTCAAGCTTTTGAGTCTTGTTCTTTTCCAACTTGCATTGCATGGAAATGCATTCAGTTTAATGTCTTCTCTCTTGATAGGTGACTGTGCATAGCTAGCAGAAAATGGACACTCTGGAGAACACATACTTGCAGAATGTTTTAGAATAATGAAGTGATTGGAATTTAACACTAAATTTAATCCCCCAACACACATTCCCTCTAAGCGCTTAGTTAAAAACTTATTCCTCATGGTAAATGACTCTCTCCCATTTCTCAAGGTGTTAGATACATTTTCAGTATCTACTCATTTCATAGGCACAGGTATGTATCTAGAGCAAACGTGACATCTACAGTGAAAGTACTCACAGTCCTAGTACATGTGTTAACTATAGTGCTTCTGCTGTATCAAAAGTATAATTCTTTGGCCTGGAGCAGAAGTAGAGAAAAAAGATGGCAAATGAGGAACCAGATGGCTCCGTAAGGCCCCTTGGCAATATGTTTCTCAAGGTCTCACTCATTTGCTGCATGTGCATGACAGAGCAGCGTGCACTTACTGACTGGTCAACCCATAGAAGATGATCCAACTTGCATTACTGGATTGCATTACCATCAAACATTTTAATGACCAAAATCTTTTTTTTTTTTTTTAATGCATTTTATTTGCTGTAAGTGCAAAAACTTTAGATTATGCCTGATTTTTCCAGTTTGAATCTTCAGAGTGAGAAACATCACCCACACTTGCAGAACCAATTCAGGCTCCAAATAGTTAACCTCTTCCAATAGGAAAAAAACAAAAACAAAAACAAAAACAAAAAAAAAAACACAAAGAAAAACGAAAAACAACCTGGGCTCCTTCACTACAGCAGAAACTGAAAACAGAAGTGCCAGAGTACCACAATAAAGGCTGATCTTACTGTATTTTTTAACTGACTAAAAGAGATGGGGGGGAAAAAAAAAGCAAGAAACTGTGAGAGATAATGAAAGACAAGCCCTTGAAAACTGAATTGTGATGTGGCCATCAGAAATACCACTCTCAGAAGCAAAATTACTTGAAAGTGCATCCCCAGAGAATAGACTGGCAAGCCCTGGCTCAGCAGCTCTGCTCTTTTTTTGAGCTAGATTATACAAGAATCTTCTGCGAGAGTCTGGAAGGAGAAAAGCAGCATTGGCTTTTGTCAAGCGGCAAGCTATCATGAAAATCTAGGAATTACCATATTAGATTAGGCTATGCCCCCTATCAAGTTCCTCTTAGCAGCCATCAGCACCAGATGCTCCAGAGGAAGCCGAGACAGCTCTGGTATATCGTATTCCCCAGCAGACATTCCCCTCCTGTTTCCTGTAGTCAGCATTTGGATAAAGCACTGAAGCATCAGGGAAGGACTGCCTCCCTCTGTGCTCAAAAGAGCTAAGAGGAAATGCATATAACTTGGCCCCTGGCTGGTAGGTGTCTGGATCCTTTCAGAGTAATTCAGGGTTAGCTCTAGTCCAAATAACATTTCATTTGTAAATGTTTTTAATAAAGCAATGGAAACCACCCACACTCTGCTGGGTCGGTTGGGTTTGTGTTTCTGAGCTTTTGAAGCACCTCATTCCAGCGAGGGGCTTCTCTTGCAAAAAAATGGGCGCACGCTAGGATCTTTTTAAATGCTGTATCAAGCAGTAAGGGATATCTTGCATGGCAAGCTAATACATTTTTGATAAAAAGGAGCTAAGTTTTTGCTACAGAAACACACAACAGTAGCCCTAGCTCAAATGTTTATGCAGGATGAGTACACAGCCCACTTCTTTCCCTATTACCTTTTGAGAGGCAACAAGACAGCCTCAGGCAGGCCCCTGTCTCCTTGGGAACGTCACTGGGGAGCTGCACCACTTCAGACTTCTTCAAAATAAGAAAACATTTCAAAACCAACCACAGACTTTAATTACTGGCAATTAGAAATTCCTGTTTTGTGTGTTTACAGCTCAAAAATGTTAATGTGTGCCAGTTGTGTCAAAAAGTTTGATTAAGCTTTTTAAACTGAGCTTGAAAAACTTAAAACACTCCAACCACTCTATGATCAGAGTATCTTGGGGCCTTTCCACAGTGATTTGTGGAAGTCAGAACCACTTTAACAGTCTCTTCGTGTTCCCAGAGGACCACAGCTTGTCTTACAAAGACACACACCCAACGTATTTTGCAGAAGACATTTCTGTCTGACACTTCTACAAAGACTGGGCAAAAACTTAATCATGCTTAAGGCCACTTCTGAATGGCAAGCTGCAGTTACAGCTGAGGTTTAAATGAATATACCTGGTATGTAACGAGAGATAAGCTGCTAGCAAATAAGATAAAGGTGGGCTGTAAGGGTTAGTTTCTTCTTTTACTAATCCTAGAAAATCGAAGTTTGAAAGAAACAGCATCTACAAGAAATTGATGCTACACTAGGTTCATAAGCAAAATTCGAAGAGAACACAAGGTGCTTTTGCTGGCCTAACAGAGATGCTATTTCCATAGATAGGTAAAGGTTGATGATGAATGCTTGCTAAAGAGCTCTCCATGTGTCATAAAATATGAGCAATGAAATTAAGTCAAAGAACTGAAAAGACAAATGACAAGCCTCCGTGCATCATTAATGAATGATGAGGGTAGAAAGACATAAGATAACCCTCCATGCATATAATAATGATGTCTTTGACTGGTGGTGCTTCTCTATGCTCTCACGTTTAATAAGATGTGTTAGAATTAAAAATTTAAAAATCAAGTCCATGTGCTCCATAAAATACGAGGAAAGTAGCAACTCTACCCTAAGTTAAGATCTTTGCATTCCACACTTTATTAATGAGTGAGATGTGCTGATTTATGCAAATACTCATAAGTGAAGCACGGCAGTATTCTATGCTGGTAACAAAACAAGTCACACAGTCAGTAACCTCACATCTCATTACCAGAAGAATTTTGATATGCAGCAAAGAGTTGATAGTTCACAGGAATCTATGCATTGTCCTATCCGCTGACATTTTGCCAGCTGCTTTATACCTAAAGCTGCTACAGACACCAGGCTAACTACCAGGGTGCCTATTTTTTCCGGAATATCATGCATTATAGAAAGGCCACTGAGAGTTCATATTTTCATTGTGGCACTATCCATTGCAAAGGAACTGAACGTACTTGATTTAACAAGCAAAACCAAATGGCACAACTCTTTTGGTATCACATATGCTTCCTCGAGGACAAAGGAAATCAATGAGTGACAGCTCACTTTTTTTTCACAACTTTAGGAAGTGTTTTAATGCTATGCTCTATACCAAACCAAATTACAACATAATGCTGTCCAATCCAACATTTGTCAACTTAGAGTCAGTATACTGCATTTCAAGCTTTCTCCAGGATTAATGACATCTTCACTATGTTCCCACTGGCACCCTCAGACGGATACACATAGAATAGCTTTCCGCTTGTCGATGTTTTGGAGACTTCTGAAAAGTAAGCCCCAGAATGGAAATGCCAACAAACTGGCAGAGCAACAAGTGGACCCTTCAGCCCTGAGCCTCAAAAAGCAAGCACACATCAGCCATGGGAGATGTGCCGGGGCTCCTGGTAAGAGCCACAGCTAAGTGCAGCTCTGTGCTGCTGGCTGCAGGGGATCCAAAGACAGAGTCAAGTTGCACCTGGATCAGATCAGAGCTTTGGTAAAAGGGATAAAGACCTGCCCACTTGCTTGCATTTTGTCTACCATAGGGAGGAAACAGCAGTATGTTTGAGTCATAGAGTCTATAAAATTGTGGTTCTAGGGGGATAATTGTACCTCTGTACAATTATCTCAGTTTGAGAGTGGTCACCATTAGTCACTATTTTGTGCCACAGTACTGGAGCTGTTAGCTCCACGACTCACAAAGGGAGTGAAACAACCTCTGACACATCAAACACACCACACGAGCGCAAAAATATTTTATCAACCAATTAACCACATCTTTCGTTTACCCAAATTTTGTCCATTAGACCAAACCAAACTATACTTGTGATTATCCTAATCACATCTGGACTATGCCATGTTGTTTCTGAAAAATCCAGCACCACTGTATGTGGGTTTTCTTCCATGTTGTTATTATTATGGGTCTGTTCACAGATGCTGGGTTTCACTCTGTCTTGTTCATTTCCACACACTGCTGGAGAGCTATCTCCTAACTTTGCCTTTGCTGTATGTCATATTACTATCCTCCCTGTGCCTCGTTCATTCAACTACTGAAAGTCCAGGAAGGAATAGGCAGCAACCTCCAGTAAAAAATGTAGTGTTTCCTGTACTGTAGATATAGGGACACAAATAAGGGTGTCAGTATTGCTCTCTGGGACAGACGCCGCCAGACTTGGCTGCTCCGTCACCATAACCTCAGCTGAACTGGCTGACTAAACAGCGCTGACAATTGTTTTGCATTATAAGGCAGGAAAAAAACCAAAAAGCTTCCGGCTCTAGCTCTGTATATTTAAAGTCACGCTGAACAGCAAAGACATGGCAGATATTTCATGTTCAGAATCTCAGAATGGCTCAGCTCCCCTCAAAGTTCATTTGACGCTATGTTTTCAGAGGTAGCAAGGTTATTTTGGAAAGCACTGCAGCAGTGTTGGCTTCCTGCAGACTGGGTCCTCCAAGTAACATATACATTTGAGGAAGAAGATAGGGATGTGGCTAAACCATGGAGTGGGAGGCCCCTCGCTCACCTTAACAACCATTTAGCAAGCGTCTTTGACTTGAATCACCAACAACCCAGTGGTTAAGCCACAACAGCTTGGGTTTATTACAGCTGGCGCAAAGCGTTCTTACCAAAGTCTCTGAAACAACCAATCACTTTCTGAAAAGTGCTGTTAATAGAAATCTTCTGTATTAACGTAACCAGAAGTAGGCACTGCATGACCATGGTGGTGCTCAGAGATATCGTTACACTGAGTTTTACACCGAATGCCAACTGTGAGCTGTGCCTCTCTATAGTACGCTGCAGGGGCAAAAGGAACAGCATTTTTATGCAGCCAGATGACTGGATGAGGCTGTAGTTCTAGAGAGACACATCACAAAATAGGTCACAGAGTAAGAGCATGTCATACTTATTAAAAAAGAATGGCCTACAGTCCACCATGGTTTCTCTCATACCTCGATGTATTTTTCTACAATCACCATAAGCAGATCTTTTTTTTTTCTTCCCTTCAAACTCTGTTTGAACTTTAAAATAATGAAAATATGCTTTAATGAACCATTAATCATCCACAGTGTCTTCCAAGCTAAGTCAACTCAATTTACAAAGCAAGTAGTTTTCTTTTTTTTTCCTACTCTGCCAGCACTTCAGACATAACCCAGAACCTGAAGTCTTATCCTAAGAGCTCAAGTATCATCATCAATAATAAAAATCTGCTAACTGAAATTTACCTGACAGTGGTGCTGTTAACGTTCCAGAGTAGAAAACCAACTCACTTTCCCACTATATTGTCTCTTAACTGTTAGCAACAGCAAAAACTCATCTCCTTTAAGCAAGCAGATATGTCAGACATATGAGGAGCAGGTCTGTGGGGTATATGCCATTGTTTTACAGTCATTTCCTTCACTGTTACAGCATTTGAGAAAGTTACCTGCAGCACATCTACTAGAAGTGGGATACGCATGTACAGCTCACGTGAGAGGCAGCTGGGCTAAGAAAAGCATCTGGCTTCTGTACGATAGAAATCTTAAACCTTAAAACAATGAAAAGTCTTTAAAGTAAGAAAACCTGTCCTCCTCCCCAGAGAAATAAGTGGCCAACCTTCCAAGGTCTGCAAAAAGAAGAGTCCACCATCACAACTGTGCAAAGCAAACAGCAAGCTCTGTATTTTATCACATTTGGAAAGTTCTTGACTAAAATACGAAGATTTGTGTTGTAAAGAACTCATAACATCATGGTTCTTAGTTATGCAATTTTCCTTGAGCAATAAAAGTTGCAGAGTTTACTACATGATGAGAAGAGTATTTCTAGTAGTATATTCTACATGTGAAGAACTGTTAAAAATCCATTCTCAGTGAGGAGAGAGAGGATAGCTAGCATCTTTAGCACACAGGGTCTGGGAAAGAGGGGAGTGTCCCTGATCTGTATGACAGAAAGTCCTGCCCATGCTTCAGGGGAGAATTGCATGTCCATTAAAGAAACATGGCTGCATGACTCTCAGAATGGGAAGCAAGTAACAGAATTCACAGCTATTATTATATACCAGTAAGAAAGAAATGACTTTCCCAAGACACATATTTATTTTAGCAGTGTACCACCACTGAACACGTTGACTTGGCCTGCCCTGTTCAATCAAAGTTAAGACCAGAATTAATGCAATAAAAATTAAATCCACAGCATGGGGTCATAGGAGAGGAAAAGGCAAACTCATTGTAAAACAAACAAAAACCAACAACAATCAAAACTGGAGAATGATGAGAATTGTACAGAAATCATACTTCAAAATTATCTTTCTCCAGTTGAATGGCAGAGCTTGTCACTTCTATATAGTATGAATGACTGAGTAGTTGGGATGAGCAATAATACCATGGCAGGTTGAGCCAAGCCGCGATTCGATTCTCAGCTCTGCTACCAATTCATGCAGATAAATCATTCAAAGTCTTTGTGCTTTGACTTTCCCATCTGAGAAAGGAGATAGTCAGCTTAGTTCACAGAGCTGTTGAAATGTTGATCATTTTTATTCATACAGCAATGTGAACTCACTGGGTGAAAGGTGCTTTGAAGGTATTAAGTATTCGTCTTGCTATTATGCCTCCTTTCCTCTTCGCACTGTTTATGAGTAGTAGTATTCTTTTGACTGAACTTCAGCCCATTAGAAGTTGATAGTATAGGATTTACATTATTTGGAATGATAAATGCACTTAATTTTCTTCCCCCAAATACATTCCAATCCACCATTTAAACATATGAATAATCTCTTTAGTTTCATGTCACTTTTGAGTAAAAGCAAGTGCTTAAGCACTTGGTCAAACTGAGGCCATAAGAATTAACTGCCTCTGGCAGTTGATCCCTAAGATTTGAAAAAAATTCTCTTTCTAATCTTGAGTAAACTATTAGTAATTTGGTTACCGTTCCACAGGAAGGGCCATGTTGTACTATCTCGCACATGTAGGTTAAAAATGAAAAAATGAAAAGATAATTGCAGTCAATCACAGTCTTGATTCTTGCCCTAGAACTGCAATATTCCCTGTTACAGATTGCTCCCACTTCAGAAGTAAGAGAAGCACTGACTGCACTAACAATGTAAGAAAGTTTGAGGCAACAGACAGACTCTTCCCTCTGTTACCCTTACAGTGACTGGGTTTTCTTTCATAGTTATCTAAGGTGTAGTGCATTTTGTGAAACAAGGAGAAACAAATACACCAACATGTTGTTTTGCCAGCTCTGCTGTCTTCATATAAGAAAGCTAAGTACTACTTTTGGGTAAAACAATCAAAAAGTTGATCAAGGGTGTAAGGTTTGTGCAAGCGCTGAGGTGAAAGCCTGTGAACTCTTCAAGAGCACATGCAGTGAAATAAGCTACATCCATACATGTTTCATTGATTCGTCTTAGTTTATTCAAATTAATAACAAAAAATTGCTATGAATCAGTTCTAATTATATCTGCAATAAACCAGAAAGCAATGGAAACAATGCTAAGATTCATTTTCTTGAGCCACTGTATTAGGTCAGAGATGCACTGTGATGAGGTCAGGATCTTGTAATCTGCAACACTTCAGGTTATTGGGATTTCATCTGAACCAATGAAAATATATTTCCTTGATTAGAATTAAAACCAGAAGGGTAGGAATGATTTTCTTTTTTCTTTTTTTTGTTTTTCATGTCAGAACTTTGAAATCCTGAGATATGACAAACCAGGTAAATATAGCTCCAGCTCCACACCCAGCGCTGGGGGCCTTAAAGAGCATCTTGGAATGATCTCCTCAGTTTTACTGAAAAGACAAACGTGATGAACTTCAGTTAAACAAATGTAAATGGAAGTTTCTGTAGATACAAGCTAATGTACCTACGAAATAGCTTAGCACAGAACAGCATAGAAGTAAAACATAGCAAGATTGAATTAATGAGCAATGTAAATATTCCTTAAAATGGCAAATTCTGTGGAAAATTTGGGTCTGTTCTCTCAGGAGCAGAAAATTGGAAAAGCTAATGGATACACACCGCAAAAGCTAATATGGCATTTGGGCCATATCATCCTCCAAACTCAAGTATTATAAATTTGGGCAAAAGATAAATTCTATCTGCACAAAAGGTATTGGATCCATTCTTTAAGGAATATGTTAAAGATAACTTTGCTGGCAGTAGCAAATGTCAGGTATTTCCACACTCAGAAAGAGACAGTGGATAGGAAGGCATGGGTCTTGGACCAAGAGTGTAAAAAGAAAACCCAGAAACAGAAACGAAGTAAACTTCTATTTAGATTTCAGAGTAAAACCTTAAGCACTTTACACCTATCAAACAGAAAAAAAAATGTGATCTAGATTTTGTATGGAGCAGTAGCAGTAGTATATAAAGCTACCTTAAAATAAGGAATAAAAACCTGTGCAAATGGCCCAAGAATCAGTCTCCCTGACAGGAAAATGTAGACTACTCTGTGGCCTATCAAGTTGCTTCTGGAAGTAGTTTAGCCGTTTATTTGCCCCCTAATAATGGTCAAGCATGAAATAAATGAACAGCCTATAAAGACCATAGGAAGAATAATAAAAATCTTGAACAACAAAAAGATGGAATTTAGTCTCTTTATAGAAACAGTCTCATTGACCATTAAAGTGCTGCCTTTATTCTGTTATTCCCATTAAGAGCCAACACAGACCACTGAAAGACAGGCACATGGTGCTGCTAGTTCAGGCTTTAGCTCTAAGGGAGATTGCCTTTGCACTCAATAGCTCCCTTGTAACCATGGAGGGCTGTTAGACTTTCCTCGCTTCTCTCCTTTGTCATTCTCACTGTTACCTTATATTTTCTCCTTTTTGGCATCTTTGAGGTTGTGGCTCCATTCCTGAGAGCTCTGTGATGGACCAATGATCTAGTACATCTCTTTAAATGAAAGTAAGCTGACCATGATATCTAATAATACAAAGAAGGTAAGCTGCTAAATAAAAGCCATGAGACTGATGTACTTAGCAGCCCTTTCAAACAGTTCCTGCAACACATGCAGTGCCTGTAACCACCAGAACTACCTTGGTATAGACACTAAACATACTCCTGCTGATCTGATCTTGAAAGTAATACTGCTCAATATGACTATGTTGAAAAATAGTGTTATTGTGCTCTTTGTATCTGTTGTAGCGTCCATGGAGATAAATAGGAGACATTACTTTCAGAGCGACAATCACAGACTGTCCTCCATATGCAGGACATATGCTTAGGTTCAGCTAACATAGCATAGTTGAGAAAAAGAAATAATTGATCACTGCACTACTCTGAATTCTTCAAAAATACATTAATTTCCCCTTCACTGCCTGAAAGCAGTGCATTAGTTTCTAGTTTCCTTTTGTGCGAAACAAGAATGTGCCTACTGCCTTGACAAGTCTTTGAGTCCCTGACACACACACAGCATTTTTACACACTGTCTGTATAAATAGTGAGTATATAAACATCACGCAAATTTCTGTCCTTTTATCTTTTTTCTTCTAATACAGACATGTAAAATATATGAGCATTTTAGAAGGAGAAAAGGGGAACGGGAGGAGGAATCAAATGACTACAGGCCTTTTGGCCTTACCATTTTCCAGAGTCTATAACAGCAGGGACCAATCTGTTCTCTGACTCTGCTGTAATGAAATGGAATTTGCATTCAGCATACAGCACTGGTGGTCAGAGGGAATCACTTTCTCTATCAAAGATTGTGCACTTTAAATCCTTTGCTAGTTCAACTGCTGTATATTTGATTTTAATTAAAGTTCTGTCATGAATTATAAAAGACCAGATCTTCAAAGTCATTAATTAAAGCCCCCTGGTGTCTGAATACTAACATTATAATGACAAGCGAGATGTACAGTGCCTATCAACAAGCGGCTGCTCAGCAGCAGCAGCAAAGCAAGCAGAATTATTCTGACATGTTTGGGACTGCACGAGCTGGTTGTTCCAACAAAGGTATCTCCCATGAAGACAAACAGCAGAGCAGTGGGAATAGCCCAGCTTTGGCACGGCCCTGTTTGCAAGCACTATGCATCTTCCCAGTGCTTGATAAATGGGTCACTCAGCGAGGTAGGTACTCCTTTTGAAATTTCAAAAGCTGAAGTTACGCAGCTCGCTACCGTGTGTCTTTGGAGCCCATCACATAAACACGTCAGCTTAGCTCTCGCTCTTATTAACGTGTGCAGTAATATTATGGCTACCTTACCAGCTATGGGCTGGGCAACATCATGCTTTCTCATATCCTTCACGGCAAGGTGCCTCATTAAGATCAACAGGGTCACTGATAAAATACGATGCAAGCCAACATCAATATAGATGGCAGGATCCACCCCCAGTGCTACTTATGACCACGCTGAGTTTACCAAGCTTAAGCAAATACAGCAGCATCAGGACTTCTTTCTTCTGCCAAGCCCCCAGTGATGTGGAGTTTTAAAGGCAAGTTCATTCTGCCTGCTTTATCCATAAGATAAACATTTTCAAATAGAGAAGCTATTGGCCAAAGGTCCCTCTTTCTCTCTACAAATAACCCCATTTATTTTTGAGACACTTTACAAAGTGAAATGCAAATGAACACACAATTACTAGCTCTTACAAATCATAAACTCACTTGTAAATTATTGTGTAATTGAATGCTTGAGAATAAGGGAAGAGCTAATAGGTAAAAATGGAGAAATAGAACTATAACATCAGGTACTAATAGTCACGTTTTTCTTTGAAACACTACGAACTGATGCAAGTGGAGTGCTCATGAGTACATTGGAAATAACTCAATTTTTCCCTGCACTTCACAGATGAACTGCATTCAGAGAATCCTGATATCTCAAAACTAAACCAAAAAAATCCTTACACAAAATCAGCTTGACTCACTTTCCAAAATAAGGTTTCCTCATACTCCTCTGCAACTGAAAGCTTGACACTAAAACCTTGTCCTTGCCTCACTGCTGAGGAGCAGTTGAACTCTGTTTTCTCTTTACACACCAGAGGGTGCAGGGACAGGCCAGACCTGCAGGAGCTGGCAAACAAGGCTCTCGAGAAAGCCAGAGACAACTTCTCACTGGGCTTGGCTTTCCTTGAGCACCTTATCTAATTTTCTTTACATTCAGCATCTCTACAAGCTACAAGGGAATTACTTGAGTTTGTGCTAAAATCATATCAACATGCTATTTTACCATAGTCTCTAAACAAACGCTCCTGAAATTCAGGAGGGATAAGCGGGTAACGATCAACTTCTAGCAGAAGTGTTTGAAATTATATAGGTTCTAACCAAATTCATGAAGGCTTTCAAAATTCTGAACTAACTAGCTAGCAGAATGCTCAACAACAATGAATAGTTGTAACACCTCAAATTCAAGTTAAAGAAAAAAAACCACCAAAAAACCAAACCTCACCAAATGTCACTTTATGCCAGCAAATACTTGAAACAAATACAGTTTAAGTGGGTCAGAATTACATTGAACCAGTGTGTAGGGATGAGAGAAATTTATCAAACAAGTTGGCATTTTAAACCTGAACATCTGGCAGTGTTAAGCAGGCACGAGGAAGTTTCTAGTGGGAACACAGGCAAACTCGGGCTGGGGTTTGACTGAAGTTGTTCAGTGTATTTCCACTGAACTAATTCACCCAACAGAAGCTTTGCAATGTCAATTAACACCAGCTGAGGACACAAGCAGAAATTTCTGGGTTGGGCAGAAGCACAGCGAACAAATGCAGTGAAAAATACCTTGTCTAGAGGTAACAGACTTACTAAAAATTCATTTCTAATTTAGTAGCAAGCTAACAAACAAAATCCATGTGTCAAAGGAACTTCACATCTTTGGAACCTAACTTCCTAAAATGGAAGGCATGAGAGAAACAAAAACAAGAATATAGTTGCTACCTTAAATGCTGAAACTCATAACTCCTACCAACTGTTGACCACTCATATATTTTTCATCCCTCTCTTCTCTGCACATGCACACACAGGCGTGCAGCAATTTCCAAAGTTTAAAAACTCCCTCCTGTGGTGGTCAGATATGGTGAATGGGACCAGAGGAGTCTGAGCAAGCTGCTGAGAAGGCTGAGAGCATATCTACATAATAAATTATGTGAATATTTAAGGCATATGCTATGTTAGGATCAACTCTTCACCACATGTGTCTTAGATCAGCTCACTTGACTGCAATGCAAATGACTTCTTGCTAAAGTTATTAATCCTTCTAAACTCGAATGGACACTGCTATGAGTAATCATTGCTTCCCGAAGACGAGTTTACTGAAATAGATAAACTGCTAATATTTGCCTTTCTCTGTCCCTACAGAGGCATACACCTCCATCAGTCAACAGCAGCAAACACCCACTTCTCTTACAGGTGCAGAATGACAGACATTTAGAGCTTAGTGTCTTGCCAGCACAAAACACCAGAAAGAATCAATTCCCCTAGTATATTAATACAATTACTTGCATAGACAGTCCATCTTCAGCAGAGGCGCCATTAGGAAATAGCAGTGAGTAGCTAATCAAGTCATATGCCCTCAGGTTCAGTGGAGCTTCAGTCTGGAACCATATGGGAGCTTTTCTACTCTCTACTGCAGCACCCTACAAGTCGGACATATGGCAAAAAGCAATTGAAAACATGAAATCCCGCTATGAATAATAAAAAACTTACTAAGAATAAATCCATCATCCTCCTATGGACTGTGTTCACTGACATTCTGCCTAATACATTTCTCTGGAACCACCAGGAAATCATCAGTTTTTAATAAAATTTTGGAATTGACAGTATGAATGACAGTAGGAATTGCTACAGTATATTTCTGGAGGGTTGACTACTGTGTCAGCGAATTGCCCAGGACATCGACTGAAGTCTAATCCAGAAACTGCTGAGTGTTCCTGAATCATTTAAAACTAATTTTCTGAAAACATAATAATCCTTTGATAAAAACAGCATGTTAATACATACTCATGTGTCTCTTATCACAGTCAGATCTCCTAAGAAATGCAGCTCATGGCTCAATAACACAAGACAACACGATTCCCTTTTTATTGTTATTACTGAAGTATGTCCCAAAAAGAGGCATTTGCCATCTCAGAATGTTTCTGCCATACAGTTCTTATTAATGCATGAAAATAGGCAGTTGAAATGCAAATCTAGCATCATACTTCTTGAAATAGATGGTTTTAAAGCCTCGGTATAGAGTGATTCTGACCTGAAACTAACATAATAACCAGACAGCAACTTTCTATGATTCAGGAGAGATAATTTAATATGTGTATTACATAAATGTCTTAAATTATATAGACTTTATGTGCAACACTGAAATATTTTTTCCACAAGTAGATAAAGGATGTAGTTGTGGCTATAACTGCATTCACTTTACGTAGCTAATCCAGAGGTAGCAACTGTTCGCAGAGACAAAAGTGTTTTGCAGAGTACGTACTAAGGTAAGAGGAAGGAGGTCTATGTTACGCTTTCAGCTCTTCCATGAAGTAGGTAGATGGCCTCATGTTACTTTCTCAGGGAGTCTTATTCCTCTTCCTCTATTTGCTTTTTTGTTTTCTCTCTTCATTTTTAACTGATTTTGAGCTCATCTACTCAGAGAACAAAACACATCACACGTTATTTCCAGTTCAGCCAGACTGGCAGGACCATGATGTGATTCAGCCTAGCCATGGGCTCAGAGCAAGGCTGGCCCTGAGGCCCAAGAGCAGCAGCAGTTCCCTGCTCCCAGGATTTAGCATCACTGCAGTCCTAGCACCCGCACAGCATGTTGAGTACAGGACGGTCCCATGGAACTCAAAGAGAGATCTATGGAAACGAGAAACATTTCAACCCAAATTTAATCATATTATGATAGGGCTTCGACTCTCAGCTACAATCTCATAAACTGCTAACAACTGCAGTCAATGTATGTGTTCACCCAGAAACCACCAATCCAGTATTCCTTTATATTTCTTAACTGATTATAGCTGCTCACTAGCTGCAGTAGCACCAGGAAAGCAGTTTACCAGCAAAACTGCTGTCAAAAGCAAGAAACAATGTTCCACTGCAGGTCTGTATGCTTCTGCTGCGGATTCTTTGAGGAAACGTATCTAAAAGTTTACCTACAGGGACCTCACAGCCCATTCTCAGGCTTTCCTCATCCATTGCTGATGCTTTGTTCACAAACTGGAGCGATCATCACAAAGCAGGAGAGCCATTCTCCACAACCAAGTGCAGGCTGTAGAAAAACTTGATTAGATTTTCAGAACTGCCATTTATTAAAGCAACTGCTGGAAAAGAAGACAACAATCTCAAAGCTGAACCATGAGGGGAAAGTTGTTCACTGTAACTCAAGTGCCATCGGAATCGCACACGGAAGGATTGGAGAGTTGCTTGCTTGCAGAGAAAGCCCTGCTCACACACAAATTACTGCAACTGTTTTTTTTCCTCAAACACTAAGGGCTGCATCCCATGGCTGTTCAGCCAGTGGCTGAGCATATAACTGCTGTGCTTTTCAGTTAAACTCTATGGGCAGCAAAAACTCCTGTGAATGTTTTTTTTCCTGAAGGTCTTGGCCCATGGTTTGCAACCCTTGTCTTTATATAAGGTTCTTCAGTTCACAGGCAATAGGGTTCAGTAAGCAAAACAACTCGATATTAGTGTAAGTCAATGAACTGTCAATACCAAATATTTCCAATTAAATATCAAAGTACTTTGAATAAATACCAAACACCAGCAAATTATTTACTTTTCATTAACAACGCTATTTGGTAACAGGAGTTATACCCAGAAACCCTTCGTTTCGAAACATTCAGTGGGAAGCTGTCACAGCCTCACTGCTGACATACGGCTCAGAGGAACCCTGACGGCTGGACTCACCTTGAATAGAAACTGTTCTGTGACATTTGGCTGGCCAGAACACAGTTTGCATTCATGCAGAATTGCCAGTCTCCTGTCTTAAAAAGTCATGAGCCAAGCCCCTAGATTAAGGCTTTTCAGCTAAAATAATATTCAGCTTGTATTAACACCTCAAAGCTGGCAGTATTATGAAGGAATAAAAAGACCAGCCATGATGAAGGCAATATTTGCACCAGACATACAGCTGCACCAATGGACCAAACTCATGGTGCAAGCAGACCTGGAATTCTGTACAAAATTACCCTACCAGCTGCTGAGCACAGTTCCTATTTGCTGCATCTGCCAGATTCTCTCTAACTCCATAGAAAACCAAAAGTGACCCACCATGCCTATTGGTGGCAAAGCTTTAAGTTGTTATAAAAGCTGCACCAAGCCCCAGGAATCTTGTTCAGAGCTCTGGTTATTCTCTGCACAGAGCTGGCTGCAGGGCTGGGGAGCCCCATACACAGACACCAATTTGTGCAGCCCGGGCAGGAGATGGACACGAAGCCTCTGCTGCTGCACCAGCCCATGCAGGGTCTGCCTCCAACTATGTCATCAAAATGGTTACCAAGAGGCACTGTGTAGGACTGTAACCACATCTGGCTAAAGCAATATCTGGCAAGAAAATAAGCTAAAGAATAATACAAATACTTAGGAAGGAAAATAATGTTTAGGGGTTGTTGTTTTGTTGTTGTTTGTTTTAATTTAAAAAATACAAGAGACGCTTCATCTTCAATATTAAGTCTGGTGTTACCCTTTGCTGCTCTCCGGCATAACTAAATGCTTTAGTGCATGCAAATGAGGAGAAAACGAGGCTTCTTTCAGCAGTAATAAGTATCTGCCCGTTGCTACCTTAAAATCACAGCAATCACATCTGGTAACTGCCCTTTTCTCATGTTTCCACTAGTTTTCAGACCTCCTCTTGTGGTAGCTTGAGACTGCGCATCTGGATGTTTTAAACATACAAAGGAATTGCTAGAGCAAGCAAAAGAGAAAACAGTGCAGAGAGTTAAGATGTGCAGATAAGCAACTAGTGCACTGTGCAGCTAAAGTAACTGACAGCCAGTTAGAAAAACCTTTTTTCAAAGAGGATTGCAAAAATATAGGCAGAATGAAGACTCACAGTGTATTTGGCTTCGTTTTTAAAGTACTGTTAATCCAAGTGTACCTTTTTAACAAAACTTTAGCTGCACCGTCACCAATCATTAAGTTCCCTGGAGACAGCACTCCAAAAACAGACAAAGAACTAGCAGTGGTAAGTGTTGGTTTCATCTTTGCTTCAGATTTGTTTCGTTTTTCTTTCATAAGCAGATGTTTCTTTCTTCTTTCAGCTGAGGCTAGGAAATGACTGTAGCATTCTTTCTATAGTCTCTGGAAGTGCTCGCGAGCTAGCAAAGGTATCAGCTTTCAGAAGTAAAAACTAGAGCCAAGTAATGTTTTTCCTCTCTTAAAAAATTTAAAGGCAGCAAAATCTTCTTCTTTTTCCTTAAGTCTGAGCGTACAAAATAATTTCGTTAAACATCGCAACTGTAATCAACAGATTCCAGTGGTAAGAGAGGAAAAGGGCAAATGTCTGATTTTTGACTTATATCAAATAGAACTGTTGGCTATCAAGATTCACTTACAGAAATCTGGGCTTAATGCATGTATCACACAGCTTTCAGGATCTTGTTTTCCAGACTGTTTACTGTGCACTGCATAAACACAGCTTTAAGGGACAATTACAATTGAAAGCTGGCTCGAGTTTCAGAACCCATCATGACTGGTTCTGGCTTCAAAAAAACCCTCAGGGGTTTAAAGAAATATTCTTTTCCAAATAAAAAAAAAAGTTTGGATTTCTGAATGTGACATTAGCAAATTATAACTATAATTCTACAGCATTTTATTCTAACATCATTTTAAGCCCTGTGGACCTTCAAAAAAATGACGTTCTATGGGGAAGTCCATTTAAGGGGAGATTGAGATAGATAATCCTAATTCTAGCATGTAAATTATAGACATTTCTCCTCTTCAGCAGTAACTCCATTTTAAGAAAGACTGAGATAAATTATTCTTATTTTCAAATACAGAGGGTTAGAAGTTGGTCACTGTTCTTTGGGAGCTGGTGTGCATCTTGGGAAAGCTTACCAGGCTAACAGTCTGGGGGAGGGCAGAGAGAGAAATTCCAGATGGGAGCTGTGGTGGAAAGTTGAGGGAAAACAGATAAACTGACCCCAAAAGGGCACTCCTCAGCCTTTAACAAGACAAATTCACCAGAGCTTTTGTCTTGGCAGCATAGCAGCCAGGGGGTGGGGGCAGCATGTGTGGGAAAGGAAAGGGAGTCATACATGTCTAATGGTAATTTAACCATCCTTAAATAATCTATTTTTCTTAGACACAGTTAGGCTTTTACTAAATAGCAGCAATCCACGTCTCCCCTCATCTCTACTTCTTTAGAACAACCTATTTATTATGTGTACTCAGAGGAAAATTACAAGGTGGTTTAACACTGCAGTTCTTCTTTGTCTTTCTGGTAGTATTCTTGGGCAAGGTTAACTGGCTGCTTTTCTCTCACACTCTCCATCTGTACAGCCCCAACACTCAGAATCAGAACACAAATTGCTATGTTGCAGCTGGACCCTGTTTCATTAATGGGCTGGATCAAAATTCCAGATCACCACAGCTCCCTGCTGACTCTGGGGAAACTGAATTTTGCAGTCTAGGCCAAGATGTGGTTTACACAGACACTGCATTTTCTTCAAGATTCTCTCCTCATAGAACAGCTGGTTATGTTCATTTCTCATCTCCAGTAAAATCTCCATTTTAGGAAAAACTGAGAGAGGGGTTAACTTTTTATTTAGAAACATACCAAATACAATTCTTTATTGTGCCTCATTTTCTATTTTTTTCATTGTCTATCATGCTTATAAACCTAAAATGGCAAGAGCAGCATCCTCTTTCCTCAGTAAAGTTCAGTTCTGATGTACAGTCTAAGTTATACCATGATATATCACTGGCAGATATAAACAGAAGTGTAAGACAATAGATCAACTACATTACAATTATAATTAGGATAAGAACAGATTCTCCAAACCGGCTTGTTTATGTTCTTAGTGCATTTCACATTAAGCTCTAGGCCCCATTTCCTCTGAGTAGACAGAAACTTGCCGGTAGCAAAGGTGAAACCATTGCGTGCCCATTACTTGCCAGTGTTGCATTCTCCTCAGGAGAAATACCACATCAGAATACGATATTATAAAAATTATAAAAACTAAGCAAAGTCTGTGCTTAGTCAGTAGGTAGATGGAGGACCTCCTGAACGAAATGGTGCAACATCCTGATTAAATTCTTTTCTGATTCAACTATGAACTATTTCCTATACAGGGTAAAATGAGGTACTCCTGGACTTAATGTTGATGAAATCCAGGTCCAGATAAAAGGCAGTCATCAAATGACATTTCCTGTGTTTTTTCTGATGTAAGGGTCTTATCCCTCATCTTTTGGGTAAAGTTCAGTTAATTGATTGGATACATAAAGTAAGGTTTCCCTCAGGAATATTTAATGGCACAAGGACTTAAATGCACAGTCATTTTGTCAGGCTTCTTAGAATCTTTGGTAAAAAATAATTCTCTCTGATATAGAATCATAGAATCACTCAGGTTGGAAAAGACCTTAAAGATCATCGAGTCCAACCACGACCTAACCATACTACCCTAAACCTAACCATACTACCCTAAAACCTAACCTCCCCTAAACCTAACCATATACCCTGTATATTTCTGATACATTTACCTTTACCTTATTTATTTCGGTTTCTTACCTTGGATTTGTGGTTAATAGTTTGGATACAATACCTGAAGGACTCTCCTTCCTATGCTAAAGACAGTTTTACCAGAAAAATCAGTGATCTACAACCTTTCCATCTACAAGCATCACTGGGAATGGCATCTCTCAGCTTTGTGCCATGCTAAACACCAGTCCAGATGGCCTACACATCAGTTTGGGAACACTCGCTGTTTGACATGGCTCTAGCACTTCTTTTGGAGCTAGATGTAGAATACTGTTAACCCAAACTGTGGTATGGAATTACTGAAAGCTCTGCACAAGTAGAAGAGAACTGCAAAGTTCACTATATTGGATAAAGCCTACAAGTCCAGACTGCCAGATTGTTAGTCAAGCTGTGAATGAATGATAGGTAATTATCATTCAAGATGTTCCCAAATTAACATATTCATCAATCCATTTATCCACTCTTCATACAGAATGTAAATTTAGCAACCTAAAACTGTACCTAGTCTAAACAGTGCAACTGAACCTACCTTCGTAATAGTCCAAGCTAAGGCAGCAGCTTGAAAAACAGGTTTTGTCAAATTCAGTTTGGATCCAAACACTGAATCCAAATCTTCAAATTAGCCAGCTGTTTTTGTTTTGGATCTGTTAATTCCCAGATAGGAATAGAGTTGATTAAGCTTTTACACAGTTGAAGATATAACTGAAAGTTTTATTGTCTGACTCTTACGAGAGTTCACACTTTCCTTTTGATGATGATGTTGTCATGACAGGTTTCACCATGTTACAGACTGCCAGACTACCAGACATTCTCAGAGGGTCGCTGTCTGCCCAAAGACATTCAGTTATTCTGGCACTCAACAGTGAATTTAAGAGAAGAAAAATACTAAAGCCTAAACTGCTTATGTGTGCCTACGAGTGTTCTGCACAGAAGGCGGAGACCATGAACAGATACTTAGGACCACAGCTATTAACCTACAGTTTAGTTTAACATAAATATACAACTTATTAACACACATTTGAAAGACAAGTTGCTTAACTGTAACAATTGCCAGGGAACAGGCGAACCCACTGGTCCCCTGGGACAGAGGGAGCAGATCACAGCAGGCTGATTTTATACACTGAAGTGGAACCACAATGGTGTGTCTGCAAATTTCATCCAGTGGGTCAAAGGTATGAACTGATGATGTGTCACATGCTCTTTGCCTCATATGTTCCTTTTTTTCTCTTTTTTTTCCACGCATCCAATTGGGCTTTTAAGTATGTACATCCTGTTCAGATACAGTGTTCAGCCAACTGAGACATACCAAAGACTCTTCCTCAGGTCTTTGCAATGATTGACTCAAAAACAAACACACATGACATTCAAATAGCTTTTTGTGGTATGAATTAATGATTTGTGTGTGTGTGTGGTTGCTTTGATACCTTAACTTGACAAGTTTCTCAATAATCCACAGTCTTCCAGGAAAAAAGCACAGGCAATCTAAGACTGTAAGCAGATTTACACATCATAAAGAAAGCAAAATGATAAACTCATTCTCACTTTGTAGTTCAACATTAAAGCTCTTTCCTCTACTTATTAGTAAAGCAATTCCTCAAGCAAAGGTGATAGCTAGTAGTGGAAATGATTGCTTAATTATAACGTTGTGTGATCAAGGATGATTTGTGTCAATTGAGGATATTCTGCTGATCTCCGAGCTACTAATAATAGTAATTTTGAAGAGAAAACTTGCAAATTTCAGGTGGAAAGCTAACATGGAATTACAGTATTTATTTGTAATGATTAGTTCTCTCTTTTATAATTTTAAAGTCTTTGTTCTGTGCTTTTTCCCAAGCAATACCTGAATAAATATTATGGATGCCCAAAAGACAATTGCAACTTATTTGTACTGAAAGACACTTTGAAGAAAATGCAGAAGTTTTTTGGGCTGCCTGAAACAGGAGATTTGGATCAAAACACAATTGAGACAATGAAGAAACCCCGCTGTGGTAACCCTGATGTGGCCAATTACAACTTCTTTCCAAGAAAGCCAAAATGGGAAAAGAATCATATAACATACAGGTACCGTCTGGGTTTTGCTCATACATAACCTGAACACTTTTAAGGACCAACCAAACAAGGCACTTCAAAGTGGAGTAGGTGCTCAGTGGGTTAGACAGTATTTCTTAAATGACAGTCTCTTGGATGACTACTAGGTATTTAAACAAACACCAGAAATTTGCGATAAAAAGTTTCAGGAATAATTATCTAAAGCTCAGTTTTAGGGTTTTGGTTGGGCCCAAAGAGATTTTGGTTTTGTTCTTTCTCTGCTGCAAGCATCCTATGTGGTCTGGAGCAGGAGTGCATTACTTGCCCATCTCCTTGACAGAGTCCAAAGGACTTAGTGACTGCAGAAGACAGGGAGGAAGACAGGGCCCTCTGCAGTCAGCAGTCATAAAAAAAACATTGCTCATCAAATAAATTATAAAGCAAAACAAATAAACTTATTTATTATTTATCAGCTTATAATCTTCAACAATCAGGAACTCAATGAAATAAAATTCAGCTTCAGTAGCCAGCCAGTGAGGAAAAAGTCGTAGGTAATAAAGGGAGCAAACTACTAAATAAGGTGCGGGATGAGCACCTATCCATGTTAAACGGATGATCTAACAACACGAGGAACATGAAAACTTAAAATATATTGAATAATATGTCCATTTGTGTACTGTTTCTAACAGTTTAAAAACACCTATTTATGACCACAGATCTTTCTAATGGCTAAGATGCAATCAAGTTACCACAGTTTGGTAAAGCACCATACTTTTCTGTTTCCATACCTTGGACAGTAGCAAACGCAAGAGATTTCAGCCCTCATGAAAGAAGGCTGCAGTATCATACAGTTGTTTGGGCATCTAAGCTGCTTCAAAGTTACCCTACATTTGTCACAGACCAAGTACATGGATATGACCAGCAGCTACTGTCAGGAGAAATGATTTAAAGCAAGACTATTTCAATAGGTTTGGCATATTTTCATTTTTCACTCTTACTTTAAAGAGTTATGAACCAATATAGTTAAACTCAATAATAAAAACATCCCAGCAGATCAGGTGGTCTAGGACAAAACATTTAGCAGCAGCAAGAAAAAACAGCAGATCTGTCTGAAGTGCTTGACTTGGTCTGCTGCTCCCTCACTAGTTACAATTATACATACTACTCATTTTCTGACTGTCTAATGAATGCTGGAAAAACGTGCGGCAGTGCACAAAGCCCTGTATTTCTGACATGCTTCCTCTGATAATGTTATCCCTAGGCATAGAGTTGTTTCACCTGTTACGCACAGCAACAGCAGCAAATAATTGGAAATTTTCTCTATGAAAAAGTTAAAATGGCTGTGATACAAGGCACTGAGAGATTCAATTAGAATATACAAACAAAACAAACAAACAAAACAAAAAAACCAAGAAAACCAACCACATTCGAGGTCCAGGGCTTTATCCTACATGCTTTTACTCTGTGCATCCCCATATGTCCTATCTTACTCCCAGCATAACCAACACACTGCTGAAGATTTATCATTCAATTGGCATAAACCAATATGTAGCTAATTACCAAAGTGAGAGAGAAGGGCTGCTTTTTTCTTGTTATAAAAGAGCAAATCAATCCAGTTGTGAGACTGGCAGAATTCTAGTGAGCTCTTTTTCTGGCAAATCTTACAAAACAGGGATGCATTGGCATGTTCGGGCCTAAAGTGACAGCATGACTTGCAAGCTTGTTAAGTAGTTTACAAAAACACAAATCTCAAATGTAATGGAGGGAAAGAATGTAAGGTGTCGACAGCAACCCAGCACTGATGCAAAACTGAATATCTTAGGCAAAGCCCACCACCATGCAAGTTTTACAGCCTCTAACTATATAATTAATGACGCTGTGTCAATTCCAAAGAAAAACTAAGTAGTAACTACCACCTCTGAATGCACTTGAATCAGCATAAAGTCCGTACCTCATGTGGAGTACGGAGCATTACTTCTGAACACGTTTCAAAGTCTTGTCAGCATTTTGATCAGTAAGCAACATATACTGGGAGGGAATGTATGTGTTTCTTAATTCTTCTTTTTATGTCTAAGGATTATAGGCTATACCCCGGATTTGGATCCCGAGACAGTAGATGATGCCTTTGCTCGAGCCTTTAAAGTCTGGAGTGATGTCACACCACTGAGATTTAACCGAATAAACGATGGAGAGGCAGACATTATGATTAATTTTGGCCGATGGGGTACATTTTCTATTTTTACATATGTTTTTGGTTTTGTTCCTTTCATTAATCCTTCACGTTGGAATGACTTAACCTCAAAAAGTAGACTCATGAGCCTTTCTGGCAAACCTTGTCCTGGCTTGCACTTGGCTCATGTAGGCTACGATCTAATTTCACTAAGATTTTTTTTTCCTAACATATATATATATTAGAGAGAGAGAAAAATATTTGTAAGGTATCTATATTCTATATTTATCTTTGCAAATGAGAATTAATAGGAGTAACATTTTATTTTTAAATTTACAAACCAGAAATAGGAATGGGAAATACTGATACAGATCTTCAGCTGCAAGATGGCTTCTCGCAACAGAAGACTATGTAATGCCATCGTCATCTTCATTTACACCTCCGTGCTTGTTTTTCCAGTGGTAGTGGCAGAGGTCCTAACATGTGAGAGGGCCTTAAAAATGGATTTGAGATTTTCAGTTTATCTCCATAACTGGTCTCTGTTCTTTAGCATAGCTGACTAGAGGCTTTCAACACATTCTTTGGTCTTGAAGAATTTCTAAGTATGGCTCTTAAGCTGAATTCTGGTTTTAGTCCTGCTGATGATAAGCAACTTGATTCATTTCAGTTGCGCATACCTTCTCAATTAATTTTGGTTTCCTCTAAGAGAACACAATGTTCAGTGTATACCTGGGGCATTTTAATTTCTTACAGTCACAGAATTTTTAATACTAATGAAGACATTTCTGAAGCCAGTCACTTGGGAGGTAGACTTTGGAAGTGAAGCAAACAGTTTAAAGAATAACTGAGCTCTTTGTAAAAGCCTCCATTTCAAGTTGGTTTTCTTTGCTTTAGCTACTGATGAGTTGACTTCAAAAGCTTCAGAGATTCTGTACAGAACCCAAAACTTTAGATCCTCATCCAGGCTGGCTTGGTTCACAAGACAAGCCTTACAAAAGCAGAAGTGTTCCTGCTGATTTTAGTACTTGCAGATTATACTCGGCTCAGAAATAGTGGAAGAATTTTTCCCACATTCATTCATTCTCATCACCTTATTGCCTACAAATTCACAGGAGTTGGGACATCCACAAAGTTGTTCATTTTTCAGCTTCTCTTAAGCAAAGAACGGGAGTAAAGCTTCTAAATTCATGTCAAACTCTTGTTCCCTGAACAACTGACACACTAGACTACTGAAACGAATGAACTGAACTAGTATTAACAGGCTGACAGCAGCATGAAATCAGTGCAACAGAGCAGAGATTCAAGCCTGTGTATTGAGGGTTTCTGTTAAATGGAAAGACATCAGACTGAAAAGCTTGAAATGATGCAACTGGAGATGCTGGCAGCCAGCTTTGCTGCACAGGTCAGTGTGGTGGGAAAGCTATGAATACCAGGGTTATGCCCTTGCCAGCCTGCCTTACCCACACACAGTGTACTTCCAAGAAAAGCCTACAGTGAAGTAACAGGAGAGTTACTTAAAGTGCTGTTGCCCTGTGAGCAGTCTGCATCTCAGAGTGGTTGATGTGGAGAAGGGATAGGGTCATTCACAGGACTCCAGGCGTTGAATAAGAGCTAGCTTTCCAGAGATCCTCTACTGAGAAGCACTCAGATGACTTGCTTTCCCCAATATCCTATGCAAAGAAAAGAACACAGCAATCTGAGGTGTAACAGACAAAAGAATTCTCAAAAAAGAAATCCACCTTTACTTTCAAATCTGTGTTTTGGATTGATGCAAATTCTCTGAAAAATCCCTTTCATTTGCAATGTTTATTTTACAGCTCCTGCTAGTCTCCATTGAGAAATAACAGCACGCATGCAGTCATACATCCAGTGTGCAACATTTCACTGCTCTTCACAGTCTGATTCCCTTTCACAACACTTCTGGTATATAAAATAACATGCTGTCACAACTGCAAGACTGTCACTTGAAGTTCTTTGTAAGAATTGGCTTTCTCTTTTCCATTTCAGTCTTGCCAGCCCAGCCTATACCACTCACTAGAATATCTGTTGCTGTCTTGGAAGAGAAAGTGCATATAATCATCATCATTCATATATCCATTCTGACAGCTGAGGTCATTAGAAACTGCTTTTTTTGTCTGATTTCTCCTGCAGAACATGGTGATGGCTATCCATTTGATGGCAAAGATGGTCTCCTGGCTCACGCCTTTGCACCGGGGCCAGGAATTGGAGGAGACTCCCATTTTGATGATGATGAACTGTGGACTCTTGGAGAAGGGCAAGGTACCAAACTTTTTAATGTTTCAGAACATATGGTCTGCTAACTGCTTCAGGATGTTGCTTCAGGAACTGCACTAAATGTTTTCATTGTCAATAAGTTTTGGGGGAAAACATTACTACGGATGAAAATAAGTTCATACAATTTAAATTGTTCTCAACAAAATGTTTATGTAATTCCTAAATGTTTTGTAGAATTTCCATTCCTGTTTGTCTACCATTACCCCTTGAAAAACTGAACCAATAGGCCTGATGCCTCAGAGCCTTGCTGAAGGGTAGGAAAAGTACAAAGCCATGACTGATTTTGAATGCTTCAGTTCTCAGGTGCCCAAGATGCAGTATCACTTTTAAGAGGCAGAGTGTTGGGCGCTTTTCTGCTGGCATTCTCTTTTAGCAGGACCTAAGCTATGATTCCAGTCTTTAAAAATTGAATCATCCACCTGAGTTAGAATTTGTGTACTCGTGGTATCTGTCAAAAACAAATGAAACATAAACCCCTCATGCATAGTGGGTCAAGAACAACTTCAAGAATCTTTAGTAGGCAGTAATCTTTATAAGGAAGCAACCAAAGAGACTGTTGCGTGACCTTAGACAAGTAAGACCAAGCAATAGTAGTGTGGAACATGTTTTATCTGCTTAAGCTTCACCACAATCATATATTACTAATTATAATTCTTTCACTGTAGAATAAATTGGAAAACCAGGAATAAGAATACAAACTCATGTTAGCTTTTCATTTCAAAATCTAGTTCCCTCAGCTGTCCTCCCTCTCAAAGGAAATAATTGAACTTCAATATCAAAATAGCCAAAACCCTTCACATTGGCTTTATTTTATCTCTAGCACAAGCACTGACGGGTAGCTGTAAGTAACTGGTAAGCATCCCTGCCTCAGAGCAACAACAGTGAACAGGAGGAAACTGTTTTCCATATGTGTAGATATCCTACACAAGCATCCAATTAGTCACTGCCATTAAAAGCAATACTACGGATGTGCAAGTTGTTTGTACAGAAACGTGTCACAGAGCACCAGTACTGTACACTTAAGAAAAGTGTTTACGTGTGACAAACAGAAATAAAACCCAGGATCTGTGTGTGCCTGCATTACCACCAAATCACTCAGTGCAGCAGCAGATCTCATTCAAGTCAAATTGCAAATACCAAAGTCATTTATGAGGCATGAGGTATGTTGAATCCCATGCTCAACATGAACACGCTGCCTGGAAACTTTCAAAATATACTGACTATTTTAGACCACATTACAAAGAAACTCAATTATTAAACATATTAACAGCATGTATATAAGTTTGCATTGCCAAAGTAACAACAACACATTTATTTTTCTGGGCTGATTTTAAGGACTGTTCATTCTAACACTTCCCCATGAGTAATATCTATGTAATTCTTTCAAAATTACCAGTTATTACTTCAGCTATGACTACCTCGCCAATAGAGAGACCAACAACGTATAGAATTTCAAAGCAGAAATCCACACTACACTTACACCAATATCCTCCAGTCGGTGACTCATTTCAGCATTGCATCTGTTCTCTTTGCAGTGGTTAGAGTAAAGTATGGAAATGCAGATGGTGAATATTGCAAATTTCCCTTCTGGTTCAATGGTAAGGAATACAACAGCTGCACAGATGCAGGACGTAATGATGGATTCCTCTGGTGTTCCACAACTCAAGACTTTGATGCAGATGGCAAATATGGCTTTTGTCCCCATGAGTGTAAGTAGAAAATTGTTTCTAGTGTTCTTCTTCCTCCTAGATTGTTCCCTTACTTGATTAATCCATCATTGTACAAGGAGTACAATCTCCTTGTACTTCTTCCCACTTCCCTTCTGGTAGATTCGGATTTACTGGTCTTTAATATCTCCACTGTTACTAAGCAGAATCCATTGGTGTAGGAGAGAATGTAATTGATAATGACCCAGGCCAATTCCTTTCTCTAAACACAGGAACGTACTGAAAATATGCCTGAAGAAATGCAGGCTCTATTTGTACATCAAAGATACAAAGGTTCAATTTCACAATCTAGGAACAAACTACATTTTAGCATAAGGATAAGGTCAAATTCAAAGAAGGAGTGCACTAAATGACAGAAATCTCTCCCTAAATTGCAGGCCATTCCACTGACAATTGCACTATCTCCTTCACAAGCAGCAGCTGCTAAAGACTGGCAGTTAGGGATGAAACCCGTCAAGGCAAATTTCTAACCTCACATATCAATTTACTTATTTTTGCAACTGGTAGCCCAGGTCAGCCCAGTCTGGAAGCCCTTTTCATGCACCACGACATTATCATCACAAATCATCCTATAAATGCCGTTACTGCTTTTCAAAATAAAAACGATTGAATTTCAAGTGGTTATCAATGCTGGTAAGAAGTTACCTCTATATTAGTGCATTACAAATTACTTAGATTTTTATTTTAATGTATGCCTTAGGGCTCTTAATTAATGAAGTAGTTCCAATTGCTGGTTTTACATATAGGATCAACACTATTTCAGAGATCATAAGTGCGTCATCATCTGTGCAAAAATGTTAGTGGGTCTAGGACAGCCAGGATCATACTTAATTTCTAGCTTTTTAGAGAATCCTTGGCTTTACAAGTAATTTATTTCATGTTTAGATTTTTAGGACACAATCTGCCATTACTTTTTCTACAATACACAATGCATGATTATGATTTTAAAATGAAATTATAAGACAACTTGTTCCCCAGTAAACATTGGGAATGTATTTGTGCTCATGAAATTCTTGATTAATCTACTAGATACAAGATTTCAGATAATTCATTACTGTACAAGCGTTAATTTGATCTCCTGTATATCACACAGCAGGGAAACTTCAGAGAAGCAATTAAGTATAACTGGCTGTAGCCTTGATAAATCAGCGCCAGAAGAGAAAAGAACAGAGAAAATAAGGAGCTTTTAACCACTAGCTTTGTTCCATTACTGCAGTTTCCCATATTCATTTTTGCCCTTTGTACATAACCAATTGCTGTAGACTTTTGGGAGCAGGCAGTGTTTCATCATTCCTGTTACCTGACATCTGAGCAATGAGCACACAGCACCATATAACTGCTACTGCTATGACATAGCGAATAATGGCAGTCATGAAAGAGAACAAAACAGAAAAAAACAGAGCTTTTGCTGGACTCACGATAATCCTGCTTGGAACAACAGCACTGAGTTTATTTTCAAGACTGTACACTTTCCAATAGAAGATAATATTTCTGTATAAGCAAGCTAACGGCTGTCAGAGAAAATCTGTTGCAGAATATAAACAGTCTTTTAGCATCTACATGTTAAAAAAAAAGTAGCTTTTCTTTCCAAAAACCTAATTGCCCATTCTATACCATATAGAGCTGGGATCTACCATGGTGACAACTATTTATATGGGCATAGCAGATGAAGAAGGAAGAGCACGAACTTTTTAACAGATTTCAGTTAATGAAAAGAGATATTACAATTAGCTACATTCCTTTCAGAACTAGCCTCTTCAGTCTAACATTTACTTCAGTAAATGGCACGTGCACACATGCACAGAACTGCACAATCATTCTTTCCTCAAACTTTGTCTACTCTTTTGCTCTTTCTCTCCCCACCCTTCCTCAAATCTCCCCTCTCATAGGTTAATCCTTCCAGCTGGAAAAGAGCAGAATTGGGTTTATTTTTTTAAGATAGCTGACATGCTCAGAGACTGTATGAATTAGGCCTATATTACAGGAAGCTGGACAAACAGACATCTGCATACCATGACCGATCCTTTGTAAAATGTAAAAACCATGTAAAACCATACAAGACAGAAAATGCGAGCAGCGAAGCACTCTCAGTAGGAGTTGGTTCTGGAATTTGGTGTTCCTGGAAATGCTTGTATCAAGGTTTCTGAAACGGAACAGAACGATTTCAGCCTTTTGTTTCTGATGTAATTGTTTTGCAAGATCCTTGAGCAGCTCTGCACAGATGTTTCTTATTAAATTCAGAGCAGCATTGTTCACTCATTATTCCAAGACTCCATTTGCTAAACCCTGCTAATAAATTCAGATAGAGAAGGATTTACCATCATATAGCTTGTGTTGGAGGCAACATTCCTAGTTGTCAGTGTTTGTTTCTGTCTTTTAATTCACCAAAGTTAGGTTCAATTCACCTCAATATGCCACAGTGCTCATTTGGAAACATTTTTCTTAAAGCTGTGGTACTGCACTAGGCCTTTCTAAAGTTCATCTCAGATCTGTACCCTCATTTTTTAGGCTGACTCAGAAATCATTTTTTGAAGGAAAATAAGGGAAAGCAGAAAGTTGTCTGTGTACTACACGAATTTTATACAGCTGTGTAAAACCTCTCCTATGCCATATGGGATCAAGGGATGTTGAATCATTCTCCCTACCAAAGTCCACTTACTACAGGGAGTTAAGACTCCAAATCTTGGCCCTCCAGTACCTAACATTACTGTTGTCTGTCTTACTCCAGAGCCTTCTACATCAATGAAAGACATATAAGCTAACCAGCTGGTCACATGTCACAGTTTGTTGGCTTGGGGTTTAACCCAAGGGGTTCTCCCTGTTATGCCATCTTTAATACCAAGATCCTGATTCAAGGCAGCAGTTTGTGTCATTCCAACTTAGAAAACTGGACAATGTCCTGAATAGGAGAAACAGAAAAAAACAGGTTTCCTCTGCAAATCCCACAGGCCAAATACCTCTCCTTGCACCAGTCACCATTCCTGTAGGCTGTCACTGCAGCTTGACTGCTCTCTCAGGCTCCATCCTCATCTCCTGTAGCTGCAGCCACCTCTACCTTGGGCCTTTGCCACATGGTTTTAGCAGCCTTCCAGCCTGAAGTTTCCTTACATCAGTAGTGGCTGATTTTTCTGGGAAGAACTAAGAGCACATTGCAGCTCACAGATTAGTTACGTCCAGCCTAAATCTGCTGTTGCAGCCGTGGAACTTTACAAATTTTTAAGCTGTTGAATTTACTATGATGCAGAACAAGAGACAGGCCCTTTTAAGGTCTTACAATCCACTAAGCTCCTTGCTTGTTTGTTGGGGAAACTAGTCCCTTTAATTATCATCTACATCAAAGCAAAGACTTTTCTAGTAATTGTTGGGATGGAGGGAAGAAACCCTTGAAAACTGAAACCTCTGATATTACCATCACATGATGTTACGTCAAACAAAATGAAAAACTGTCTTTTGACTGTGACTCAGAAGGACTCCATGAAAAGCTGTACAAGACTGACTTTATGTTTTCTGCAACTAAGCCATGTTTTAACCTTTTTTTTAATTAAAAAAAAGCTATTAAAATAGAATTTGCCAGATCTAGATTTGGAAGGAGCCCGTGTGGTAAATGAGTCATCTCAAAAACTTAATTTTGCTTTCCAAATCTATCTTTTAAAAAATAAAAAGGAGTTCTCCAATCAGTACAGACACAGTCCTAGTTAATATGTTTCCTATTTTATCGCAGAATATTAAAAAAATACAAACATTTGCAGCTTGCTCTTTTGGGGAGGCACAGGCACCTTTTGCATAGAGATAGGAACTCTGTGGCTGCCTCCATGTCAAAGACGCAGAAGGACCTAGAGAAAAGCTTGGCCAGATCTGAAGTTCAGAACACCCTCCCACGTGAGCCAGGCCTACAAGATCCAAGTCCTCTCTGTACTGGGACAGGAACTCACGTCAATAATGTAGTGGTTCATACCCTTGATTCTGTGGCCAATTGCTGATTTAAGTGGAAAAAGCAAAATGAATCATTTGTGTCACAATATCCCATCGTCAGAACCCTTCTCAGTTGCCCTTTGGCCAGAAAAAATCTTGGCTTTTTATTTATTCCTACTCTAAAAGGTAAAGCTCGCTCATAAACAGTGTCTCTTCCCAGCTGTGTATCAGACTAAGCAAAGACAAAAACCCTCAAAACCTACAAAAAAACGTTGGGGCTACAAGAGCTATTTGGTCATCAGAAATGATAGCAGCAAAGTTATAAACAACTTGGTAAGCCTTCCTGCACAATGTTTGGGTTTTAGCTTTGAATTTATAGCGGGGGAGGAGGAGAAAGATGTCCTCCTGGTGATCTTAAAAAGGCCGAATGCATTCTTTACACTGGGAATTCACAGAGTTCATAGAATCATAGAATGGCTTGGGTTGAAAGCGACCTCAAGGATCATCAAGCTCCAACCCCCCTGCTGCCAACCTCCGTATCTGATACTAGACCAGGCTGCCCAGGGCCCCATCCAACCAGGCCTCCAGGGACGGGGCATCCACAGCCTCTCTGTGCAGCCTGTTCCAGCACCTCACCACTCCCATAGTAAAGAACTTCCCCCTGATATCCAACCTAAATCTTCCCTCCTTCAACTTAAAACCATTTCCTCTTGTCCTGCTGTTATTTACCCTTGTAAAGAGTTGAGTCCCTCCTGTTTG
Source organism: Pavo muticus (assembly GCA_016647715.1). Taxonomy (NCBI): domain Eukaryota; kingdom Metazoa; phylum Chordata; class Aves; order Galliformes; family Phasianidae; genus Pavo; species Pavo muticus. The sequence continues at coordinate 852,303 of JACDJE010000015.1, read as the reverse complement.
TAGGCTCCCTTTAGGTACTGAAAGGCTGCAATAAGGTCACCCTGCAGCCTTCTCTTCTCCGGGCTGGACAAGCCCAGCTCCCTCAGCCTGTCTTCATAGTTTCATTCTGAGGTGCTGTGCTTAAACCTCAAGGAGAAACAGTATATGGCAGCTTGGAGCATGTTTCTGTCTCAGTTCCATGCAAGTCTGGCCTACCCTGCTGCCCTGAGGTTTCCTCCCACCAGCACAGGGCACTCACAGGGACGGTCATACCACTGAGGATTCCTGTCCATAGAGTGGCCCAGAGAAAAGACAGGCAGATTCAAATCTTTTGACTGCTCTGAGCCATCTGTGTTTTCATGCAGTTCAGCTTGGACGCAATTCCAGAAATTTTACTCCAATCCTAAAACAGGTCCCAGGACTCTTGACTCAGTTTAACCTACTCTATCTACGTGAGAGACTTGCAGTTCTCACAGATGAGCCATGGGGACCTGTTTGGGTATGTGCACAGACAACAATCAGTCCCTTGAAGATCAGCTTGGGAGCACTGACAAAGAAAAAGGCAGGAGGATCTCCCAGTGTTCTGCTTTGTTGAAGGAGTCTTGCTTGTCTGGGGAGTGCTTGAGCACAGCTGTGTGGATGCTCGGAAATGAAAAGCAAAGCCTAAGGGAAATGCCTCAGGATATATCATCTAACTAACTCTACCACAAGCTAGTGTCTTAAAGAAGCATGAAAGTTAAACAAAGAGCTATTAGGAAAACTGTCCAAGGCTCGGTACAAAGTTGACCATCCTAGCTAACATTTTTGATGAAAGGTAGACTAATCAGCAAAGCACTAAGGAACATGAATGACTTTATCAGAATGGTTTTTAGAAACATTGTTTGAAGAAGATATATTAAATGTTTTATGTAATGGGACAGGCTACAAAGGATTCATACAATCCACACTGCATTCCAACAGCTTAGTAGAGTTTTCTTCGTTCTCTGTTAATCTGTAGTTATTCCTTTCTGTTCTTCATTTCCCCACTAGTGAGACTGTAACACATCCATCTCTCTTATCAAAGTATTTTTGGTGTAAAATAGAGGCTTTAAGAGAACACTGCACACAATTTGTACCTAATCAATGTCAAGACCTCAAATATCACTAGTGGCACATTATGATTTCTCATGGGTTCTGAGCATTGTGTTTTAATATTTTCCTCTTCTGGTTTCCCAACAGCACTTTTTACAATGGGTGGCAATGGTGACGGACAGCCATGCAAGTTTCCCTTTAAATTTCAAGGCCAGTCCTATGACCAGTGTACAACAGAAGGCAGGACAGATGGATACAGATGGTGTGGAACCACCGAAGACTATGATAGAGATAAGAAATATGGATTCTGCCCAGAAACTGGTATGAGGAAAACTGTTTGCATAACAGTATAATTTGTCATTGTTTTAAGTAACAAAAATATTCTTTACACCTTTACCAGAGCATATAGAAGTCAATGAGCCAGGTACAATTTCAGTATCGGTGGCCAAGGAAGTAACTAAAATGAGCAATCTGTGTAAAGGGTACTGTATGTGGCATACAGTACTACACCAGATTTATCCAGGATACACAAAAGTCATTGAACCGTAGGACTAAATGTCTACCACTGCATGATAATTATGAGTAGACTGCAATTTGTTAATGGCCCTGAAAGAGAAGAGTTGTGACAGAATAAAGCATGAGCAATATTTTAACTTATAACTCTCAGTAAGTAATATTTTAACATTTACACATGGGAAAAAATAAATCCTGTTTAGTATGGCAAACTTGAGCTAACAGATCTTTTTAGCAGGTCGGGGGAACTGAGGAAAATGTTTTATCCAGGAAAATAAATCCCTGCTTTCTTTACAAATTTTTTAAATATATTTTTTTATTTTGTAGCTTGGCATGTTTTCAGTTTTAGGATACAACTAACAACCAGTTGATGCTCAATAGACCTTTGAGTTTTCTGACACTAAGCCTACTGCGGATCTTCCTGAGATGCATTAAAACATCAGCAGGAAACGCATTATCAAAATGACAACAAAAGATATTTGCTATGCAATCTTCTTCCACAAAACACTGCTACCCATTTCTTTCTCAAAGCTGTACACATGGGCCAGCACTTCTCCTTCCCATCAAAACTAATGACATGTTCATAGCAATGGCAATAGCTAGACCTTTCCCTCTTTTCTGTATCAGAGGATTTTCTTCTTAAATATTACTTTTAATCTTATTCTTGACATTATTAAGAGTATTTCAGGTTTTTTGCTCACTTTGCCTTTTTAATGTTTAGCTTCAGAAAAGATACGTCAGATTAAGCTTACAAATGGGATTCCCTTCTCATTGTTTTTCTACCATTTTTCATAGCCATGTCAACAGTTGGCGGAAATTCAGAAGGAGCTCCCTGTGTATTCCCCTTCATCTTCCTTGGGAATAAATATGACTCCTGTACAAGTGCAGGTCGCAACGATGGCAAGCTGTGGTGTGCTTCTACCAGCAGCTATGATGATGACCGCAAGTGGGGCTTTTGTCCAGATCAAGGTAACACAGTGTCAGAGCCATACAATGGTAGCAGCATTCTGAGCTGGTGACACTGTGAAGATTTCATTCTCATCCATCACTCCTGTCTGCTTAGACTACTTCCTCCCCACCCAGTATCTGAGCAAAACCTTTACGTTGAAATCTGAGAAAAATCTTGGGAAGTTCCAGAGTTGGTTGGCCTGAAACACTGATTTTCTAAAATTGCAGTAGAAAGTATATGTCTAAAATATAATAACAAAAAACATTAAAAAAAAAAAACAATACTGAAGTTTTTCTTCCATGACCAAATTTTCCCTCACATTTAATATCCACACGTATCTTAGCATTTCTCTCGTTATACAGGAACGAGACTCCAGTGCTAGTCAACTCAGGAACAAACACTAAATGTAAAAAATGAATCCATTTGGAACAGATATTGCCAGAGATGAAAGGGAAAAAAAGGGCACAAGGAGTTGGAGAGCCCTGCTAAGTTTATATAGTGAATACAAGTGTTTAAAGTTAATTTGGTTAATCCTTGCCCTTGTTTGTAACATTGATAAAATTAAATAATGTAAAAAGTGTTTTACACATCTACAAACAAGTGCTAGATTCAGGTTCTGGATTATTTTCCCTTTTTCTTTTAGAAGGAAAAAGAATGCCATATTTTAGAGACTGTTTGGACATAAGTGATAAAAAATGTTCCTACAACAAAAGATTTTTTAAAACTTAGTCTTTGGTACAACAGTGCTGATTCAGGCTTTGTTTAGAGACACAACTATTCAGACCTGTTTAACACTTTCATGATCTGAGATCTAGATTGCAAGTTTAATTCTTCTGTGCTTAAAAAATATCTATGATTTTATTTATTACACTTTCTTGTTTCACAGAAGTATTAAGACTGACTGTGTTCAAAGTTACATGTGAGACTCCAGCAACATCAGCTATAGAAGAGGTTTCAGACTCTCTAATGAAATACCATTCTGGATCTATGTATGACATACATAATTGGAGGCTGTAAATACTAATTATTTTGTTTAGGATTGGGAGACTTTTGATGAATGGCAAGGAAAATGAAAACAGTGACTAACCTGCATGGTGCCTTTTTATTTAGATACAAGGCAGCTGATAGTAACTTGCTGTGTTATCCAGGATACAGTCTCTTCTTGGTTGCTGCCCATGAATTTGGCCATGCTATGGGACTGGAGCACTCCGAGGACCCAGGAGCTCTCATGGCCCCGATCTACACCTACACCAAGAACTTCCGCCTTTCTCAGGATGACATTAAGGGGATCCAGGAGCTATATGGTAAAGTTGTCCTTCATCAGCAGAATTCATCAGAAATGTATGGAGCACAGGTTGAGTTTTGGGACTTAGAACTCACAGTAGATGTCATAATGCCTAATATTACAAATGCCAGAAACATCCTCTGTTTCTTTCCCTAGTTGCTCCGTGTTACTACCAGGGGTCTTACTTTAAACAAATATCACAATTTAAGGATGAAGAGTCATTAAATTTATTGCAATAACAAGAGCCTCCAACCCCCCCTGACAAATGCCAAGCTTTTACATTAAACATTCTAGTGCCTTTACCAGGACAATGAAATGCTGTGTTTTCCTCTGTCTTGAAATATCTGATGTATTTTTGTCTACACAACCCTGATCTTCCTAGCTCACAACTTCCTGCAAGAGGGGAAGGGTTTTGTTTCCTGTCCCAGCTGGAAAAGAGTTCACATTGACTTCCCACTACTCAAGTTATGTAGCCACAATAACATTTGCAGATAATGTGTGGGAGATTATAGCTGTGTGTAAACAAACTTGGAAGGCTCCCGGATAAGTACTTTTATGCTGGTATATCTTTAAAATTCATTCCTTTTTCCACAGACGCTTAGTAAAATGCACAGAAATAATTATGATTGAAGGCTCTTCTGTCTATCCATTTTCCACCTTGTGGAGGCAAAAATATCCTACAGTCAATTAAGCTGTCTAGAAAAATCCATTCCATTTCTCTTTCTGCACTTCACACTTTTCTACCAGGATATCTTCCTAGGACTATGTGGCACAGCATTCAGGACCTCAGAAATTATTATAAGGATACATCAAAATGATTGACCTTCTTTGTCAAAAAACAGATTTAACTCTTTTCTTGTCTTTGTTCTTAGTTGCTTTAATTAAGACTGGGAATTGAGACATGGGCAAGGTTAAGTGAATTTTCTAAACTCACACAGCATATCATTGATAGAGCTTAGAATTTAACCCACTGCTCTCCAGTTGCACATCAAAAGCCAAGACAAAACTATGATGGTTCTTTGTAACTGAAATAATATTTACACAAACTGCTTTCTATATAAAACTACTGTTTGGAAAAATTTCTTCCATTACTGTTACCTCAAATCAGCTACTCGCACATAGTGTTTAATGAAGTTAATCAGTCTGATGTCTAGGGTAAGCCTCATAACAACCAGAAAATAAAGCAAAATAAACCAGGCAGCAAAGAGCATGTTCTGAAAAGCACATTTTGATTAGCGTTAAAGACACAAGGACCATACACAAATTACTCAAAATTCATCTTCATAATCTGCAAAATATTAGCCCTTGTAAAAAGAATGATGTCTCTCTCAGCTGAGTTGGAGAGAATTCTGAATAGAAGGACTTCAAAGTGCATTTCTCTTCATTCTACAAACCATTATAATAAAAACTGTAATGTTAACATTCAAACCCAATATAGCCAAACCTGGATCTTTCACTTAAACAGACAGCTAAACACAACAGACACAGCTAGGTGCAGTATCTCAAATGGCGTCACAGCAGATTCAGGCAGGACTGGAAGCTAAAGCCTTCTCAGCTGGACACAGCCACCCTTCTTTATAAGACTTCATTAGAATTTTTTCCTCTTCAATAACTTTCTCAGAGCTATTCCCTGTATTAATTATGATCATTCATGATCTCTGTTATGCATACAGCACTGCATTACAGCATAATAGAACACCCAGAATCCCTCTGTTTACTCTTGCAGAAGTATCACCTGATGTGGAACCCGGACCAGGGCCAGGACCAGGACCAGGACCACGTCCTACCCTTGGACCTGTCACTCCAGAGCTCTGCAAGCACGACATTGTATTTGATGGAGTCGCACAAATTAGAGGAGAAATATTTTTCTTCAAAGACAGGTAAGTGAGATAAATTGCTTACTGATGGGGTCTGAAGTATCAAACCTGTTTATCAGAGTCTAGGAAGTTATAATCAAGTACAAACTATTATTTCTTCCGTATGCTCAGAGATAGCAACATGTCCTCATCAACTCCTAGGAGAAAGAAATGGCACATTCTCTTGCTATGGTTAGATAATGCAGCCTCCTGCACACTGCTGGCTCACTGTCAGACCAGCGTTCACCAGGACCTCGCCTCACCAGTAAGTAGTGGTGCTTGGGGCTGTTACACCTTCCAGTGTGCAGGACTTCCCAGCCCATTGTGTAACTGCATGAGGCACCTGTGAGCCTGCTTCTGCTGCTTGTTGAGGTCCCCCTGGATGGCAGCACAATCCTCTGCAGCACCAGGTACTCCTCTCAGTTTTCTAGCACGCTTGCTGAGGACACAGTGTCCCTTCATCTAGGCCATTAACAAAGATGCTGAACAGTGATAGATCCAGTACTGTCCCTTGAGGTACATCCCCAGTGACTGGCCTCCAGACAGACATCATACCACTGATCACACCCTCCGGGGCCTGCTCTTCAGCCAGTCTTCAGTCCACCTCACTGACTGCTTACCTAGCTCATGCTTCACCAACTTCTTTATGAGAATCCTAATAGGGACAGTGCCAAAAACCTTTATAGAGTCTCTTCCTCTCATTCACCACGGCAGTCGTCTCATCACAGAAGGTCGGTCCATGCTGACTACTCTCAGTCACCTTTCATGTCCAAAAGGTTGTTTGTAATTACAGGCAAGTGAGGTAGCTCACACAAGCAATGATTTTGAAATAAATTCATCTTCTCTTACAGCTACTCTCAAACAACTTTGAGATTCTGGAACTTTCAACCTCAGTTGTTTAGGCAGTTTTGTGGTGATTTTTAACCTCTGGCTTCTGTCTGCACTGGGAATGTTCGTGCCAAGATGTTCTGACAGCTGGGCTGGTACTAGTTATAACCAAAATCTGAGCAAAATGCAAGTAACCTCAAGAAAAACAGATCTTGTTCTCATGGTATCTTCAGCCCAATTTTACAGACTGGAGAGCTAAAATTAACCTTGGTGTCTCTCTGCAGGCTTCTACAGAGTTGCAACCAGCTCAAAAGTGTCAAGTAGCTGGGAAACGTATCCCAACTTCTAAATGTTTACGCAAATATCCGACCCCCCTCCCACATCTTAAGAGATTTACCAGTCTGCAATGTTAATCACAAAATTAGCAATGGAAGAGATGCATTATGCAGTCTATTACCTGCCAAAGAAGGATTCGCTCCCTATAAAATATTTCTGAATGTTTCTACAAGGATAGTAACTCAGCACTGGAAATCCCATTACTTTCAGCTGAGTGCAGTTCTGGAGGCACCATCCTTCCTTATTTCATTCCACATAATCTGCACTCCAGAGGAAAGATTCAAATCTGATTCCGGGAAAATTTCCAATCTGAACACATCTCAACAGAAGTGCTCTATCCAGAACTGGTGACAATAATCTCCTGTGCCTCCTCTATCACAGAGACAATGTTTAAGCAAAACTTGAGTGTAGGCATTACAATGGCCTGGTCCAAAGAGGGTCTGTTTTTCTCCCGTGTGCACAAAGACACAGTTATGGAAATCTGCCAGCAAATCTGTCCTTGAATGGTTTAATCTAGGTTTAGTCCAAAATCATTAAATAATAGTATTATGTGGCACACAGCTGCCTTAATTACACATCAAAGACACTGATGATTAGAACAGGCTGCATGAGTGCAAGGGCTCCAAAGCAGAAGACACAAGAGGCCTTTCTGGTCCAAAAGAACACATTCCTGATAAAACAAGGCAGCTGCACAGCTGCAGCTTCCACTGCCTTTGCCAGGCCCTGTATTACCCAGCTGCTCAGCAATGAAGAGCATCTCCTAAAGACTAGGAGACTTGGCATCACCATGCTTGAGATACTCTAAAGCTCTATTTTCCCTTCCATAAATCAATGCCTGGTTTATTCATTCATCCTCAGTTGCTGTGAACATTCTTCCAAAGCAACTGAAGATCTAGGACTGTGTATTTTCAGTGTATATGCCCAAATTAAACATCATTTCCTAGCATATATAAACATACAAGTATCTCAATCTGACATACTGAAACTCACCTTTTCTTTGCTCCTTGACAGACTGTCAACAAATCAAAAATAATCTTTATTGAATGCTTTAAGTTTCAGCAATGCAGAGCTGTGATTATATTATTATAACTGGGAATTTTTTACGTTCCCCATTTGTATTACAACTACTATAAGCAAAAAGGATTTGTTCAATATGTCCAGGTGGCTGAGTGTAATACCTCCCATACTGTTCCTCTGCCCCAGCAGCAGCAGGCTCAGACTCCTTACAAGCCAGTCATCTTTAATGGCTAGAAATAGCCCCTGCTTAGCCAAGAAATGGTCCCACTCTACCAACAGGTCAGCTTCACAGAAAGCCAGCTCTGGACCCTTCCTCCAGTAAGCTGCAGAGCTGGCCTCAGCACCATGGACTAACAAGTCTGCCAAAAAACTGTGTTCACTTCTGCTAGCATACTCAGAGAGCTAAAGTATTCACCTCATTTCAAGTGCTTTCAAAAAGAAAAACGCATTCTCAGAGCAGTAAACATCCTTACAAGTTCCACAGTGTTCACAGCATCCTTACTGTCTTTGGTTCACCTGTGGGCTTTGGCTTTCAGCCAGGACCTCCACCTCACTTCTGCTTTTGTGAAGCAGTAACCACACAAGGCTTGATTCAGCAAGGAACAATTTTAAATCAATTCCTAAATCAGCAGAGCAATTCACTATTCTTTGTAATCTGAAGAAAATAGAAGTATTTTGCATTCAGATCCAGTTGGTCAAAGAACTACGCAAATACGATGACAATCTGTTCATCTGCCTCACTCCTTATCTAACATTCAGCAGAAGCAGACAATCGTTTCATTGTTTTACTCTGGAACAGATTTGCCTGTCAGTCTTGTGGCTTTCAAAATATCAGGCAAGCAACATTATGATTCACTTTTGGAATTCAAAAAACAAAATGTCTATCTTGTCGTGTGACTTCTCTGATTCATGAAAATGATCCCAGCTGTCACATTACATTGCCATAAGGGGCAAGTAGCAAAAAGCGAGGTCAGATCAGATGAATTCTCTCAGAAAATAATTTTTCCTTTTCCTTCAAATCACATCTCAAACCAAATAAGTAAATGGGAATAACAGAGAACCACTGAGCCTTTTACTGCGACAGTATTTTCGAAGCAACCGGAACATTTGACTACAACCCACCAATTTGGTCCCTCTATATAACTGCATATAATAGTAATACTACAAATAATAATGGCAAATATTATGTTAAAATAGAATGTAAAATACCGAGCATAAAGAAGTAGGAAATGTCTATATAGCTAACATTAAAATTTAACCTGAATGAGTTTAAACTTTTCAACATTTTCGAAGAGAAATGAGAAAGCCAAACAAGTATTTCCACCATTTCCTCAATAAGAGGAGTAGAAATAAAAACACTTCTGACCCGATCCAAAAACAAAAGGAAATACAACTTCAACAAAGATTCCCTTTCCAAGAGAAAACCTCACCATCTCAGCACGTCCCTCAAAATGTGTGCTTTAATAAAAACTCCTGTGTTCAAGTCTCCGTTGGCTCTAAAATGTTTGGAACTCGTACAGATAGCAATTATTAGTGCTGACTCAGCCATAAATCAGTTCCAAATTTGACTAAGAATCCTATAACCTGCATTTTTAAAGGAGCTACTTTTATGAATGCAGTGTTGGAAAGATTTGTTATATGGATTTCCATTTTATATCATATTAGATCTACTTTTCTGTCTAAAACAAGATACACAAAATACATTTTATCATTACCTTTTACAGTATTTCTCATGCACTTTAAAACTGCCCTAAGAATAATTAGCTACACACCTCATTTTTCTCCTCTTTTCTAAACAGAAGATTATGTGATATGCTGATATATTTTTGTACACATTAAAAATACATTTGTGCTTGCAAAATGAGAGCAAACTAACTTACCACTACATTAATTACTAGTACCATATGTCTGATTTAATTAATATATATTTTTAATGGAGAGAGAAAAAACAATGCACGTTGCCAGTTGTACTGTTCCTCATTTCAAACACTACTTTAATTCAGTACGTGGCAACTAATTATAGTTGCAAATGCATTTCAAAATGATTTATTTGTCCTAGCTAATACTGTTTGTTCACAGTCAAACATCAGTTAATAAAAACACAGGAATTTATCATATGAATTTAGGACTGATTCTCCAAGTTCTGGATTAAAATATATAAATAAATCACTTTCAGCTCCTAGGTTTCTGAAAGTTTTAATTATCCTGGTTAGGAATGGGTAATGATAACTTATTCTCTGCAAAAAGTAATATGCCAGTAGCACCTCGATCTTCAGCAACATAATAACGGTGAAAGCTGCTTGACCTGAGAATTTAATAGTGACAAGCTCGGTGTAAGAGCGATTCCACTAGCCTGCTGATCCTTCATTTGATGACAACGGCAAAACTTTATTTTGCTGAGGAAAAAGGTTGCTTGTGCTGTGGAGGAGGAAATAGCGGTGCCATTTTGAGTACCAAAGGCCCTCAGCACAAAGCTTTGCCATTTGAAGATAATTACAGCTTTTTAAAGTTTAAGGCAAATGATGATCCTGCTCACGCATAAAATATCCAATAAATTATCCTTTGCATTTCTCTAATGAGCATTTCTAGAGCTAGTAGTTTCTTTTACAGCCAAGCTGGCTTCCAAGCATACTGATATAGCATTGTTAAATGTGAACCTCTAGTCACTACGACAGTAATTGCAAGAGCAATCCATGGAATACCGACCTCTGCTTTTGTCAAACGTTCATCCATCTGCTCCACACACAACAGCAGGAGAGCTCTAATAGTTTAAATGCTCTGTAAATGAGTTTATTTGTATAATCAAAGCACAGAATACATTTTGCTCTGATGCAAAAAGCAACATGAACTCCAAAGCAATCAGCATAAGCAATTTAATCCGCAGTCCAGCATGCAACTTATTATGCAACTGTTTTAGCAATACATTTCTAAATGATTTGGTTTTGCAGTCACTGTAGGAAAACAATTGTAAGTGTGTGCTGCTGCTAACGTGTGTGCATGTACGTGTATACATGCACATGTGGCCTTTGCCAGGAATGATGAGAAACAGATGTGCTGGTGAATTAGTTCATTGTAAACCTCGTACTATTCTGTGTTCTGCTCAGATTCATGTGGAGGACTGTAAATCCTCGAGGAAAACCCACAGGTCCTCTTCTTGTTGCTACATTCTGGCCTGATCTGCCAGAGAAAATCGATGCTGTCTACGAGTCCCCTCAGGATGAGAAGGCTGTATTTTTTGCAGGTACTGCTTTTAGTTTTAAAATGTAATCACGCATTTGCATAAATGCTGCATTCAAGCTCAGGTTCCTCTGAGTTGTAACTGGGCCAGGGAACAGCCTGCCTGAGAGTAAGCATAGCCAGTGGGTATGGGTGGCAGATATCAGATATCCCATGCTGAGGACATTGCAACAAAGGCTGGGTCTGAAAGGCTCTGAACAGCATACAGCCCCCATTGCAGCAAAAGGGAGCCAGCAGCACTCGGAAAGAAGCATTCAACAATAAGCCGGACTAAACAAGAGTTATTACTTAATACACAAAGCAACCCAACATCAGTTCCTACGTTATTTACTTCTGTTTCCTCTCATGATAAGCTATTGTCTCTGTGCATGTTGCTTGGGAATATTACATCTTTTGTTCCCATGCCTCTCCTCCTCTTCTCTCCAAAGACTGACTTCTACTCTGGCATCCAAGGATCTGCCTTGGTGGCTCACCAGCAGAGCACAAAGGGGCTGTGCTCACTGCCTGCACCGGAGGGAGGAGATTAGGCAGCGCTGCTCTGGCCATCCGGAGTCACACATATGGTTCAGCTGTACCAGCCAACTTAGCAGAGCTGGGAGGCTGTTTTCAACATGAAAAACTGAGCCAGCAAAAACTAGGCTCCAGTATCTACCAAAAACATGACTAAACATCTCCAATCATATAAAAACCACATGGCCCACGCTCCTGTACATTTTCTGTACAGGACGGAAAAGAGTAATGGTAATCTATTCCATATGTCTCAAAGGCTATTTCCTTTAGTTTACATGGGAGAGAAAAAGCTTTAAGATGTTTTATTTCAGCCAAGACAAAACACTTTAGAAGTTGGATATTCTATAAATAGTCCTATTACATGCGCGTCTCTCTCCTTTTCTTTATATTTTCCAAAAAAAAAATATAACTAACCTGCTTTAAATAAGAACTATTCAGACCATCAAAGACTGGTGTGAAAGTTGCCTGTAACTATCTGTGAGTGAGAACCACCCTTTGCTTCTGAATGGTGAAGTGGCAACTTCTCAGGAGCTCGGGTGCTACATTTTATAGCTTTCTTATATTAAATACTTTCCTTCCCACTATCTGTAACACAGAATCCAGGAAATATCCTTTCATGAACCAGTCTTTCCACGGCTTTCAGTGAATCGTATTAGGTCTTTACTAAGTAAGTTACAAATGCATGTAAGGAACGTAGAAACAGACCTCTTCCACCACAGCATATTTGAAGAGAAATCAGAAAATGCCATATGACAAAAAAGACAACACAAATATGAATTCTGGGCAAAACCTTCCTGGTAACAGCTCAATAAAGTTGCTGAAGAAAACAAACCAAGGAGACAAATTGCTAAATAAAACAAATAGAGAGTGAGCACGAGTTCCTGCATTTGACCCATGTCGATCCATGTCTGGTTTCAGACCATCTTTATCACAGAGAAGATTACCAAATAGTAACTATTTGTTTTACAATACCCAAACCATTCCTTCCTTCCATCCTTCCATCCTTCCTTCCTTCTTTCCTTCTTTCCTTTCTTCCTTCCTTCCTTCCCTCCCTTGCTTCTTTCTTTCCTTCTTTCTTTTTAAAGAGCTGTACATTTGGCAATCTCTTCGGCTCACAGCTCAGAAAAACAAAACAGACACGAAATAAGAAGCAAAAGCACATTGAAATGATACATTTTACTGAGAGGCAAAAACAGAAATTGTGATCTCAGTACATCTGCACTCTAATTTAGTGCGTCACAGACAGAAAAATACTAGAAAGACTAGTAGTACAATTAGTACAATAAAAACTGCCGTATCCAAGTATAAAAGAAGAGATATTTCTCTGTACCTCTGTACCTGATTAATAAGCAGTTTGTTTTTTCCCTTTCTTAGGAAACGAGTACTGGGTTTATACAGCCAGCAACCTGGATAGGGGCTATCCAAAGAAACTCACCAGCCTGGGACTGCCCCCCGACGTGCAGCGCGTCGATGCAGTTTTCAACTGGGGCAGAAACAAGAAGACGTATATCTTCTCTGGAGACAGATACTGGAAGTAAGAGACGTAGAAGGGGTGGTATGCTGTTAGACAAGCTCGTATCTCTAGTGCTGAATGCACATTCAGGTTTGGGAGGCAAGAATTAAGCTCATGGTTTTCATCCCTGGCCAGCTCAAAATGAGGGCTGCTGGGACAGCACTGACAGTGGTGTTGAGCAAGGGTGGTGAGAGAGGATGCCGACCTGAGAGATATGGCTTCCATATAGTAGCAGGAGATTAGCATGTAATTGAGGTAACAGCTTCCAAGAGAAGAGGAGATCTGAGTGTCTGTATCAGTCTGCCCACCACTAACAACTCATCCCCCTCAAGCCCTGTGTCTGAGCAACCATCCCAGTCAGTCCCAGGCTGTTCAGAGGGGCACGTTGTCTCTACTGTCAGCTCAAAACTGGTGGGAGAAAGCTCTGAAAGGACTTCCTAAACACTGGGGTGATCACCAGTCATCTGAAGCTAAAAGCTGGATTGCCTTTGAAATTCTTGCACTAAGCCAACAGGTTTGAAGCTGCTGCATGCCAAGGAAACAACAACCTGTGACTAATAAAACACACTGCAGATGACTGCAATCCCGTTGGCAGTTGATGTACGAGTCACTAACACATTTGTTTACTAATGGAGTTGGCACTTAGATCTGAACGAACTGCAAAAAGTCTGTTAGTACTTTGAGAAAAATCTCAGCTTCCGTTTGTTTTGACAAACTTTGCAATCCTTTTCATGTTTCCAGTACATCTCAGGGAAGTTTTGTTGCAAGTAAGACCACAAATATTCACAAAAGTCTGTGCATGTATATTTGGGGTAGGGTTCCTGTTCAGAAGACTGTCTAAGATGCAAAATACGATGTAACAATCAACTAAACTCATATGGCATTTTATTATCAAAAGAATTCTTAGGTTGCGATGGAGACTAAACACCCTAATCGGTATGGGATCTAATTGTGTTAGTGTAACCATCAACAATTTCACCACAGGCTTTATGTTTCAGGTAAGTAAGGCTAGCAAGGGCCTATTTTTAAGGAAGGAAATAAGATGCATGGACTTGCCTAAGGTTATACAGCAGCCTGTGGCAGAGCTGGATATTGAACTACATTTATCTAAGTTACTTTTCAGGGCACTCAGGCTGCAATCGAGCTGGCCAGTAACGTGCTGCAAAAACACACTGTGCAGGAAAGATATCAGACAGACTAGGAAAGAAATGTCTCAAAAATGTGCAAAGATTAATGTGTTTGAAATAGACATCCTAGATCGTGCCTGACAAAGTGCGTACTAAATGCATTTAATAGAATTTCAGTATCTTAACCAGTATCTCCCTGGGCAGATGTGGCACAAAAGATCATTTTAAAAAGCAGACACTTTGGTGCTTTGAGGAACTGGGTGCTGCCTATCACAACAGGGTGAGACCAGAACAGAAACGCTAATGCCAGCTTTCACTATCAGAGATCTCCTCCTGGAACTGGACTTCAATCTAGGAATGCAGCCATTAAGCAATGGGCTGAAAGTTGAACCACTCATAAATTGACAACGTAGAGAAAAGTTAAAAATCAGAAACATCAACCATGAAAAGATTCACCAAGATATGAGTCCCTTCTTGAGACACAATCTATATAAAAATATAAAAGAAAGTGTAACTGAGTCCATTTTACATGAACATTAATTTCATATTATCATCAAATTACTGTCTTTTTTATAGCCTAATGGCTGAGGATTCCTGTAAGTAAATAACATATCATTTCACAACTGTCCATTAATCATAACATTATGACAGAGCACTGGAACAGGTTGCCCAGAGAGGTCGTGGAGTCTTTCTACAGAGATATTCAAGACCCATCTAGACGTCTACCTGCCTACTGTAAGGAACTGCTTTAGCAGGGAGATTGGACTCAACGATCTCCTGAGATCCCTTCCAACCCCTGCAATGCCATGCCTCTGTGATTACTTTGAAAACCGTACTCTTATCCATTATCTCTAAGAAAAATGAAAACTTAAAAGCTGAAGATTTTACTCACTTTATAATGTTGCAGAGATCATCTTGTTAAATGAATTCAAGTAGTTTTAATACAGTCATCTGCAATACTTGTGATTCCTACCAAAAGCTACAGACTATGAGCTGGCAAAACTGCTGGTCTGTACCAAACATTGTTTTGATTAACTGCGCTCCGGGGCCCCCAAGTAATTCATCATTCTAGCCACAGACAGTATTCCTATCAAAGTACCTTATCAACTGCAGTCACTGCAGAATGCATCATTTATTAAGAAATAAGAATAATCTGAGGTGACTTTTATCTGTTTAAAGATGAAATCAATATATTTGAGGAAAAAATACATCTAACAGATGCAATGGCATTTGAGTCTGTTTTATTTTATACAAGGACTCTGCCACAGAAATCGAAATAGTTACATACCATAATACTCTTCTTGCTATTATCACACCTGCTTTAAATGGATTTTCTGGAAGCCTTCTCCTCTTTCTTCCTCCAGCCCCAGGCTACTTTAGTGTTATTATAACAATATTATTGAGCGAAGTGAAGTTATGTGAGGGAGAGGAAGAGGAGCTGGCTCAGATTCCACATCTGCTGTTTTAAAGCTGCGTAGCAAGTAACTAGATTTTCTTTAAATATCCAAAGAAAACTTAGGAAGCAATTTAAATTAATTATACATATCATTTTTAACCAACACGCTGCTCATTTGTATCAGTGTACCATAGGATACAAACCAAGTACTTCCATATGGTAATGAGGGAAAAGTGACCAAAAACAGAAAGAAAGATCATAAACACTTCCCTCCCTCCAGTGTTAGTCACAGACAACCCCTCTGAAATCTGCTGGGTTTGAAGAGATGCTGCTAGAGCGACTGAGGCTTCATATACATTGGAAGCCAAACTACATCCTGTGTCACTGCTCCTTGGGGCAGCTCCACCTTTCCAACTCAGCACTGACTCCAAACTTTAAGTCAGAAAAAGGGGGAAGTATCTCCCGCAGAAGCCCTGATCACCTGGAGCTGCAGATACGTGCAGGCCCACTCACTTCTGAAGGACACTGCAAAATAGCTACAAGATTTATTGAAGTTGTGTGGATTTGCTTCAGATGCGGTTTTATCTTCAAAGCATAGTGTGAAAACCATTGTGTTTTTCAAAGAAATGAATATATTTTTTAACATGGCCTTTATCTTTTGACTGTCACAAAGAGAAAAGGAACTGTGTGAAAATAATAGAGTTTTTAAATGAAAAGTTAAGGAAAGTAATTTGTAATTTAGTAACAATCCATTAATTGAGTGGTCTACAAGCATAACATTTTTTTGAAGTCCACATTAAAAGCTAACACCTTCACCTGTTGGTTCCTGCTTGAAAAGTTGCCGTCCCTAGCATTTGGAATTTTGAAGCTACACTTGTGAGAAATGTTTTGCTAAGCAAAGCCTCAGTTCAGTGAGAACTGCATTTCCAGAGGGAGAGATTTCACAGGGTGTAAAATTTATCAGGAATAAGAATAATGAAATGGAAACAATGCTACAATCTCAGTTATCTTTTCTGTTTGATTGCTTTGCACAATCACAGGAGGACTCCCTGCAAAATTAAGTTAAATTTTTACATTAAATTCAGATTTGTAACGTATGGATATAATTCACTTCAGGTACAATGAAGAAAAGAAAAAAATGGAGCTTGCATCCCCAAAATTCATTGCGGATTCCTGGAACGGAGTTCCAGATAACCTCGATGCTGTCCTGGGTCTTACTGACAGCGGTAAGCTATAGTCTGATCCAAGTCACTAACTCTTCTATTTGTCTCCTGTGACACTTACTGGATACTTAAATTTCCCGTGGTCCATTAATAAGAGCCAAATTGCCATTCAGATTTGCAGGCTAATAGTTCAAACAAACTTATCTGTGTTTTTGCACTGAACACCAGTTGATAACTATAGCCTGCTGATCACAGCTTAAGCTTTTTGAAATGAAACACTTACAGAACACAACTTCTCCTGGAATATTTATCCAAACAAATAATAATAGTTTCCCTAATATCTCTTTTCACAAAGCTTATTTAGTTTCGATTTGCTTTGTATCAGTTACTTCCATTACACTGAACACTGTACAAATATTAACAAGACGAGAAACAGTCTTTACTAGAATTTTACCCCTTTTCTTTCCTGCTATTTTCTTAACAATAGTAACAGCCATAATAAGGCCATATATGACTTGTTAGGGTGTCTTAACACATCTTGGTGTTTCCATTCATATGTTATATTGATCTAGAAGCCTGCTACACAAATGTCAGGCTGTTACATAAACGAAGAACTGCCCATGATGGATTCACTTTGAAAAACTAAAGAACACCTGCGTTTGGAATCTGTGACAATTTGACATCAACTTTGGCATGGGGAAAATCAGCTTGCTGGAGAATTCTTTATCTCACATAACTGGAGAGAGCAAATAAGTGGCTTCTGCCATCAAGCACCTAAGGCACAGGATGTCTTAATGCCATTAAAGGGCATGATCAGGCCAGGCCCAGTTGCTTGAAAGTTTCCCAACTTCTTGACTACCCTTCAGGCATGCAGACACAGCATCATTTCTGCACCATCCTCTTGTGGCACAGCCAGAACTAGAGCATGATATTCCCTTGTTCACAGGCACAAACAGGTGGTATTTTCCTCCCCCCACTTCCCCCTCTTTATTGATTTATTTATGTTATCCTAGCAACTGCAGCTGAGAGCTTGGCCCAAGGTTTCACATGGCCTCTTGTATTGCTCAGATCAGTGTAAATATCTGGAAGCATCGCTAACGTCACACGAGTCCCAACTTGATTACAGTTTCAACATCAATTTCGCCAGCAAATATTTCTGCCTGGAAAGTCCTGGCTCACAGAATGGTTTAAAAAAAACAAAACAAAACACATTTTTAATGTGTGTAAACATTTCAGGAAATAACTCCTGTAGTTCATTAACACTTGTGAAATTAAACAAAAAAGCTTTGATCAAAGACTTTGTGCTCTATGATTGATGGAGTCTATCATTCTGTTTACCTTCACAGGGTACACCTACTTTTTCAAAGACCAGTACTATCTACAAATGGAAGACAAGAGTTTGAAGATCGTTAAAATTGGCAAGATAAGCTCTGACTGGTTGGGTTGCTGAACTGTAGAATATATTAATAACCAAATATTTACTTTTTTGTTATATACCTTATCTGTAATTAGAAATAGATCCGAATGTCAATTACTGGACCAGTCTGGTACTGGCACCAAAACATTAAGTACCAGTACTGTACACATCAGATAATTTAAAAGCGTTTGCCTCCTCAACGTACAAAAGATGTTTACGTATCTATTCTGGTACAGTGTTTCAGTTTTTGTGCTACTCATAGTAATTCTAGTAACAGAACGCGCACGGTTCTTTATTTCCCTGGTGCTTGAAGAAAGCATTGAAATCATTGGAGACTGGATCAGGCCCCTGTGTTATATACATCTCAAATAGCCTCAAGTAAGATGTACCAGCAGTGCACTTTGACTTTTTTTTAAGTTTTTTTTTTTTTAAATACAACTCTTTTATAAATAGATGGTTTGTCTTAATGTTTTTAACCCTCTTGTGAGTTTGATCATTACTTCCATTTATTTACATAATGATACAGAAAGACTGTCAAAGGCACAGGTTGCCTCAGGATTTGATTTGTATTGATGCATGATGGAATCATGGCAAGAAACTGTATTAAAGTATTGTTTTAAAGTACTTTCTATTTTAAAACCTTAGTTCAACTTAGCAATTTGCTTCCTGCACTTTGTTACTACTCTATAACTCGTCTATACAGACAGAATGACTCAGATGTTTTAAGTCAATGCATTATACACAGAAGTCAAGTATTACTGTTTACCTTGTTTTATGTTTCTGTTCTTTATAATATTGAGTTTTTGTTTGGTTAGGCTTTCTGCTTATGCATTGGGCAACAGAAGGTGTTCTTTTCACATGTGATGGAATGTTTCTCATTAAAGAAAAAAAAAGTAAAAAAAAAACAAAAACAGAAAACAATGTCCCAAACATGAAATGCCAGTGGTACAAATAAAGTTAAATTACACTGTCAACACTTCTCATGGCTGTGCTTCCTTGTATCATTTGGAATTAGGAATTCAGTAGTGAAATAGCTGTCAAGGGATGGCCAGTATTACTCCAGGATATAATGGTGTACTGGCTTCATTTAGAAATCCAAGTTAACTTTTCTATCACTTCTATAATAGAACTGCAGCAACTTACATTAAACAGATGTGATAGCCCCATACTCCTACAAAGCCCTCTGCCTTTTCAGAACAGTGTACAGCCTATTATCCACACTTTTCCTTCTTTATCAGCAGGCTACCCCACCACAACGTAGAAAGATACGATCAGAATACAAATTGTATACATATCTTACAGTGAACATAAGTTTGAGAAACAGAAACTCAAACCTTTACTGCTGCACACGGACCCAACACTGTCTGGCCAAGGAGCTTATTTAGCTTCACGAACATGAGGCACTTCATGCAGCTATGAGCTACATCATGCACCTGGTCAACCCAGCTCCTCAACATGTCTCTCACTGGGTTCACAGGTCATAAGACTGGCCAGTAATCAGTTAATACTTGAACCATCAGCTTATAGCTGATGTCCTCTTCACACTCAGTGCTTCCCTTTTATAACTAAAGGGGTATTTTTGTTGTTGTTTTGTAGGTGGGTTTTATTCTGTTTTTCTAGTTTTTTTGGTGGTTTTTTTATTTCCAACAGTATTCTGAGAAGATACTGCTTCTAAAGTGGCCGCATTTGCCAAATAATCTGCACTGCATGCTATCCAGACAAAAATCTACTTACAGAGAACTATCACGCGGATAAACCAGTACTATTTTCACCTATGCCAAAAGCAAAGATGGCTATCTCCTGAGAATCCTTGTTCTCTGCAACAGTCACTGCCTTCCCAATTAGTCCTCCACCAGAGTCAACAGCTCTTGTTCCTCGATCTGAAGGAAATTTTCTATCAGTTCCTTACAGGACAGGCTCAGTGCACTCAGCAGGACAGCTCCAATCCAGTGGAGTAAAGGGCAGTGGTTTAGTAACCGCGCTGTCACAACACATAAAAGGCAGCCAATGCTTCAATGAAATGCCACAATTTAAACACCAGTCTGAACTAAGAATCATGCTTCACATTTTGTATCTCACTAACACCGTTCTTGTTTAAAATGCATTTTCTTCCTGCTATTTCAACCTGATTTAACAAGGCAATAGTTACCTGAAAATTTAAGCAATTAACAGCAACCATGCTGTTCTGTAGATCAGGACAAAGTACATCCTTTGGGTTGATTTTAGACCAATTATTTCTACTTACAAACATAAACATGCATGTTTTTAGCAGCAAAGAGAGAATGAAAGAACATCCTTCTGAGTTTGGAAGAGACTGAGCCAACAAATGACCAGGCACTGAGCGCTGCGGGATCTCTGCAAGTGCAGAGATTTCTGTCTGCAGAAGCAGTCTGCTCCAGACTGGTTGTGTAGAAAGCTCTGAGCACTAAGGTATTTCAAGGTAGCAAATTGTAGTAATGACAGAAATACTGAACTGAAACAATCCTCCCAAACCAACAAAAACCAATGACTCTGAGAGTGACAGAAATATAAGGCAGGGTCAAGCAGAACTGGAAGCATCTCAAAAGCTGCCAAGAATGTTTCTGCAGTAGCAGAGCTTGCCTCATGTGCTGTTACTTATATCTCCCTCTGGCACTGCCATTTAAAACACAAGTGAGAGCAAAAATGGCATAACAATGTGACAGTGGGGAAAAAAATAACTGAATGCCAATCAACCTTAGTAACCTGCTTAGCACAAAGCCTCTTCATAAAATACACCATATTCTGTGCAAAAGAAGTGTGTTCCTAAAATCTGAAGTACATGGTGTGCAGTGAGGTGTTCTTCCTTGGGAGCACCGCTGCAGATAACCAAGAATTCAAGACTTCAAGACTCGGGAGTTTATTTGTCCATAGCTGAGTGTGCAACCATTCTACGGGTCACAGCAGCTTCTACATCAGCCTAACAAACACTAGGAAAGCTTAATCCTCACTTCCTGCTGATGGAACCTCTGGATCATCCTTTCACCTCTTTTTTGCAAATGCCCAGATTCTCGTTACACTTCTAACACTGCAGCCAACTTGCCCATGCCCGTGCTCAGACTAACAGACAATCAACAAACCACTCTGAAAAAGAAAGATAAGAATGAAAGGCTGCACGTCACTACAGTTCCACGTTTCCTTTGCTAACCCTGCTGCAGGCTGTCTGCACAATGAACTGGAGGATGACAAAACAGAAATCTCATGAGCTTTCTGCTCTCTGTTATTGCCCAGTGCTTTCCTCTAGGTCTTCTCAGAATTACTCCTGAGTGACTAACTCACTTGGCAGTTAAAAACTTCAGAATACTGCCAAAATGAACTTAAAAAATTAAGAGGATAATTGTTTTAATCTGTATTAGCCTGGAGCTTGGCAGCATGTTCCTGGAGTTACTTGGAGGTGGTCTCCCCTTCTACCAGACAGGAATTCACAATTATTTTGGGGCTTTGTAAATGCTGCTTTAACCATGGACTGCCCCACAGCCTTATTCAGCCTTCCCCATGCCCATTACACCACCGCTGCTGCCAAAAGGGCTGAAGCTAGAAAGCAGCTCTGCATTCTGTATTTGGAGAGTAGACAACAATGAAGAGAGGGTGTCTCTATTGCAACAAGTTTCTGATCACCGCTAGCCAAGGAATTAAGAAATTCAACCACAGGTTTTCCACCCATTGTGACATCACAGTCAGTTAAGTCATGGAAACATTATTTCTCCTGCGGTTGAATTTATAATAGATGATCCTGACCACTGTCTCTCTCCATTGTTCTCCTTTCTAAGTCCTTCAATTTGTCCTACTGAATCTCACCACAGCAGAGCCCACTGCCACAGGACAGCAGCTGACTATTGCAGTAGGCAAGCCAAGCCAAAGTAATTTACGGAGAGGCAAGTCTTGAGTACAGAAGGAAGAAACTCAGTCTGTTTTCTCACTGTGGTCAATGCTCTAACTGTCGAACTCAATCTTTTAAAGAAAGAGGGTGATTTCTCACTATTTCAGGACTAGACAAGGCTCATTAAATTCTCCCATCTTGCATTATCATGATGTTTTGGGTTTTTTTTCCATTACAAAACATGCCCTTTTCAAGACCACTGATAATTCTCTACAACAGCTCAAAAGTATGAAATAGGACAGCCTACCTTCTGCTGAGTCCCCTATGGTCAAAGAGGTTTGTTTTCATGTCCTTTTAAAAACCCCATTGCTACTCTGCATCATTCTTTTTCTTCCTGATTATTCAGGAAATATAATAATAATTTCATCCATTTTTACAATTAGATGTCCCCCTCTCTTATATCACTGATTATGAATGCATAATTCTGACTGACTTCTATGGTCAGATAAGTAAATTCCAGTTCCTCTCACTTTCATGCAGCATTTCTGAATCTAGGAACATCCTGAAGCTGAAGAAGCACGTTTCAAACCCAAAGGTAGGGACACCAACACAGATCCTCAGTTTTCAGGTGTTACTTTGGCTCTTGTTTTAAACAAATCCTCTGAGGAAATGCATAATTTATCAAAGCACTCCTTGCCTTTACAGATTTTATTTTGGTTTCACTGTACTTTTATCTCTTTACTCTTTTGCTCTTTCAGCTTTGTTTCTCAAGTAAACAACTAAACACATGGACCAAAAAGAGAAGATGGCAGAGAGAAGGAGTTAGCCATTACCTGCAACTTATGAGTTCAGACTCACTCTAGACAACAGCACTGCCTCACTCCAAGGAACAAGGCACATCACCTCCAAGAACTGTTTACATATCCTCTATTTTTACATGGATATTCTGTATTATGAACAGAAAAAAATGGGAAATTTGTAGCAAGGCTTGTAGGGTCTGTGCTTGATTTGCTGTATTTGTATCTTAAGTGAAATCACAGCATTATTAAATAGAGCTTTTTCATTTCAATCTCAGTACTCCTTTGGCTATCAATAAATGCTACACAGTCTCTTCTACCTTTTAGTGATAGTATAAGGGAGTTTTACTGAAAAGTGTTTGAGCTGGAAAGCCATGTAATCATTTTAATTATAACTTCATTTATTATATATTTCTCTTAGTAAATATACATAGGCACTTACAGAAATATTTATTTAATATATGCAGTATTAATTTAAATATTGTGTAAATGTATTAAGCACAAGTTCAAAATTGTAAGTGGACATTCTGTTTACCATGACTGGTAAACAGACAGCAAGAAATGTCAGTGTGTCCAAAATATTAGCATCCAAAATAACCACGACAGTGTTGCACAAAACAGAGAAATTAGGTATAGTAGGGCTTAGATACTTATTTTATCTAAATCTCACAGAAAATCTGCTACAGGCATAGGAAATCAGTAGCACATCAGGATTTAGGTCACATGCTCTAAAATACTTAGGAGCCAAAAACCTGCAGATTAGCCTAAACTGAACCACATAATCACTTCCTGCTTAACCCCATAAAGCATTTTATAAAATGCCCAGCAGGTATCTATCCACGTTATTTTGCCACACTATTTTTGGCTGGTTTTATACATCATCACACATACTGATGTGGTTATATTAAACTGAAGACTTCTAAACAAGTCTACTTTATATCCTTTTTAAAACCATTTACTCTTCACCATAGAGTCATGCTCCCCGTAGGTACTCATCTCTTCATCTGCAATAAACACAGCACATCGTACAAATGATTTTGAGGCAAGCATGCTTTTCTAGAACATAACCAAGCATTAAAAAAAACTCAAGCAAAATTTAAACTCCGAAATCTACAAGATCATCGTATGAAATCACAGATTAAGTCACCAATGAACTGACAACTTCTGAGTTCCTGATCCCACTCAAGATCTGAATCTGCATTTCTTCTTCACATTGCGATCTTGACTGACTTTTAGAGGTGAGAATGTAGTAAAGAGCTGGATTCAGCATTCCTCGTGTTTGGGATCTGAAGAGGAGGAACACTTACACATAAAGATGACAACAGTGTGTATGAGCTGATTTTAGCAGGGAAGTGCAAAGCAAGTTCTCTCTTCCTAGTAAATAATCAAAAATTGGGAGCAGTGTGAACATTTCATCATAAATCTTTTATTTGGGATCTCTGCAATCATAGATAATAACTACACACCAGTCTCATAGACACCTGCAGATGGCATTCTTATCAGATTACCTTCAGTACAATAAGCACAACTGTTTCTTCTACTGCGTTAGCAATCCTTCCCATTCCATTATTGAAAGCCCCACTCACCAATACATCCAGAAAGCTAGTAAACATGGACTGGTGATAATTCTATCAGATCTTTATTCTCCCATGAAATAAACACTGTGGTGGATTTTAACCTGTTGAAGGCTTCAGCAATCTAGAGCTAATAACCAAGCCACGCAAAAGCATTTCATCAGTTTTCACAACAGATTAAAACAGGAAACAGAACTGGACTTGCAGGATAAAACTCTGCAGGCAAACTCCTGTCCACAGTGGGAAGCTTGCCTGGCATATCCGACATCGCCCTGTGCACTTGTCTATACCGCTATTTTTCCAGCTGATAGCTCCTTGCCCAACACCCTTCAGTGAAGGCAACGCCAACAGTTCTGAGCACAAGTGGTTTTACAGCTATGCAATACCAACCTCCCACAACATAAAAGAAACAATTTTTTTCCCTCTTTGATAAGAGTTTTTCCAACAAGTCAGGCTTGAGACTACACACTTGAAGTTCACTTTTCTTAAAACAGGAGGAAATCAAACAAACAAAACCAAACAACACACCGGTGCCAAGGAACCCTCTATGGAACGATGACAACCCAAGCAACCATGGCTTCCCCAAGCTGCACATGCAAAAGAATCCTATCATGCAACAAAGCAAGAAACACATCCTTTTGGAGAAAAGGGCTCCATATAACTTGTTCCCAACCTCCCAGAAGGGAACATGTCCCCAAGACATCCTTCCTTACCAGAGATCTCTGGAGAGCAGGCCCCAAGTTACAGAATATGTAGTACCCGAGACTGCCTTGGTCCAGTCACAGCTTCTACCAGCACTGTGTTGTCTACTAGGAGCCACGCAATGGGGAAGCCAAGAAAGAAAAGCTACACAATCAATTCTGTTGCTAAACCACCATTCAAAAAGCAACCTGAAAACCAGTTAAGCTGAACTGCTGGCTGATACTTTGCAATTAACACAGGAGCATTTCTTGGAAACGTGACTTCCTCGGAAAACTTAGAAACATGAAAGTCCCAGCACCCTTTGCTTGAGTATGACAAAATACACTGGAAGCACAGCACTACAGACAGCGCTAAATAGAACTATTTGCACTCACTAAATAACTTCAGAGAACTTATTTGCACTAACTGACAAAATACGTAACTCCAAAGTCTGGATTCAATTAGGAGGAAAATCCCGTTACTGGATTCAGGAATGTGAAAAGTTCCTGCAAACACAGGAAAGAATACTCCCAAAATTGAAAGGTTTGTGGATTTTGTAACCTCACAGGGCCTCTGTGTGTGAAAAATGAAAATATTTCTTTTTAAATAATCCTAGTCCTTGAAAAGTTCTGCCCCACAAATTCCAGCCATGCAAAACTAGATGTGGCCTCTGGAAATTAAAACTATAATCATAACAAATATTGCTAAAATATATTATGTTTCTGGGGCACACTGGCAGCTTTTAGTGCTCCTGAGAAAACTCTGTGTCTATTCAAAGGCTGTTGCACACAGACAGTGATGTTCCGAATTCACGGGGATTTTTTCTTTCCTTTTATGATGCTGAAGTACTCAAGAGTCAAGGGAACACATCCTTTCTCACCTTTTTAAACCTTACAAGTAAACACTAAGACTACCTCACCTTCCTCATCCCTCTTTGGAATACTGAATTCCTCCTCATCAGTACTTTAATCACTGATTCCAAAGGCTATGCATTACAGAACCTGAAGGGCTTAAGAGCATACATGTTACAACATCAAATCAGTTGTTCATTTTTGAAATTAACCAGTTCTTCTCACATGTTGAATTGGTCCTAATTTCTCTTCTTCAGAAATTAAAGATAATGATTAATACCTTCTGTGCAAGTACTAAATACGTTGCTAGCTATGTGCATAGGTCTCTCAATGCAGTAAAAGAATCCAGACTGCAAGCTCCATACTCCTTCCTCAGCATAATACAGTCTCATAGGAAAACCACCTTCCCACATTTCCTAATCAAAATTTTATGAGAAAAAGGACCCTCCTGAGTTTCACACTCTTTGTGGGAATAAATGTTAGTACTGCAAAAATGAAAATCACCCCAAACAGACCAACAAAAAAATGTACTGCTGTTTTCAGGTATACGTGGAATGTCATGTATACCAAACACGGTTAGCAAACCACTCCAAATTTCTACTTAATTTTCTCTTTGAGAAGATCTGTCAGTAAAATAACTGCAGCGGGTAAAGAAGTAGCCCCCAGAAACAGCCACAATGATCTAATACCTGTATCCTTACAGATAATGGAGCTCCCTTGCTTGCCAAAGCTAAAATTCTTAAGAATCATATTTAATTAACAGAGTATGACCTGACTAACCGTGGCACGAGCTCACCTTAATGTAGCCACCACACAGCCAACTGTGAAAATACTGTAGGAACTTCTGCAGAAGTTACTGAGGAAAGAATATAACTGAAGTTCATTCAACTTAAAGAGCATTGCTTTTTCTTAAGCTTGGAAATAGCTTCGTCCTAGACCCCAACATATAATGCCAAGGCAGGCAGCTCATTCAGAAGGGCACTTAAGAAGTGTATATGCAAACTGGAAGCGTTCCTGAAGTTCAACGAGAGAAAAGCTTTTGCAGAGAAGCATCTTTACAATAATTGATGGGTTTAGAGCAAACCGACGGAGAGTTATTGCAGTTGACACAGCATCGCTTCTAGCTTGATTTTATATCCAGAGTCAGCATGCAGGCTGTCATATACAAACATTCGGAAACACAAGAGTGATGCTGAAATATTTCAGTTGACGCGCAGCTTCCTGCTAAGCCGGACCCCGAGGCCGGTACCCGGGCGAACGCTGCCGCTCGCAGGCTGCAGCGGGTCACTGCGGCAGGCACGGCGCGGAGCCGCCTGCAGCACGGCCAGCCCACCGCCCGGAGCGCAGCGAGAGCGCTCAGAGCCCGGGAAACGGCCGCATCCCTCCGACACCTCCTGCGCTACGAGGGGCTGCCAAGCAGGAGGCTTGCAGCATTTTGTCCTCTTTGTGTCAGTGATTTTGGGGTAGTACCAAGCTATAGAGGAGGATAAAGGGTATTTAGAACATCAAAAGGAAAGCATATTTTGTTGGGAGTAAGTGTGAAAAGGCATTTACAAAGACATCGCTTTAAAAAGGGAAAAACGGTCACACTACCTTCCACGACTCTCCCATACACCCCCATATACACTCCAGACCCACGCAGGGGAAACGTTTTCCCCGAGCTCGCTCCCCTCCCCTGCCCATTTCAGTGACCAGCCGCTCACGCCAAAGCAGGAACGGCATCCAAAGCCGCGCAGCCTCCAGCCAGGAGAGTGCGGGGAGAGGCTGAGAGCGGCTGAAGGCATTTCCCCCTTGTAGGAGGTACGGCCCCGCAGCACCGCCTGCCAGTCTGAGGAGCAAAGAGGGTCGGTAGAGCAGCACAGCGTGCTGCCAATAAGCCTCTGCGCTGGCCCCCGTCTCAGCAGTGTCTCAGCCATGCACTATTTATACTCCAACCCATTATCTCTAGTTGTTCTTCCAAATGTGCACGCTGTTAAACCATGTTTTAAACAGACGCTACCTAAATGTAATTTTAACTGGTCATCTACCCAAGCATAATTCAACATATGAAACTGATTAGTTCACTCTAGAATTGGCCTTCCAAAGCTTGCTGGGTTTTGGTTTTTGTTTATTTTAATAGAGATTTTGGCAGGTGACTAGCGTGACCAATTCTCAGCCTGGAGAAGAGAGATTTAAGCAGGCCATGCCTTGGAATGGAGCTGCAGCAATGTGATGACTGCTGCACACTCACTCACGCCCCTCCACACATCTTGGAGAACAGATGAGAACAGGTAGTGCCAATACAGTTTTGGATTAAGAACAAAACTCCGGAGCTACAGGCCAGACACTTGACAGGATTAGCCAAAACATACAGAGGCCATAAGTGAGGATAATGTAAATGGCGGAATAAATTGGTGTCCTAGAGAAGCAGGATCTCCACAGAGATTATGGCTGTTTTATCTTTGGGAAGCCAGTATTGGCCTTGTCTTCCCAGCATTGCCCCACCCTGTCCATCACTCAGCACTCACCCATGGATCCTATGGGGAAGCAGCTCCTCCTCTGAAACCAAACAGCTGTCCCTGCACTTCGGCAGACTGCAACGCTCGAAGCATCACCGAAATACCAAGATTAATGAATTATTGACAGGATAACATAAATACTCAAGCAGTTCAAAACTTCAAGATGAACTACGTTATTATTAGGGTGGAAATGCAAAGGTCATCTTTTTGCTTTTTATGCAAGAAAAGAAAATCACCAGAAGAAACATCACAGACGAGGTAACAGATAACATACTACAGACTGAACTACTGAATTCCACTCCAGCGTTTGGGCATGTTTCACACTGCAATGGAAAGTTATCACGATAGAAAATCAATTCAAAGCATGCTCCTGGTAGGCTCTTTACTGCAGCACGTTTGTCAATGAACAGAAATTTAACTGTGTCTCTATGGCATTTCATTATTTGGAGCTAAAGAATACCTCTAAATAGTTCCCTCTCACACAGATTAATCTATTCTCTCTTAGTTTCTGATATCTGCCGTGACCTACTCTACATCAGTAGATGGAATGGGTACATTCTGTTAACATGTTTTATCAATACCTCAGTCCTGGTGGCTATTTGCAAACACACTTACGGTTTACCAGCGTGCAAGGTTCTCTTATTTATTAGGGGAAAAAACACTGACTTAGAATTAAACACCACAGCCTTACATTGCAGAAAAAGGTCAGATGTTCTTTTCTTCCTTTCCATTTGCATGGCACTTTAAAACAACTCAGTTTTCACAATGACTTTGGGGAAGGAAGGGTTAAAGTGAAGGTGTTCCCCCCACCAAGTCCTTTAGAATAGCACATACCCATTTCAACATAAACATGCTTCATGAAATTCTAATCGTACTTGTGCTGAGTATTGGTTTTGTAGCTTTTGCTCATGAAGGAATGTTGAGATAATTTAGCCTGAACTCCTTCGCCGACTCCTCAAATTTCAGCCACTGATTACTACATTGTTGTCACTTTTAGATAAGGGATAACTCTTGATTTAAAGCCTATAAAATGTCAAGAATTTACCACATGCCATGACTGTTCTTTTAAGTAGATCCGTTTCCACAATGGCACGAACAACAGCTTATTTTTTTATCCAACATAAAGGATATGAAGAAACCACAGGACATGACTTGGTTCCAAATCATGCTGCTTACAAAGTATGTGTAAACATACAAACCCTGGTAGCTGAGCATCTATCCAAAGCCCTGTATCAGATCTCAACAGCTTAGGAGTTATGCTGCTTATACAGAATTTCATTTCTAGTACACTTTGCTTTTGGTGAATTCCTCTAAAACACCCTTTTTACCCTTCCATATAACTGTCAGCAGATGCATCTCAAAACACATTTCACATTAGTTGGTTGTTGGCAACTTTGTTTTTATAGTATTGGCTAACTCAGGTTCTCAGCGGTGCCTTAAGCAGAAGCTACATCTTCCTGGAACCAAAGACCGAACAAAGCTAACTTCACATTCTCAGCTCAGGGATGGGGGGGGAAGGGAAAGAGGGGGATGAAAAAAAGAAAAGAACACTTCTACAAATCATCACCACAATTACCAAACTGCAGTGCTTCTTTCTCCCCTTTATGTGCAGCTTGACGTCTGGCAGGTGAGCTGTGCTCTCAGACCACAAAGTAATTGTATTTTGGTGCATTATGTGCATGTTAGGTAGATAGGCTACAGCATAGCATTATGTTCTACGGCATCATGCTCTCTGTTATTCAGATTTAATTTATGCTAACTCAACAATACTACCACTGAACTAATTAATCCTCAGGGCATATCTGGGGAGTTTGCTGTGGAGCTGAGGAGTCTGAGACGTCTGCTAATCTTGAAGACTTGTGTGGCAAGCCATGGGCAGAGCATGGTAGAAGGGGTCACAATCATCATCTCTCCAGAAAATAATGGGAACTTCAGCATCTGCGGCAGTATGTTCTAGCTTGTTACATTCCCAAGTAGGTGACAATCAATCCAGCATGCAACAGTGCAGCTCAGGATAGCAGTCAGCTTCTTCTTTATTTCAGCAAGAATTCTACCCATTCTGTACCACGGAAATACTTCACGGCATTTGATCAGCCCGCTGTGTCACAGGACATCAGCAATTATTCACATTGCTTTTCTTTAAATGAAGTACAATAAGCTGGAATGTTATTGCATGACTGCATGCTAAGACCCCTGACTTTTCTTGTAAAAGTTCCTTAAACATGATTAGTTTCCCCTCGTCGATATTTTAAACTTGGCCAGAAACCTTGTGCTCAGCTTCTCTATGATAGAGGGATTTCCTCATACTTGGGAGAAGCTCTGCAGTTCAGGCTATCCAGGCATATTTAGAGGTCTTGACATACACTTGAATTCATACATGCAAAGACAGAATGTTTGCTTTCAGACAGAGAACAAGAAGCTGAAATCTCAAAAAATAACCTGAGACTTGTCCAGTGTTTCCATTCCTCCTTCACTCAACTTCATTCTTCTACAATTACATGCAGTCTGCCTTAGGTCTGTGTGAAGAACAAGCCACTAGGCTTTCATGGATAGGCGTTGCCACAGTCAAATAGATTTGCTAAACCAGCTTGGGAATCAGTCCAACCTCCTCGAAAAAAATACTGTCAGATTTTAGAAAATGACAACTCCAGGCTTTTTCAGTTCCTGAATAACTAAGCCATCAACACAACTCTGAACATAACACAGATAGCAATGTTATTATTATTATTATACTAGCTTAGTGTTTTTCTTCGGAAAGAATAAGAAGGGGAAAAGAGCTCGGCTTAACAGATAAAGGTTGTCTCACCTGCAGAATTACACAAAAGCTCTCAGATGTCATGCAGAGGAGGGCAGTACAAAAGCACAAGCTGAATATAAAGCTAAAACTGAGACCGTGCCCTTCATTCTGAAAGTATTATTCAAGTGATATTTCTGCAAAGGAAGGCGTCACAAATTAGCCCTGTTGAACTCTGTCCTCTTTACTTGTCATCCCACTTGCTCCCCCAATTGACCCTGAAGAGATCTAAGTGTAGCATATGGAGATGACTGCCAGAGAAAACTACATTTGCAAACATTTAAAATGTATCTGCAACTGTTCTACAGATGTTCCAAGGCTGTAAGCCTGATTTCTTGAGAAACCAAAAGCCGTGACTGAGAAAGTTCAGTAGAGTTACTGAGGGAGATTTCAGACAAGGACAATGCTGGCCTTGCATTTAGAAAGGAAGCCCTTTGACACCAGAGATAGCTAGCATTCAAACACAACTGGCAGCAAAGCATTAACACCTCCAGCACCCAACGTGAATGCATTAATGATTACACTAACCCTTGCCACCCTCTGAGCAGCGTTCTAAGCGATACTTCGCATAAAGCAAGTGGGTAAAAACGCTATCAAGGAAAACGTGAACAGAAAGCATTCTAATGGAAAAACTTAAATGCCTTTTACTAAGGTGTGATAAGCACTCAGACATAAATCTTGTGCCGTACCACATCTGCTAAAAGTGAAGCTATAAAATCTAGAATAAGACATAAAAAAAAAAAAGAGGAGGCTAAATGAGCTTATTAGTGTCCTTTAGAAGGTATTGGCTTCCTCCCTTCTCTCATTGTCAAACCTTGAAGGTACATAAAAACTTACTGAAGATAATTCTCTATGACATTTTTGCTCTGTGGCCATGAATGGCAACCCAACAAGCACAGAGAGAGATTTCAGATATTTAATTCCATAACTCACGGCCTAAAGTGTGTTTTAGTTTGCTTGTAGGGATTTACCACTGTGGTGAGAATACATTTTTTAAAGAAAAGGCAAACATTGCTGTTTACATAGAAAACATAATTCCCTGCCTCCTGAAACACAAGCTCTTAAGAAAAGTGTTTATTGAAATTTAAATGTAATAAGGCAGGGGTTCAGTAGATTGCAGACATTCGCGGCAGCATGCTTTCCTTGAGAGGTTCTTCGTTTTGCTTTATCATTTTTGACATCTCATACAGCAATTTATGAGCTTTTGCAGAAGAACACCACTTCTACCAGAGCAGCACAAATCGCAGGGGTGGGGGAGGATCGTGCTAAACGTTATTAAAAGATCTTCCCTTCCAAAATAAGAAATGAATGCAAAGGCATGAAACCATCTGGCAACACAAACTCTTTAAAAAACATCAGAAACGAGGGATACTCTGATATTTAATAAGAAAGTCACCTGTACACCAGTCCAACTTCCACTTATGATATGGCTCTTCAATGGTCAGATGAGACACCGCCTGATTTAACAAGACAGTACACAGAGTGTAGAAAAACTTCCTGGATTTGTCAGTCATTTGTAGGCCAAGAGAATCCAGCTGCCATTGTTAAAGTACAGCTTTGCAGGTCCAATTCCAAGGAGTCAGAAGCCCCCATACCAAAATCAAAATCAGATTTTAAATATTTACATTAATATTCACTTTCATAGCAACACTGAGATTAACATTACTTTTAAATCGTGATAAAGGCAGCTTCTGGAAGTGATTTGTTGCTCTGCCTCTCCAGCCCACTTGGTGACTGCTTTGATATATAAATTGTTCGCAGATCTACATACCCTGAAATTCTTCAGAGCAAAAGCCATGCTTCTTGTTTGGCTTCACTGTCAGAGACATATCCCAATTATCAATACATATTAAACTACACTTATGTTGGGATACATTCCTACATATTGTTTCATTGTTTTTTTTATTATTTCCTCTCCTTTACTTTTCTTCCTGTTGAGTTTCTCTCCATCTACCGTTTATTTCAATTTCTACATCAATGGTGCACAGTATTTGTAACTCCTCTCATGGATCATATCATCTATTTTAACTGCATACATCCTTCTAAATTACCTTTTCCTTTGCTCAATTAACATACTTCTATCTCACGTTCACTTGCTGCCAAAATCTCTATAGGCTGTTCAACTGTTCTTCACTTTGTGTTTTTATTTGGAAACAGCACTAAAGATAGCAGTTTCCTTAAAATTCTGGCTTAAAAAAAGCCCTCAGTAATTAACTAACACATTGAGCTCTACTGCACCATTGGACTACTGGAGTGAGGACTGGCACTGCATAATGTAGCTTTTCAGAAACCCTAGATGTCTTGTTTTGGAAACTCTTTTATTTACCTAAAGCTTCCTGATAAATGGCTAGATCATCTTCAAGCTGAAATCAGTGACAGAATTGCCTCTGACTGCACTAAGAACAAGATTCCAACACCACCAACCCAAGGCTTTATGATTTTCAATAGTTTCTGTACAAATCGCAGGCATTAAGAAATGTGTCTCCACCTCAAAATTAAATCCTTTGGGTGTGCAGCAGCAGATAAAACCACTTTGCACTGAGATAGCACTTTCTATTTCAATGCATTTTACAATTGATTATGCCTTTGAATCTCTTCTGCAAGATAGCCACATTGTACTGGAAAACCAGCACAGAGATGCTGTCGTTTACCCAGTGAAGCATGGGTGAAATTCCAACACCCAGCCCCTGTGGGTCCACGCCCCTTTGCTGTTTGGGAAGAAGTAAGCTCACAAGTCTCTGTAACTAATCACCATTTTTCTTTATGACAACAGAGCTACAGCTCCATAATCCTTTGTTAACATCCACATTTGTGATCTGATTCTACTGGAGAAAAAGAAGTCGTTGCTTTATTGTTCAAGGCCCAATCCCAGGCTGTTGAACCTGCCTCATATCGCAGCCTCCAAAAGCTTTTCCAAGCCACGTGGAGAGACTTTAAGCAGTGTTTCTAATCCTAAAGCATATTTCCAGCTGAAGTCTTATTTGAAATAGGAAGCACCGATGCAAAGCACCTGCAGTCAGTATCTGTAATTTCTCTGGCACCTGCACACTCTTCCTTAGAGCTTCTTCTGGCTTTTGGCATGCCGCAAGCTTCAGTTACACTCAACACGCAGCAAAATTCTTGCTGTCAACCTAGCAGCAGGTTCCTGAAAACCAACAAGTTCTATCAAGCTCTTTCTCTAGTCTTCACGCCTTCTTTCTTGAAAGAAGTCCCCCAAAATTAACAATACCCCTTTATTATGTGCTTTACAGCAAAATTCTAGCCTGGACCCTATATAACATACCTTCCTTTCCCCCCTTAATTATAGTTACAGCATCTTACTCTTCTAGATACCTCAAGTGAGTTGGTTGGAAATACTTGCTCTTGCTTCTTGCTCTCTCAACTACTCAATTTCTGTCAAATATACAAAAAGAACTGGCCTATTTGCATACTTGATCCCCTATGATCACAGTGCACTTACAACTTTAAATATGACAGAAGTGTGCATCTTTCTGACATGTGGATGGAGTTCTCCAGGGCATATAGTTGTGGTAAGAGGGGTTTGTTTTCCTTAGCTGGATACACACAAGCTATACATTACAGTGAGGCACATTATATTTACAACTGAACTTGCCTTATTTGGACTTCCATAACCTCAGATGCAGAGCAGAATTGTGACTCCATCTGCCAAGTTATGGTGTGGTGATGAAGCACACAGAACTCTGCTGCTTTCTGGAGGAAAGCTGCTGGTAAACCAACAGGCAGTCACATATTTCTGATGCATAATTTTGGTTTTAACTAAAATGGCCAAAATGCCTGACCATATGAGAGAATCTCTGTGAAGCAGCTCATGTTTAAAGTGGAGTTTATGAACTTCTGTCTGTGACAAGGCAGCCATTGAAACCCTTTGGCTCTAGAGCTGAGAAAATACAGTGAAGAGGCCATATCTTTTGTCTGGTGATTAGGAAAGAAAAAGGGAAGACTAATTTCACTTAAGCAGATTGAGTGAGGCCAGAGTTTTCTCCCCCAGACTCCTCTCTGCTTCTCCTCCAAGCACTGCTCATTGACTAGGCACTTACCTTTTGCATTGCAGTTATCAGTAGTGCAGAATTGGTGCTATGCTCAAGGACAACTCAGCCCTTGCAGCACACAGTCCCTGTAGAAACTAGGGCTGAGGATGGGGAAGACGGTCAACAGAGGTTTTTACAGGCAGGATAACAAAAGAAATAAGCTAAGAGCCCTGCTTTCTAGAGGCTCCCTTCTACCACAGTCCTGAAGTAATCAGACTGGGCAAGGGGCCAGACAAGCCTCTGGATTCCTGCAACCAAAGACTACTAAAAGCTGTTGAAAGGACAGTATAACAGTGTCTTAGTTTGAGCCATCTGCGACAGACCTAGAACTCCATTCAGATTGTAGTCTCAAGAGCCCTGGGTTTGTCTTATTATTTAAAGGACATATTGGAAGTCACATCATTCTAGGCACTGAAACTCAGCTGGACGCTACTAACACCTCAAGCAAATGTCTCCATGTGCTGCTAGAGACTTCGGACATTATTTTTCACATTAGGACACAGTGAGAGTATTCTTCAGAGGCCATACTGTACTGTAAATTATTAAGAACCGTTCTAATACTGACAGCTTAAAAATTGTATGAGCTGGGTTGTTGGAACTGAAATCCAGCTCCTTCAAATAAATAAGCTGGAGGAAACGCTCCAGTAACATCAACAGAGACACAAAGTCATTTACTATACTGAACCAATTCTTTTATTGTTTCCCCATTGTTCCTTATTCAACATAAAATTCGGGAATCTATTCTGCTGTACAGCACAGAACACAAAC
Organism: Pavo muticus; assembly: GCA_016647715.1. Taxonomy (NCBI): domain Eukaryota; kingdom Metazoa; phylum Chordata; class Aves; order Galliformes; family Phasianidae; genus Pavo; species Pavo muticus. Next base: position 816,256 of record JACDJE010000015.1, on the reverse strand, counting down.
TACTGCAGGGAGACAAAGCGAATAAGTTGACGTATTTAAAAGGAGAATAACGTGTTAATAAAATTCTCTCCATAAAAAGAGAAATCACAGTGCTTACGGCAGTTTCCCATCCCGATATTTTCAACACATTAAGGCTGAAAGTTGTGGTCCTTGCATTTAGGTGAAATATCATTGCATTTAAATGAGAGTTTTAACAGAAGAGATACTTTGATTGAGGCAAAGGATCAAAGTTAATAAACCGAGAATTCTGACTTCCAGGGACTGTTTCACCATGAGGAAGAAATAACAAAGGTTTAGGATATGGGAAACTCCCAAAGTATACTGAAAATCACATTATTTGAGGCATTTGACATTAATCTGAATGTAATCCTTGTAAGTAGACCACGAAGAAAACATTTGTAGTGGGGGCAATCCTCTAAATAACCTTTCCACATGGAGTTTGTACTGCCAATAGGATCTACAGTGGCGTGAAATGATCTGAGCCTAGCCTGGCCTTCCCATAAGGCAAAAGAAAAGGTGACACAATATTTTATACATGTCTCTCTATATATCAGTTATCAGACAGCAAGATGTTTGTGATGACATTTTGCAGTAACTACTGATCGCTCAGTACACAGGCTGAGTAACGATGACTTGGGATTTATCGCCCTCTTGTGAATAGGGAAAAAGCTGCAGTCTTTCAGAAAAGGCGTGCGCCGTTCTTAGTACTGATGAATGCTGCGGTAAAAATACATCTGTACATTAAAGATACATTTGGGCAGATCAGAGGGCCTACCTTTAACGATTAAAAGGCTGCTATCAGCTTCCTCTTAAACTTGGGCTGTAATGTAACTGTAAGCTTTCCCAGGCAGGCACAGGCCCTTCTTAAGTGCATGCACAGCACATCCCCCGTGTTAATACAAATTAATTCCACTTTTCTGTCTCCACACCTTGTAACAAGATGGCTTTTTCCTGTAGTTCTTCAACAAAGAAATCTTACCAAAACTTTCTCCTGAGATTATTATCAAGCTCTAGTATCAATAAGCCAACTGCCATTTAATCATGAACAACAGAGGTCTCTCTTTATACAGAAGCAGGAACAACAGTTTTACAGTAATTTAAGAACTTCTGTCTCGGCAATGCTGCCTTCTTTAATTTATATTAAACAAAGCATAAATCCTATCCAAATGAAGGCATCCCCAAGTCCTGCTAGCACAACGTATTAACTACTTCCACAGAAAGCTCTGTATTACTGCCACTTAGCATAATAAATACTTAAAGCAACACTGCAGTAAAGAATACAGATTCACCTATGACTTTCCTGTTCTTCATACTGACACTTAACAAACACAGCTTTATAGCTACTATATTTAAATGCAATTAGTTCCATACATTTCCAGCTTAATAAGAAATAATACATATTCATTTCTGCTCATTAACAGTCAGTATATAATTCTTAGCTAATGAACATTCAATTATGTTCCCTGAATACATTGTGGGATAAATTCTCTTTTTGTTGCTCATATCAGTTCACTTCAATTCAGTTGCTTCTAATTAAAATTCTTTTGCCTCATGTAGACAAAACTGGGTTTTTTTTAGTCCCTGGAGACTTCTTTAAGAGTTGTTTTATCTTTATGTACAGTCAGTTCCCTAATTAATGCTTTAAATAGGGTAAACTTTACTGAGGCTCCTGGGTTCAGTTCAAAGCGAAAAAAAACAGTTAATTTTATATCTCATTCTCACGCAATTCACTGGAGTCTCTCTTTTCCTTGTAAATCTACTTTATTCTTTTGTTTGCAAGTGAATTCAACAATCAGGGAAGGTACTAGTTTGAGAGCACTGGGAGTTGGAGATCCCCATCATTAGTCCAGAGCTTTCCTTACCCAGAGAAACAGAAGAGAAATTCTTGTCAAGTTGTCCAGTTTTGCAGCCAGCACAGGTGAGGAAATTTTACAGAAGGATTCTCCAAGGGGACAGCCCCAGTGGATTCCCTGAGATAAACACTGCCTTTATTTTCAGACAGCATCAGCAAGACAATGTTAATGCATTTTTCCTTAACTCGTTAACTGAGCTAGCTCAGCAATCTGCCAGACTAGGACCTAAAATCTAACACAAGTCCTACTTCACCAGGATGAACAACATGCAAGTTAAGCATTTATTCAAGTGCCTGCCCTTGCGCAGGACATTATCAAGAATAACTTGCAAACTGAAGTGGCTAGGTTCTTGCCTCTGATGCTACTCGTCTTCCATCAGTTAAGCAATGTCAAAAGAAAGGAATTCAGGAGACGCAGCTTCAGGGAACTCTTAGCATGAAGCTTCTCTCTCTGATGTAGCACACCAGGACATACTCTTGGATTATTTTATGCATATTAGGGAAGGGACTGGACTCCCATACTTACGACTGGGCACAGCAACTTCCCGTTAATGAAAACAACTATAAACAACTCTCAAATGTAATGAGTCATTTGAAAACTTACCAGTCATTGTTTGAACCCTACATGACCAGTATAAGGGATATAATACTAGCACAGAAAATCTAACATTTAAGGAACAAGGGGAAGTGGAAGAGAAAGGAATTCCTGTAAGAGAATATGTCAAGTGATATCCAGGAGTCGTTAGCTTTAGAGGTGTTTCAGTTACATTTAACATTAACCAAAAACCCAAAGATACATCTATCTCTTCAACTGACTTGAAAAGAGAAAAGCAAAGTATGGGGTGGCTATGTATACATGCATGCACATGCATGTGTTTGCTTGGATGGATTATGCATGCCTGTCACTACATCCTCTGGTCCACAATTACTTGATCACTGTGAAGGAACAGGCCAGAACTGCTTCCATTGTTTACGCTGACACAGAAGCAATAAATTCTACTGAAAGGCATGCAGAGCTAGATTCTCAGCAGTCTGGAATCGACTGATGAAGCCCTAACAAATTACACTGTCTGTTATCTGCCCCATTGAACATTCCCATGGATGGCATTTTTTACTGAGTGTTAAATAGATATTAGTTAAAGAGACTGTTAATTAATGTTTGTTCCAGTTCCCTTCTACAATCAAATCTTATTTTCTCTACAGTATACCATTTAATTAGTCCTTTATCAGTACAGAACTTGACAGAGTGATTTTGATTCCACTTCCATGGTAAGTATGTTGTTTACTATTGCACCTGCTATTAACTACATGACAGGCCATGTTTACCCCTGTGGACATCACTGGGGAGATAAGTATGTCCACACTGCTTACCACTGAGTTTGGTCTCCTTGGAGACTCACGCTGGCTTTCTGATTTTCAGATACAATTATCAAAAAAGTCTGTTGCTTTTTAGTTTAAAATATCTGTGGCAGCCTGCCCCAGTGCTATTAACATAAGCACGTTACAGAGGTTGTGTGTTGTATGGCTAAGGTACGAAGAGCTCTGAGGAGATACGACTTATCAGGATAACACAGGAACGCTGTCCCAGGTGAAGAAAGACAAACTTGATGCAACTTGCCATTCATGCTATTTGGCTTCACTGGACACTGGAGAAAACATCTGCCACCTGCACCCAAATTTTCTCTTGGAAGGGATCAGTAGGCATTGCTCCAGGAGGGGAGCAAAGAATGAACTGGCATTAGTGGATCACAACCTGCAAAGAAAGAAAGGATAAGTTAAACTGACAGTGAAAACACCTGGAATCTATTTCTGATTTCATACCCATTATGTAAAAGTAGTTCACAATTAATACCACAGAAAGTAAGACAATAATCAGGACGACGCTTTGCATGAAGTTTTGTAGCTATTCCTCGACGAAGGGTCGTGCTTTTCCTCACACGTAGTTCAGATCCTGCCCTCAATTTTCTGTGCAGCGGCATTACACGACTGCGGCCACAAGAGGGAGAATGTTCGTCAAAAGCAAGCAGGGAGCAACTCAACTCAAACACGAGGCGGGATTTCCATTTCTACGTCAAAAAATGCCTTCGTGAGTGTTTTATAAAATTAAGACAACAGGCGCAATTGAAGAATTAAATATGAAAATGCTAAAAAGGGAAACTTTTCAGCTTCCGGCTCGATTTGGGATTGGTAGCAGAAGATTTAGGGTGCAGGTTGAAGCTACACCTGCTCTAGAGCCTCATTTTACAGTACAAGACAATACAGGGTAAAGCACCTTAGGAAGAGCCTTCCTATGGACCTGAAGAAATAAAGGTGGGTGCAGGTTCAAACATTAAAAAAAACCAACCTAATTGGCAGCAAGCTAATGCTATTGCTCCCATCTTGCAAGTTCTGTTGGAGTGATGGTACTGAAATGATTATAGAAATCATTTTTGTAATAGTTTTAGTTGTGTTTTGTATTAGAGGAACGTGAACCAAGTTCATTCTACCATAGGCTGGCAGACCAGAAAGGAATTATTATTCAAGAGTCACTGACGTCAGTTTAACCAAAGGATCACACCTTCACACGTTCTGAACATCAGAACATTTTTCTTGCACTGTTCATACCTCGTCATCAGTGAAGTTAAGCCTTTTGGGTGACGCTATGGCTAATCAGCCTTAGATAAGTAAATATTTATAATCAGTAAAATTGTCTTTTAACAAATGTACAATTAGCAGAAACAGATTCTTCTACATAGTAAAAGCATCACGTTTGTAAAACTAGATGCTTTAGTACTGCCAGGTTCTAGAGGTGAGATCTTTATCACCATTTAATAAGGACAAATGCAATGTCTTATTCTTAGAACTTCACATTTTAAATGACAATTGTGCAGGAATGTATCTAAGTGTTATCGTGAATCACAGTGTGAGTCACAGAGCCAGGGTAGCGAGATAAAAGCAGATACTGTATGGGGATATATAAAATTGTCAGAAAGTAATCCTTCCTGCCCAACCACCAGCACTAGTCAGTCCTCCTGGGGAGAAGTGCTTCCAGTTTAGGCAGTTCAAGAAAGGTCTGGAGAAAAGCCAGAGATAAGCATCAGTAATAGTCAGATCTTTAGAAACTATGACCTGGGAGAGAAAACCTGAAAGCACTCAACTGCTAAGTGTAGTGAAGGTTTGAGAGAATCATGAAAGCACTGTAAGGGTGTGCAAAAAGTAGCTGCAAAGAAGAAAGGGAACAGATCACATCCACCAAGAATGGATATAAATTGAAGATATTAGGCTGGTTCCCCCAGCCTTACTTTCCACACAGCACGGGTTCCAAGGACCAGTGGTCACTGGGTGACCCTGGAAACCTGTCAAGGGAAGTCCTCCACTCACCACATTTCTGTGATACGCAGACCCCAGTAAACCCAAGGATATCATTAGGACTACTCCTCCAGCACATGCAATTCAAACCACAAATAATTTTTAGTATTTACTAATTCTGTATTTGGTGGAAGCAGCCATGCCAAACCGGGAACTGAACCATAATATTTATGTGATATTTTTACAGCAATACGAATAGTTAGCTCAGCAACAGATTGAGGTGGGAGGAAGCGTCAATATTTTCACTGAAGAACAGATGTGAGATAGAACAGAATGCCATAGCAAAACACAGTGCTTAAATAGAGAACAGATGCCATTTTTAAGGCCAGGTCTGAGAGCAGCGCTCTGCAGACGGCCGGCCTGGTGGCTCACCCGCAGCAGCAGATCAGTGTGTGAACCCGAGCGCTTGTTTCCTAACCGCCGTCAGGCTGAAAGTTCCTTTAGCAGAGGAAGCAGAAGCAGCACAGGGTGCAAATAAAGGCACGTGATGGTAAAGAAGGCTCCGTGCAGCAGGGCTCTTCCACAGCTTCTGAGCCTAACCCAGCCCCGCGACCAGCCCTGCTCCTGGGCCGTTATGTTGCATGGCGTGACCCGGGGCCAGGTGTGTGAGCCGAGCTCCTGCACGGATCGCCCTCGGCAGATCTCCGTACCTTATGTCTCACACCTAGGGCTTCAGAACGGCCCTCCACAGCATAGAAGTGCATCCTTCACTCGAAAAGGGCTTCCGTTGTACACCATGAAATGTGAATCTGCCTCTTATCTCTCACATATCAGCCCTCGTGGATGCTGAGCACCGCTCGTGCTCACGAATAGGGAGCGCCCGGGCTCACCCTGCGGCAATCGCCGCCTCAGCACCCAGCGCTGCGATGCCGGTAGTTCGAACGAGGGCTGAGGGGAAGGTGGATACCGGGCTACAGTTCCACGCCCGTCCCGACCCCGGGGGGCAGCGAACGGCGAGGGTAGAACGGGAGAACGGGAGACCGCCGTACTCTCCCAGTTCCCGCCCAGCAGCTCCCGCCTCAGGAGGCGCGCAGAACCGTGCGCGAGCCCAACGGCTCCCTGGACGCGAGCGGTTGCAGGCGGCTCGTGGCGCCTTAGAGCGCGCCTCGCGCCGGGCCCGTGCTGGGCGGGGCAGGGCCGGGCAGCACCGGGCACGGCTGTGGCGCCCCCCCGCCGGCAGCTCATGCGCAATAATCGCCCGGGGTGGCGGGGCGGCGGCATTGCTGCGAGCGGGGCGAGCATGGCGCAGCGGACGCTGCCGCTGCCCAGGCAGCAGTCCTTCTCCCCGCCCGTCGTTCCCAACCCCTTCGTCCACCCAGGCCGCCTGAGCGCAGGGGACAAGCTGCGGGTAAGGCTGGCGGCGCGGCGCGGAGCTGGGACCCGAGCTGCCCGGTGCTGCGAGCCCGCGGCCGGGAGGCTGTCACTGGCGGGGCCTCCCGCCGCAGCGGCCTCGCCGCGTCTCAGAGCACAGGGATTGTCACCGGCGGGGTGGGCGAAAGCCAGAGGCCGCATTAGGAGGACGTCCCGCTGTGCCGTGGTTGCGGGCGGGGCCGGGCCCGGCGGTGCGGAACCGAGCGGGCTGCCCGGCGCCGTGTGTGACAGCGGCGGCTCTTGGCTGTGCGCGTGGCCGGCGCGGAGCTGCTGAGGACGCTCGGCGTACAAAAGCCCCGCTGTCCCGTTACCGCGCCGTACAGCTGTCAGCCCGCGGTTCGCTCTGCACGCGTGCAGAGTCTGCAAGCTTCAAGTTCCAGTGCACGACCTGCAATAAACTTTGGCAAGTTTGCGCTCTCATTGCAAATAACACGTTACTTTGAGAGAAAACAACGCCTGCGCCCTGAGTCGCGACAGTGAGTTGCTCTCCATGGTGACAGGTACCTCTGCACACCAGGCTGTGAGGGTACTTTTACAATTAAGAAAGCAAACTGCTTCTGGGCATTGATTTTTAAACAACTTCACTTTAAAAACTGTACTGATGAACCAAACACGAGGTGACATCTCAGTGAGGACGATGAGCACATCCGTGTGCAGGGAACTTACAGCAATTTCTGCTGATTGTTATGAATAAATATTTTATCTTTTATATAGCTCTTCCGAAAGTTATTCACAGTGTTTGCCCTGAGGGAAGCTGGGCAGAGGAAATTTGAGAAACCTGGAAAACAATTTCAAATCTCTTTATCCCTGTGTTTTACTGGCGGTCTAAGACACATCACAAGTGCATCCAAACCGGTAGCTGCAGGCAGGAACCCCAGGGTACAGATAGCAGTTTCCTGATGAGGTTCCAGATGCGGACAGGTTTCTCTGCTGGCTGTTCTTTGCAGGGGGTGCACAACCTACTTGCAGTTTTAGGCTCCAGTTGCCATTTTAGCTATCACAAACATATCTTTTCCTTCGGGAAGAAGGGATAAAAAACATGGTATGTTTTAAAGCAAAGTACATTCCATACATAACTCCACAGTGCAGCAGGAAGGAAGAGCACTCTGCCGGGGCAGGGACTGGAACTAGTGAGCTTTGAAGCAAAATTGCAGTCATCGCTGTTGACTGCAGTAGTGAAAGGTTATGTGGTTACACATAACCTTGCACAGAAAGTACGTAGGTGATTCCTCATTTGGGGAATGGTTCTTCAGATGACTCAGGATAGTTCTGTCTTTGTGACTACTGCATACAGAAATGAGCGAGTGACTCAGATCCTACTTAATAGTTACTGAACTCTGTACCTGTATTCTGTACGTTTTTCTCTAGCACTTTTCTATCCTACCTTGACCTTTCTCTTTTCTGTCCTTTTTTTTTTACCCTCCTCTGCAGCTGATGGAGCAGAAATCAACTCTGCCTCATTACACAGTGACCTAGAAAGCCGATAGCCTGCATCAGCACATCAGCACCACCTGTGCATCTGCCTAAAATAGATTAATGAATTTATTAAAGTTTTGAGGGAGGAATTGTTTTGCTACCGCATCCTTGTTTGTCATTGTAGGTCAGTGTACATTCAGTCCTTTTTTTTTTTTCATAAAGAAAAAAGCTCGTTTTAGTGAAAACACACTAATTCATGCTTACACCTCCTATTTCACATTACAGAATACAACTGAACTGTTGAATTGGATTTGTAGATCCCACTACAATTGGACACATATGATAGGAAATAACTGATTTTGAGAGACTCGCTACCTGAATTCTTCATATTTACTGTGTCTGGCACCAAAGAGGGTTGGAGCAATAAGTGCCCGTGGCCAAATCTCTCAAGCCCAGTGACTGCCTCTAGTCCTTTTGATGTTGTCCAAGAAGTTACTATTAAACTTCCTTGACTACTTATATACAATTTTAATGTTAGAATAATTGTATGCTTCAAGAAGGAAATAATCATGCCCAGCTTATGTGGCAGTGCTTACAGATCTTAAGCTGCAACACCTGCTTCTTATCCTCATTTACACAGTGTACCCACTGTCAAGTTTGAGATGTTGTCACTGTGCCTTTTGCAACATGTAAGAGAGCCCCAAAGGCCCAAAATTCTTCTTAGTCCCTGTCATTACAATTGGGTTTAGGAGACTAAGGCCAGAGCCTCTTCTGGATGTTGACAAGAGAACAGTAGGAGGACACGAGAATGGAACTGTAAAGGAGTTGAGGGGCAGAAGTGTGGGGAAGAACTGTGTTGATGAAAGGAAAATTAGATTCAAGCTACTGTATTCAAGAATTGGATCAATAACACTCAAAGATGCTTATATTGCAAATGCACTAAAATAATTTGTTGCTTTTGAAAGAAAAGAGGTAAATTAAAATCCACAGTATTATTTAATAATCACAGTTCGAATATTTAAGTTGCAAACTATTTTGTAAAACTTATTCAAAGTCTTGCTTTTCCTGTACAGTGAGTTACAGTGAGTAGTCATTGGTGAAAAGCCGACTAAAAAGGCTGATTTTGAAAGAGGAGCACTGCTGTTCAGTTGTGGTAAAGCTCACAAATTAATTACCTGATCTGGTATGACATACAGAAACTCATGTGTTCCTTTACAATGTTGAAATCCACTGGCCAGTTGTTGGCAGTTTGTGACCACAGATCATTCAGATGTTAAAAAGGGAATATAACAGATCACTCACAATAATTATTTGAATAGAACTGGTGTAAAACTTAAGGTTAAAAGTCATGAGTCAGATTCTTTTTGTAGTTTTATATAGGCTGATACCTCACCCAAAAACAGTTGAATAGCAATGCAGACTTCTTGGATGAATTCACAAGGTGTGTTACAGCATCAGAAGTTCTGTGGAACAGTGGATGTTACTGCGGAATTGCAAGCTAAATGCTTATCAAAATCTGTAAGCTGAGACTTGCATACTTATTGAATAACTTCTACCATATTTGAATTGATGGAGCTACCAGTCAGTGACCGCTGATACAACCACACACTAAGTTTTGAGGAGCGCTGTGCACGTGAAAAAAAAAAAACCCACTCCAACAGTTCTGCATGGGTATGTATTGTTTTGTGCCGTGTACACACACACAGCAGCTCCTCAGCACTGAGCATGGCAGAGCTGGTTGGGTGCCAGGAGCAAAGCACTCACCAGCTCACAGCCTGCCAGGAATGCTGCGCTGACTTCCCCAGGCTAAGGCAGCTCACCTTCCACCCAGGCTGCGCTTGCTCAAGCTGCGTAGTGCTGCTGTTGTGCCACAAAGGACAGCCTTCAGGGTATGGTTTCTAAAGTAATTTACTGGGGTGCAGGAGCAAAGAATTTCTTCCTGCCCTGCCCAGCAGTATGACAAGCTGTTAACAACCTTGCACCAATATACCTTTTTCCTGGAGCTGTGCATGGAAAAAAAATGCAAGCTAAAAAATCCTTCCTGGGGGCTGGGGCTGATATTTGAGGATTATTTGTAACCAGGGCATGTAAGTGGCTCTTGTGCCCCCAGATCCCCCTATAATTGGATTTGGAGAACTGACCGGCAGTGTCAGCCTGGGTCTTTCTAGGCTGGCTTTGGTACCTAGCTTGGCAGGCTGCAACCATAGTAAAACTCTCCCAAAAGTTTGCTTCAAGTTAGCCACAGCCTCCTGATTGCAAGGAGGAAAGGGAACTATGATTTTTCAGCTTATTCTGAGAGATTCAGGGAGTGCTAGGGCAGAGGTTAACAGCCAGGATGCTTCACATGCACAGGAGGCAAGAAGTTAGTCTCCATAATAGCTGGGTTCTACTGTCTGTGTAGTGCAAGCTGTGAGCAAACTGCTTCCAAAGGCAGTCAGCCTAGAGCTGCTGCTGCAGCTCCTACAGCCCTGTAAGGTCTGAATCCATGCCTTAAAACATGGGTGTGATTTTACTGAGAGCTCCTTTTTGCCTAATGGGAAATGAAGTCGCGTTGCCTCTGCACTGCTGCAAGCAGTAGCAGTGAGAATTGCTTACAGCAGTACTGTGGCTCAACACAAGATTATTTATAAAAGGTTGAAGAAGTACATTGTGATCATCTTAGCCATCCCACTTGGCTTGTAGACAGATGGCGGTTGGTGATAGGAGCGATAGGAGCTCTGTAGTGGAGGTACACAGCAGCTGGTCAGACTCATCTGACCTTGTTGCATGCTGCAGACCAAGTCTAAGTATAAACTACAGGAAGCAAACTCTCATTACCCTCTGTCTAACAACATCCAAGCCAAAAGCCCAAATCGTCAGATGTTCCACTTCCAGCTGAAATGGTAAGCTAAAAACATATTTTGCAATGCTATGAGTGACTGAAGTTCCCTGTATGAAAGCTGGACTCATTAGTACTGTCATACATTAAGACATATAGTAGTAATTTGAGTGTTTCAAAATTCATAAAATGTAACTGCATACATCTTGGTTTGTTTTGATGCATTTCTTCAGAATTTCCTCTCTTTTCCTAGCTTGTTCTTCTGGGGATTATTTTACTACCTCTTCGTGCCATATGCATGGTAGTACTTTTATTGCTGTCCTGGCTGTCTGCATCAGCTGCAACCTTCTGTCACACTGGAGGAGCATCAGTGCCACTTACAGGATGGAGAAGGTAACAAGTGACCAATATTTGTTGAACTCTATGTTTGTGGGCTTTTTTAATAACACAAAGCCAGTGTCTGAAGTATTTTTTTCCTCACACTCTTTTCCTCCTTTTGATTAAAGAGGAGTCCTCTGTCGAATCTTAATTTTACTGTTGCAGGGGAAGCAACTTTTTGATGATAGTATTTTACAACAAAAGTGAAGCTTTTGAATAAGTAACTTTTTCTTGAGACTGAGATACATCTTTATAAAAATCATTATTAAAAGACTGTCAGTAGGCCAGGACTTATTTCAGTAATGATGCAAGTAGGAATATTTGAGAAAGGAAGCTATTTTTAAAAGTATTTGGTAATGTTACTTAGCTGAATGAAGTTTTGCTGAGTTTTCATCTGGGACAAAATTAGCTTTGACAGCTTCTCTCTCAGCTGTGGTGCTCTTGGAGGAGTATTCTAAAGCTGCCTTTGTGTGTTCTGGTTTCAGTCACTCAGCTTCTGGGTCTCTTCTCGTTGCAATACTTTGCAGCTATGTGCAGGAAGAGGAGACACATGAAGTGAACAGTAGCAAGGCCAAGAGATGACAGTCCCACTGAGGGAACTTGTCCCATTTGTGTTAACGTTGTTATTTAATCTTACATGATTAAAAATGATAGAAAAAGAACAGTACTGGAGTGATATATGCTCTTACAAAAAATGACGCTGAATCTGCTAAGCACTTATCCTGCCCTCCCAACAGCATCATGCTGAAGTGCTATAAAATATGGCAAGAGAAATAGCATACCTGGGGAGCAGGGGGAGCAGTGTACTGGAGAAGATGCTTTACATTGTCGTATCTTTAAAATTGTAAATATAACATTGTGAATGCCAACATTAAAAAAACCCAAAACCTCCAGAACTCTCGTTATGAGTAGTATTGTGTGCCTGGCCACAGTGCTGGTGAGGGCTAAGTGTTTGTTCAGAATACTAGCTGCAACATGGACGATGTTTTTGTGTTTCTGTTCACAAGGAGGATGATCCAGGCTACCCTTTCATGCCTAACTCGTACCCTGTTCTTTGTAATGGGTTTCCAAGTTAAAGTAAAAGGGAAAGTGGCGAGTCTACAGGAAGCCCCAATCTTTGTTGCAGCACCTCATTCAAGCTTTTTCGATGCCATTGTTTCTGCCTTAACTGGAATGCCATCAATAGTATCTAGAGCAGAGAACCTTTCAACTCCGGTATTTGGCAGTAAGTATCTATGAAAAAATAAAATGCTATAAGTCTTATCTCTGAAACTGATTAAGGGGCAGGCTTTCTAAATCCTTAAGTTCCAAAGATACTGACAGATCATTTTCAGTGAAATCACTGGGACGGTTTGTCTTTCTGAGTTGGTCAGAGTACGCCGTTTCCTTCCAGGCATGGAATATAATACCATTTTAAATTGCTTTACATTGAAAACATGTTTCATAGCATCTCAGACTAGAAACTTTCTCTGAAAGTCTCCCAGTAGGTAGTTTGAATAATCTGTTTGGCTGTTGTTTTTTAACAGTCTGGCCCACAAACATGGAGTATGGATTGGTGAAGATTGTTTCAAAACAGCCTGGAACTGCATCAGTCTGGAAAATATCGTACTCATAAGCTTAAACTCACAGGCACTGTTATGTTGGTTTTTTTGTTTGTTTTTTAATGGTAGTCAAACTAGGAAGGAACAAAAGAGAAGTTACTGAAAAAGGAAATGCAGAGAATGGAAAAGATCAGATGAATCATGCTTCTGTTATTTTCTCCTCCTTCTGGAACACAAAGGAATCCCAGTTTGCGTTATTACTAGAATCAGCATCAGACTTTCTGCTGGCTGTATCTCTCATAGGGCTTTTAAAATAATAAGCCAACAGTAACCCCAAACTCAGTAGGCTACATAGACAAGTGTCCTGGTAGGAGATGAACTGATTGGACGTTTATCTTTTTTTAAAAGCACAGGAGTGGGACACAGAAGATAATTCTTTCCCAGCTCTCTCATCACATCTCAGTATGTCCACAACTTCTGATATAGACCTGATTAAATTAGTTGTGTTTATCTGGTTTTTTGGTTTCTTGGTATTTTCTTTTTTCCATATACACACAAGTTGTGTGTGCTTTGTAACTGCAAAGGGACTTCATAGTTCTTCAGTGTGGGCTCAGACTGCTTCTTTGTTGCAGCCTGGATGATTTAGGCCCAAGTGAGGCCCATGAGCCTGGTCAGGTCTGTTGCTTAGAACTGTGGGGAAATGCTCAGTGAAGGATAACAGCCGTATCAGTAGAACATGCTTGAGTGAATTTGGTATGTTTATACCTACTGCCAAGCTCCTCAGCTTACAGTGTATGTCTTCTGTGTCTTACTCTTTTGCAGAATGAGGACAATAATACTTTTCTTATCTATTTAGTCTGAAGGCTGTTTGTGCAGAGTCTGTCTCCTAGTACAAGAATACCAAGTTTTTATTACAAAGTTGCCTTGAACATGTGATTTCTTGGCACTAGTGCAAAACAAATAAAAATTTGGATCTCTTTCACAGCAATTTTAAGTTCCCTTCAGCCTGTAGCAGTTTCTCGTCAAGACCCTGATTCACGGAAGAATACAGTCGCTGAGATAACTAGCCGGGCATTATCAAGAGGCCAGTGGCCACAGGTAAGAAATATACTACTGCTCTTCTGTAATATATTCATATACAGTGTGCATCATAGTGTCAGGCAGTGCCTAGCTGAATAGCATCTTGGCATCTCACATCAGCTCTCAGGTCTATGATGGGTTTAGGAAAGGAAGAAGAGAGGCTGATGCCCACGAGGTTTTTCCATGACATATGAATGATGTAAATCCAGACGGTAAAAATTTCTCTTCTAAAATTCAAATGCTCTTGAATTTCTTTTCCCAGTTTTTATTCTTAACATACTGTTTTCACAGTAGCATTGGTATATGTGAATCACTATTCTCAGGACAGCATGTGTGAGAAGCTGTGTTGCAGAGCTGTGCTTGTAACAGTTGAGTAACCCAGGTTGCGCAACCTCCATTATGAACAGTACTTAAGCTTAACACATCCGTTTCACATGTGGTAAACAGCTGAGCTGAAGGTCAGTTTACTCTTTAGATTAATAATGCAGTACAAACAAAGGCTTTTAGATTGGTCTGAATTGTGGAAAGGTTTTAATGTAGAAGCACCAGTTCTGCACGCTTTTTCCCATGTTCATTCCTCAGTGGCAAGCTGCTGTTGTGCTTCTAGGCCTTGGGTGGCATTCCATCATAGAATCATAGAATCACTCAGGTTGGAAAAGACCTTAAGATCACCGAGTCCAACCACAACCTGACCATCCTACCTTAACTCTAACAACCCTCCGCTAAATCATGTCCCTGAGCACCACATCCAGACAGTTTTTAAACACATCCAGGGATGGTGACTCAACCACCTCACTGGGCAGCCTATTCCAGTGCTTAACAACCCCTTCTGTAAAGAAGTGTTTCCTAATATCCAACCTAAACTTACCCTGGCACAGCTTGAGGCCATTTCCCCTCGTCCTGTCACCAGTGAGAAGAGACCAACCCCACTCTTGCTGTAAGCACCTTTCAGATAGTGGAAGAGAGCAAGAAGACCTAAAGAGTTAATGGAACAGGGGTTGCTCTGAAGTAGAAAACAGCTGAGGCAGAAATTATGCTACTCTGATAGGCAGAAGGCTGGGATGGAGATCTGCATCCCTTGCAAGAAGAAAGACTTGGAAGAGCTATAAACTTAGTAACCTCTCGTCTAGCATTGCTTTTATGTGGTCTTCTATTGTATTGACTGTGGTCTCATGCTGCCTCCATCACTTTTTTGTCAGCTGTATGGAGGGTTTTAAATCTCTGTGGGCAAAAGCTAGCAGGGCTTTTCTCTCTCTTTTTTTTTTTTTTTGGTAATACTATTCTTAGAAACTACACTTATGATTTGCTAAACTGTTATGGATGAAATGATTCCAGCAAATAGCTGATCTCTGCTGAAAGCAGCATGGGAAGGAATGGGGCACTGGCTTTACACTAATTCTGCCTCTGCGTTATGGCACTAATAGCATATGAGTCAATATCCAAGATTTTATTATTTTTTTTAGCAACTTGATCACAAGGTGATGTCTGTGATATCCTCCTCAGTCTGCATTCTCTTAGCACAATAGAAAAGGAGTAGCTGAGTTCCCAATTCCTTTCTCCTAAAACAAAAACATAACAGGCTAGGCAACACCCGTGCTTATTAATAGCATGAAGTCTTGCTTCTCCCAACCCTGTACCAAAACAAAAGCGGAAGGAGAGTATGGTTCAGTCACTAATTTGTTTCCTGGGGTTTATGACACATGGCCGAACAGAAGCATTCCCATTTTTGTGTCTGTATCAAACAATTTCTGATTCTGGAACATGGAGGACTAACTGTAAAACAAATTGTGCAGCTGTGTCTATCATACCTTAGAACAGCCGGTTTCTCTTTTGTTTAGCCATGACCCATCTGTTCATACTGAAGTGGGAATAGACCTTGAACAGTTTTGATCCAGACCAGTTCTTGTGCTGAGATTTTTTAGAATGCTGCTTATGGTCAATGCGGTATTGATGTAAGAAATATAAAGTTTCTTTGTATTCCACAGGGAGCTGAATTCGGTGTGTCACACTGCAGCTGAGTACACATTTAATCTAGTATCTTTCAAAATCTAGTTCAGAGTCCTTCTGGGTGTTTAGTGTATCTGAGTCATTCAGAGGCCATGCAGGGTGTGATACTACAATAGTTCTGCTTAAGGACTACTGTGCTCCACCTTTTGCTCCGACCCCTTAAGCTGTGATCTTCTCAACACAGCTAGCATGCTCACTCATGTTGATAGCATCTGTGCATTTTAAATGCTTGAGTACCTCCTGCACTTCATGTCAGCCCAGACTCTTGATGTTTATATGGTAAGAAACTGCTGGCAGAGAAACAGTTCTCATATTATTAGCAACACTAAACATTTCAAGTCAAACACTGGAAGCTTTTTGTACCCTAATTCTGAAGGGACAAAGGCCTTTCCCCAAAATTTCTCTCTTTAAAAAAAGACATTTGTTTCCAAATCAAGATAGATCGGGTTGTTATTACTGTGGGTATCCTTCACTAATTCATTCTGTTCTTGTTGAAACAGTAATGGTAATCTTGGGATGCAGTGTAACATGTCACAGATCTTGCATAAAAACTCAGCCTTCCTGTAAGTGATGCTGAAGTATAATCCTTTTATGATGTGTATATATTTGCTTTCTTTCCCTTTAAATCCAAGATACTGATTTTCCCAGAAGGCACCTGCACAAACCGATCCTGTCTGATCACATTTAAACAAGGTGAGAGATTCTGTAGGATCTCTGTTGGAAAATATTATATGAAATACTAATCTGGTAGCTCTAGTAAGGCCTATACTTCAGCAGATACATCACAACAGCATTTTACTAATGTCTTACATTGTTAAAGCTTCAGCATTGTAGTAATGACATTTCAGTCGCATTAAGCTCACTATTTTGCACTGTCATTTCACTTTTCTCCTTTCTGCTGTCTTTATAGGATGCAAAATATCTGTGATGCATTCTTAACAGTGAAAGGTGCTTGATAGCATCACTCACCATTGTGCATCACTGGTAGTTGTGCTGTGCTTCAGTTAAAGCCACAGTGCTCTTTCTTACTGTTGTACGGTTTCTTGGTAGCAAAGTTTCAAAACCAGTGCTACATGCTCAGATCCATATCACTTACCAGGAAATGGCCAGCAGCCTTGTGAGAATCTCATCTTTTTAAACAAATGATGACCAGTGGGGAGAAATGCATAGAAGATCAGTTTGAGCAGTCCAGAGGCAGCTTTCTCCTTGCGATGGGGATTAGCTGTTTTCTGTTCTGACATCTTGCTAATTGCAGTGATGATGTTACGGGAGAGAGAAAAATTTTTAGAAAAAGGAAAAAAACTCTTTCCGTTTTTCTGGCCTTTTAGAAAAGTTCTCCTTCCTGATATCGTGTCTTATGTGAATCTGTTAAAACTTCCAACTGCTGTATGAAGCTCAGCCTTAACAACCAGTACTAATTTGTGGTTGCAGGTGCATTCATTCCTGGAGTTCCTGTGCAACCTGTTTTGCTCCGATATCCCAACAAGCTGGTATGCAGCACATTTTTGTACCACTAATCTGGAGGTCAAAATACTGACCTCAAATGCGTCTAAGCTAAATATTTTGCTTTGGCACTGAAGAATTTATCATCCGAGTTTTAACACTGGAGGATTCCAAGCTTCCCAAGAGTCAGCATGAAGTAGTTGCTATTCTGATTGTGAGAAACCTACTTCTGCGCTTCTCGGCTGTAGTAAAAATAAGAGGAAGTGCAGAGAAGTATTGCAGCGGAAGTTAGAAACTTCCTACAAAGCCACAGAACTGGACTTTGAAGTCTGAAATGCATGCAGCTTCCTTACCAGTCATCCTTTTTTGGGTTAAGCTTAAAAAACTCTTAACTGCAAATGGGTTTTCTGAACAAAAGCAAAGCTGAACCATGCAATGTTTCCAAAACCCCTTCCTTCAGGCAGCTGAGGAGGGCAGCTTTGCAGATGGTTCTCTTTGTGCAACTTTTCTCTTGTTTTGCTGAATACATGTTTGCAGTCTCTGCCAAGTACAGGAGTTGAGCCATATGGCTCTGTTTCCCTGGCAGGTGTGATACCAGGACGTGAGTCTAGCAGACTGCTAGCATGTCTTTTTATTTCTTCTTCATCCAAAAAACCCAGACCTGACCAAAAGAACAAAAGGACCAACATTTTCATTCCTAATGTTTTTTTAAGATGAAAAACAAGTGATTATTTTTATTTACTTTGATTCCCTTGTAAAATCCCTCTGCAGTTCTGTTTCTAAACAGCGAACCACTAAAGGGGATTGATGCATTTCACCAGTAGGATTTAAGGATCTGCAGTATGCATTGTAAAAACAATATCTAGGAAGCAATAAATGTAGAACAAGAAGAAAAAAAAAGCCAAAAAAGCAAAGAAAAAGCATGATAAATTACTATGGAAAGATATCCCTGAATATTCCCAAAGTATTTCTGAAGGTGCCTTTTTAAGTGGACTGGCAGAGTTTTCTGAAGAAGTCTTACTGGAAACTCTTTTTCTACTTCTCTGCTCTTTCAATTAGAATGAATGATTTAAAAAGCCTAAATACCCACTTAATTTTTCTTCCCAGTTGTTGATAGATCGACAGTCTGCCATTCATTTTTCCAAATGTTTAGGGCAGGGAATCCTAGTTGTATTTATACCTTTATTTTCTCTACAGGACTATAAAACCATCATCTGCTTTTACTAAGCTTATGCTTGTTTTATGCTGTAACCTATCTGCATTTTAACTCTTATCTGTTTTGTCAGACATTCCTGTTTTATTTTTTTCCTTAGGATACTGTGACCTGGACATGGCAAGGCTATTCACTGTAAGTCTCTTCATCCTACTGAAAATTGCATGGATGAATTTTTCCCCATTACTAATCAGTCTGCCAGACAGACTGGGCTAAGCCAAGGCATGCGATCTTCTAGATCTGTTTTTATGAGGGGAAAATATTTGAGGGGATGCTGTAGGCATCATATCTGAATGGACAGAAAGAGTTTGCAAATGGGGAAGTATTATTTCTAGTTCTGCCACTGTTTTGTTCAGTTTTCTCTTATGTTTTGCACATCACAACAGGAAAAATTTGAAATGATTTTTCTTTTGGAAACAATCAATCAATAGTCATCCAAACCTGCAGATGTTAACAGTTTACTACATGGTATGCAAACAAGAAAAAATAAATGTTATTTTATACCCTCCATTTCTTCATTTCTCCACCTTATTTGAAGTCACACCATAGTAAGTGACTATGGGCAAAACAATTACTATATTTCCCCATCTTTCTGTTCTGATGCCTAGGAATTTTCAGATTTGTATTTGTGCCTGACTCAGCAAAAGCAATTGCTGTTTTGGAATGTCAGTGAAGAAGCTAAATTTATAGTATCTGACCTGGAAGCAAAGAAAAATGCTCCAATAGGCCATTTAGGCTGTGTATCTGTGTGCTTTTTTTCTCAACACAGGTGGCCTTCTAATATGCTAAAATATTTTAGTTTAAAAAACTTTTCTAAGCAGTACAGACAATACTAAAAGTGCTGTCTGGAAAACACATCTCAGCTTACGAACATTAAAACATTATGTGGATTTCTGTGGATTCGTACACCACGTTTTCATGTGGAATATGTAATGTGTCTAAGTGCACTAACACTGATTTATTAAGTGATCAGAATTGTAAGGCATATCATTTTGAGACATACCTCAACTGGTGGAGTAGATCATAAATGCCTTGTAAGGCATCATTAGTTATTGCTAGCACCTGCAAATGGGACATTTTGAAAAGCAGACCTACATGAAAATGTCCATCTTCTTGAGTTCCCTAAGATATTTCTTTAATTATTATTACTGCTGCTACACTTATCAGCATGCTGATAGTAATGCATATTGCAAACTCAGTAGCGTACTATTGATTACTCCTATGAAGCATTTATGGTGGAAGATTGAAAAGGCGCTTTGTCTTCAGCTGTGAGAGAAAATGCAGAACTGTCACAGGCTTTGTAAAACTTCCTGGCTATTGTACCCAGGCTGGACAGCACCAGGCTCCTTCATGGAAACCTCCTGACCCTTTTCTGCTTTCCCTTACTACTTATTTCCTACTTTTGTGTCATACTGAGAGGCATGCCTAAAATTATGTAATAGAAAATCAAGCATTAGGGTATTCCAGCACAGAGTAGAAAGGATTGCTTAGATTTTCCCTTTCTCCTCTTTATTTTTTCAAATGCACAAACAAAAGACTTCCTGAAAGTTTCCTACTTTAATTTACATGATGTAAAGAGCAAGTGTGTGCTTCTCTTTAAAAATCATAGTGAACAAACCAGCAATTGAAGTGATTGTGCCTTACCCTTTTCCCCGGCAGGTTCTTCCTCCCCCTACCTCTTAATACTAAAATGTCACCTTACTGAAGAGCTCAGACACACTGACACTTTGTTAACACATTTGTGCAAAACTATTATCATTTGCAAAATGGCCAGCAAATATCTACAAATCCTTGCTTCAGTTCTGTAGGAGGAAGCCACTGGTTGTTTTGCAGATGTGAGAATGCAGGATACAGAACTAAAGCTGCTTCTTTGAATCAAAGCTCGTAAAGCTTCAAAATCCACTATGTGTTCACATCCTTAAAGATTAAGTAACTTGTATACATTCTGCTCATCCAGAAATTGTGCAGTATTGTTGATAAGCGTGACAACTGATAACAAGTTGCCTGCCCAGTGAGCAAACAGCAGGTATATGCAGAAGCTTTATAGAAAAAAAAACATCCAATGCAGCATTTCAGGAAACTCCCACATACTTAAAATCCATGTCCAATATTGGCTGTGTGTCATCTGCTGATGTGCAAATACTTTGTAAGCAATAATTTAAAATTCTTCCTTTCTTTCTTCCTCTCCTGCAGAAAAGAGCTGTGCATAATGACACTGTGCCAGCTCTTCACAAGAGTGGAGGTTGAGGTAAGAATCAGAAATATCTTTCTACCAAGATTCAGTAGCCACGGAGTTTTACTTCAGTATAAATACATAACCCACATTATTAATCACTGTTAGTGAACAGTAAACAACTGTGTCAGCAGCAAGAAGAGGATCACAGTGAGAATGTTTTTAGATTTGTTGGCTATATCTATGTATTGCTTAACCTGATGAGTTCCTAAATGAAAGCTGCCAGAAATACTTTCATTTTTAAAGCACTGGAAAATCATTGCCAACTCACTAGTTACAAATTTATAAATTAACAATTATAATACATTCTATTAAAAGTAACTTCACATTTTTTACCCTACCTTCGTATTTCCCTGCTCCCTTGAAAGCATCCTTGTCTAACTCACCACCTTCCAGACTGAACGCTGAAAGGTAGCTGCAAGTAAGAGCTTACTTAGGGACTCTGTTTGTACTGGGGAGAAAGCTAAGCCTTGTATAATGAACCAGTTTCCTTGATCATTAAAATCGGCTGCACAGCGCAAAGACAGATGACTGACAACTCACACAACTTATGCACTTCATATATCAGTACACTTACTCTAACAGCTTGCTTCCTGTCAGAGAGTCAGCATTCAGAACACAGTAGTGAGGAGAGAGATAACCGAGGTATGATCAGTTTGTTGTACTTCACATTCCTTAGCAGACCACAAAGATTATCCTTATGGATTATGTCAGTTTAGGGACCTGAGCAGTAGGAGACGTTCAGATAGGTTTTGCTGTTTATTTGCAAAACATGGAGTTCAGTAAAGTTGTGCTCTATGAGCACAAGCTGTGTTACTGCTACTAACAATTAGCAGTAAAGTCTTTGTTGTGAAAAAATGAAATTCTTTTCAAGGAAGCATCTTGTATACTATAATACATGCAGTAGACACATTAACAGAATATGTACTGAAGATACAATTCTCTTTATGATTTTGTACAGAAGGATACATCTATGCCACTCAGATAAGTGGGAACAAGAAACAATTAATGGAGCCCTTCTATTAGAATGTTTATTTCCCCCTCATTCAGAATGGAACTCAAACTTGTCTGTTAGAAAATTGTGTTCCCAAAGCGAAACTGAAACATGAAGAAAGATGCAGCTTTCACAGCAGTATGTGTCACCAGAGTGGAAATAACTGCTTAGCGTCAATACAAATGTTTCCAAAAGCCCAAAATCGAAGGGGCAGTTTTACCCAGTGAGGGAGGAAATCACACTATTAGTAGTCACTAAGTAGTTCACATTTTAGCAGTGAACACTTCAGTTACTACCACATACTGTGAAGAAGCGGCCTCTCTTCCCAGTGGTGTTGCTCTGCCTCTACCTACAACGCATGGACAGTGATGTTCCTGTGGTCCAGGGAGGAACTGTATGTGTTTCTAGACATAGCCTAAAAAATTGTGTATTGATGATTAAATGGTAAAACTGGCAGTGAGTTTTATGTCTGCCAAAGGTACAACATTTGGCAGATTCTGTAGAAAGAGAGACTAAGCCAAAAGGAGATCAGAGAAGCGTTTCTGCTACTGAAAGTGCTGGGAAGAATTGTTCTTACAGGATTGCATTTTGACAGCAAAGGTATGCTTAGCAGTCATCAGCAGATAAGAGCTGGGTGTGTGTGAGATCATGCATGCCACTTCAGGAGGACAGCAAACCAAATTCATCACCTCCTGCTGTAGATTCTGGCAAACTGATTTTATCATTAATGTTAAGCAGGTTTCTTGAAGGAGATGTTTCAGCTACCAAAAATCTAAATTGCAGTCTGAGGAAGACCTCAGCCTCTACTGACATAATGACCACCTTCAAGAGCAGGAACCATGTTTGCATAGATAAACTTCTCAGAATTATGATTTCATCTCAGCCAATGATAACACAGTTCTCTATGTGTGTACAGAGTGCCTGTGCTTCCTCAACCTAAGAGTTGCGTGACTTCTGCAGGGAAGTTGTAATAAGCTGGAATCTGTTTAGAATTGAACAGACGTGGTAGCTGCTTGTAGAAGGAATGAAATCTCAACACTTCATGTGAGCAGCTGGGCTCCTGCTGTTCTTACCAGAGAGAAAACTCCCAACTATTAACAGAAAATTGTTACGGCTGTTTGGCAGATAACTTGCAAACAGATGCCATTCATGTCATGGCAGATAATAATTCACCTACAGTACATTTCTAGCATAATGCTACTCCAACTTCTTACATAACAACATTGAATAAGTCCTTAACAGTAAATGTGTTATGTAGACATCTGGGGTAGATATCTTGGCTTACTAGGCTTGTAAAATTCTGTACCAATTTAGTATTCTTATAATTTAGAACTAAGATTGCTCAGCATTTTCACCACAGGCTAGAAACTTACAGAATACTTACCAGTCACATCCTGATACAGTAGATACAGTTAACGTGTACCAGGTGTAACTGCAGCATGTATGAAAAGAACAAACACACTATAAATCTTATACACATTTTTCTAGTATGCAACATCAATTACAAGGAATCTTTGAAAAGAATTTCAGACTCTCATTCTTACAGACGTAGTGTTTAAACCTCCTGTGATGTATGCATTTACATTCTTTGGAGTTTTGATTTTGATTTTTTATAGCTGCTTCTATCAATCTGCTAAGAGGCAGTTTAGACTAAAACCTTACTCGTGTGGCTAGTGCAGAAGAGCTTGAGTCGTTCCTAAGGCTGTTGAGACCTCTGGTGTCCAGCTCTGTCATTGCATGGCTGATTTTTTTCTCCTGTTTTTCTCGTTGCAAAGACTAACAAGTTGTCCATTTTGTTAACAAAGTTCTGACTACTGAATTGATTGGATTACTCATCTCTTTCAGTTTCTGCCTGTTTATGTTCCTACTGAGGAAGAAAGAAATGATCCCATTCTTTTTGCCAGTAGAGTCCGACAAACCATGGCAACGTATGTAACGTCATGAATAGAATCTTTGAGAACTTTTCTTTCGTACCTATCCACCTGTTCTTCTATAGGTATCCACATACATCCCAGCCATAAAGTACACCACGTACCCTGCCCCACAATTCAGTCAGGTCCGAGGTACTGTATGTAGGTGTCTAATTCTTGTACCAAAACACACTTTGATCAGTCTTACGTGGAGCATAAAGAAGGCTGCCTTACGTTGGAACATAGTGTGTTTGATACTTGGAATGCTGGAATAAAATGCTTCCTTACTTGCTTGACAAGAGTAAGTGGGTGGTTTGTTCTCAGAGGCTACTGGGTTGCATTTACAAAACTGAATCTTAAAACATCATGAAACTATTGTGATGTCATTTCACAGCACTGCTTCACAGAATGCATTGCTACCTGCAAAAACACCTATCAGAAAAAGAACAGATTATCACTTGTTTTGTATATTAGCACTAAGGCAAGTTGAGGTGGTGAAAACAGTCAACTAAAAGTTATTTTAATGTAAGATGGTGATTGTCTTTTTCCTTAATTTCCTTAATTTTGTTTCAGTGCTCTGAAGGTGCCAGTCACTGATCATACTTTTGAAGACTGCAGACTGATGATTTCAGCAGGACAGCTAACTTTACCCATGGAAGCAGGGCTGGTGGAGTTTACCAAAATCAGCAAGAAGCTCAAGTAAGGGAAGTTAAGCTGTTGATAAGGGAAATGCTGCAGTTGATAGTCATATACAAAAAAACAAACTACTTGACAAGTGACCTGGTGTGGCTGTGGGCAAATCTGAAGTCTGGGCACAGTGCGTCTAGACCTGTTATGTGTGTGCGACACATCCATTTATACAACTCTGTCTGGAAAAATCTTCAATAGTTACATGGCAATCTTAATTATTCCAGCCAAGGTGCAAAGCTGTATTTCTGCAGAGATCAGATGCTTTCCAGGTTGTAGCAATAATAGCTTTTGCATAGAGAGTTAGCTAATAGAGATGACATATATTCTCTGCATAAAAATAATGCTAAACCTGAATTTATGGCAATGAAAACCTCTTTACTGGACTAACCTGATGATCATAGATTTGGGAAGTTACTCTAAGGAATTCTGATATACCCAAGCATAGAACTGTCTGCTTATAATATTAATAACCACGGGGGGGGGGGGGGCATCCTTAATTTTCATACAAAACATCAGCGTGGATGTACAGCATTTAGAAATACCTCCTCTCCTTCATGTTTGCATAGCCTAAAATGGAACCACGTGAGAGAGCAGTTGGATACCTTTGCTGCTATTGCAAGTGCTTCCAAAGGGGGAAGAATTGGAATTGAGGAGTTTGCAGAGTACTTGAAGCTGCCTATTTCAGATGTCCTCAGAGAGCTGTTTCTACTCTTTGACAGAGTGAGTAGTCTGTTAACTGACTAGAAATCTTGTTGGCAATGTTTTGTTAAGACTTACATACAAAAAGAATAGTTGTTTTGTTATGTCAAGCTTAGTAAACACTTCTTGGCTAGCAATTCATATAGGCTAGATAGTTGACTCATACGGTTACCTTTTTAAGTTTTGATGAAAAGAAGTTGGTCAGTTTGTAGCTTGTGAAATGACAGTTATCTCTTGGAATGCTACAGCATGAAGATGGTAAAACACATCCAGGGATGGTGACTCAACCACCTCACTGGGGAGCCTATTCCAGTGCTTAACAACCACTTCTGTAAAGAAGTGTTTATGCTGCGTTTGTGGAAGGTTCTATCAGACATTCTGAAGACTCCTATTGCCTGTCTCCAGCCATGAAGAAGGAGTGTACAGGTGCTAATCTGATTATTTAGGCTTTTTTCCATAGTCAGCAGTGAGCTGTTTCATGTCATACTTCTCCTTGAAAGATGGGAAAAATTGCTGTATGAACGTGCCCCCTCTGACTACACCAGCAGCCCCAGTGACTAGAGCATAGTGTAGAACTCATTTTACTTTATGCATCCAATTATGTGCTACAGTGCAAGCAGCATGCTTTACTGGAAGTGCTTATAAACTTGAATTTGGTTCTTGTCTTGGGAGCTTTCCTAACACAGCATCATTCTTCCCAATCAAGTTAACTTTAGCAGTACACTTGGCCCTAGGAGGGCATTTTGTTGTACACATTGATTTAAACTTGCCAGATTTTTCCAAATATAAAGGAATTACAGACTCTAAAATAGAGATATGTAAAATATATTCCTGTACTTGCTGAAGGTGTAGAAGCTCTAGCAGATAAGGTACTCATCCTTTCCTCATTCCTATCTCCTCACCTTGGACCACTGGCTCCTATGAACGCAAAACTGAGTCCTGAAGCACGGCACAAATACAAGACAAATACAGTGTGGCAACCTATGTAATTAGAGGCAGTGAAGATTCCTTTCAACTCACCTATCTGGCATAACCGCTTCAGTGACTAGAATTAGCAATATAATACACTATAATACAATATAATAATTCATTAGAAAGCTAAAGACATAAAAGTTTGCAATCACAGTCAAGACTTCAGTAAGCTTTCTTAGTGTTCATTTCTAGTGAGATCTGCTTTACTGAGAAGCAGTCACACTGATGTGCCAGGGGTCTTTTCTAATTATTTCAATTATAACTTCTGCTTTGTGGCTTTCAGCATCGTCAGGTGTTGGTTTTTTTTTTTTTGCAACAAAGATTTATCAAATATCATCAATCTAATTATGCAGACAGAGAAGAAGAAAAACAGGAATGTCAACGACTGACAGAAACTACTGAGAACTGCAGTATTTCTGGCCGCTGGAGTCATGCACAGACATGATTGAGCCTGTAGGGTAAGCTGTGTTTTGTCCACACCCAGCTCATACACAACACAGCTTTGGAGAGCTACAGAAGCACAAGATCTCTGAGCAACTCCCTTTGAAAATACTCGTGATGTTCCTTGCTAAGGCTTTGCTGAGTGGAGGAAGTGGTAGTGGTCAAGGAGAGAGACTTGTACGTGGCCTAGGAGGTCTCCTAACAGGAGGTGGACATGGAGGGAATCTTGGAGGACTTGTTGGAGGTCTTGTGAATCTGATAAGTGAAGCAGCAGCTCAGTATAATCCGGAGCCGCCGCCACCTCCTCGCAACCATTTTACGAATGTGGAAGCTTACGAGAGTGAGGAAATCAGACAGTTCCGTCGCCTTTTTGTCCAGCTGGCTGGAGATGATATGGAAGTGTCTGCTACAGAGCTAAGAAATATCCTGAACAAAGTGCTTTCCCGGCATCAAGACTTGAAGACAGATGGCTTCAGCTTAGACACGTGCCGCAGCATGGTAGCTGTCATGGATACCGACACAAATGGCAAACTGGGCTTTGAAGAGTTTAAGTATCTTTGGAACAACATCAAGAAATGGCAATGTGCGTACAAGCGCTGCGATACCAATCAGTCGGGCATTCTTGAGAGAGCTCAGCTGCCGGCGGCCTTGCAGGCTGCAGGGTTCCAGCTGAACGAACAGCTCTACCAGGTGATCGTGCGCAGGTATGCCAGCGAGGATGGCAGCATGGATTTTAACAGTTTCATTAGCTGCTTGGTGCGACTGGACAGCATGTTCCGGGCCTTCAAGTCGCTGGACCACAATGGAAATGGGCAGATCAAAATGACCATTGAAGACTGGCTGCAGCTGACCATGTATTCGTGAAAGCAAAGCAGAAGAGAATAAGCTTCATTTGAAAGATATACATGGAAGACTACAATACTGTTGTATTATAGAACTGCAGCCGTTTCTTTATTCTAAGGCAGATGTAGCTGAAGATACTTTGCTTAGCTGTGATTCCTCTTGTGTATGTGTTAGTCTGCTTTTCTGAAGTTTGTGTAAGTTGTCAGTTGTACACATGCATAAGTCGGGCTAAGAAAATTATCTCTAGACTCTGAAATGAGGGAATATGTTGAAGGATCAAAGCTTAGTTACTTCTTCACAGGATGTGGGCTTATAAGGGAGTTTAAGTATGATATAAAAATCTCTAAGTTTGGTGTGTTTTGTGATATTACTGTGCCAGTTTGTCAGCATTCACTAAGCTGAAATAAAGCTTTGCTTGCCTGAAGGCAGTCATTGGTAAAGTTCAGTAGATTCCTAAATGGTGTGGTTATTCCTAACTGGGGGGATAAACATTAAAGTTGCAGTGACTATAACGACCAATTAATATTTTGCTTCCTTCCTACTACTTCTTCGTGCTGGTCTGCTGAAATAAAATCTGAGTGGTATTGTCAGTTCTACTTGCTGGCAAAGACAAAATTAAAGACATAACAGGCTACCTTAGCAACCTTTTTCTCCTTCCTACAACTCTATTACTAGTCTTTTCTCTCTCTCCTTGAAGCCTTAATATAGTTATAATGAAAACAGCTTAAAATATTGCATTTATATTTAGAGAAGCTTGCTGTAACAGTGTAGTCACACAGCAGCCAGCCAACAAAAATCTACTCGTAGCTATCAGAGGTAACTTTCATCAGAGTGCAGCGTCCCACTTGAGCTAAATATGCAGTTTTGAGACGTCAATTTTTGAGTAATAGAACAAGGAATCACATGAGCTGTCAAAGGCACGCTATTTTTGAAATAAGGATTACATAGATGATGACAAGCAGCTCTTTTCACTGCAGAGTGGCAAGGAAGGTTTCTCTGCAGGGCTCTGCTGCTTTAAAAGAAAATTGTCTAGGGCGTGTGCTGGCTGATTGGAATGTGAAATGAGGAGTGGAGCAGCACAGCCTGCACAAAGACTCCAGATGTAGGAGCCCACGTGCCTCTTCCCCTCCTCACGGAGGTATCAGTGACTAATGGAGAAATACCACACAGTATCTGCAGGGCAACTGAATACTAAAATGGGTTTCTGTGGTTTGGTTTTGTTTCTGAATTTCCATAGCTTTGATTTCTAAATCTTACACTCAGCAGTTAATATTTTCCAAGCTGATGAAATCTCGCTGGTATGTTTGCAAAAGCCTTTTACTTTTCATTTTGGAAACAATAAATTACAACTTTGCTCACATTTTTTGGTTAAAAAAAAAACCTACCAGGTTTGCATCAGAATTTCCCTTTTGTTACTGGTTACACTTGCAGGTAGCAACAAGCAGCAACAAGCAGCTACAGTTTTTGAGTTACAGCAATAGCTTTTACATAATGAGCCTGGGTAGGAACATGAGACGCGCAACTGCAGTTCCTCTCCAGGTGTTCCAGTTGGAGCTTCTCTGTGGTAGCCCTGTAAGAAACTCAGGGTTACTTGGCTAATCAGAACAGGAACAAGTCACAAACACACTGAAAACAGGAAGAGGAAACTAGTTTCCTTTAAGCAAACAAGGTCTGTTGAGGCTACACTACCCTTTGGCTGTTTTAATAACATAAATACAAATATTATGAATGTTAATGTTCAACTTTGATATCTGGAGAATTAAAACTTAGCTCACATGTTGTGTTTCCTCAACATATACTTGGGTGCATAGGGTGCAAACACAGGTAGGTATGTGTAGAACAACTATTCCAAGCGTTTTTGCATTGATGCTACAGAAACATGGAAGATTTTCTAGTGTTTTCAGTTTAACACCCATGTGTTTGCAGCAACCCTATCACTTCCCCTTAACCAAAACACCAGAGCATCTGTAAGTTAGCCAACCTCTTAGGACTTAGTAGTAGTCACAACTTGATCTTACAAGTAAAGTAACTTCATTCTCAAATGGCTGGAGTTCTCTGTGTCAGACTGCGCTCAGTTTTGATCACTGGATTTTAATGCTTCAGCAAAAGTAACATGAGCCTTATTAGCTCTTGTCATCTTTCTCTGTGTAGCCAAAGCTGTGTTTACTGACTTCAGGAGTAGTTTCTAAATGAAAACAGCATTTATGAGAGAATGTTGCCCTTTTCTAGTGATTAAAAGCTGACAAAAGTTATATATCCTTTGACATGCAACTATACCTTTGACATGCTACCTTTAAGGTAACTTAAAACTATTCCTATTTTTACTAAAACATTTCCTTAAAATTCATAGGTCTTCCAAATATAGGATGTTCAAATGTTAGATGCCTTGAAAAAGATTGATTAGACCATCAGTGTAAAAAGGAAAAAAGTTATCTGTGCAAACCAGTTCTGGATTGTTATTGAAGGCTAAATAAAATCGAATCTTAGCAGTTTAAAATCCTGCCAGATGTGTAGCTTCATAAAGTACTGAACACATCATGATGCATTGTCAGCAGACCAAGGACTACCCTGAGATCTAAGCTCAATATCAGAAATCCCTGTTTCATAGAACGCAAGACTCCCAAAGCACTCTACAGAGCAGCCTTAGCATTTCTCCACTGGGGAGCTCCATATTCCACTATTCAGTAAGAGGAAACTATGAACAGAAAGGTTAAGACTGATATGCTAAAGTGGGCATTAGAAGCTGGTGGGACAGCCAGGAAGAGGATCAAGATCTGACTGTACAAGACAGATTTACCCAGGAGACCACCCCTCTTTTAACTGTCTGTGCTGTTCTCAGACTTAAGGAGCCCACTCTTTTGATAACAAAGAAATTCTTCTTGAAATGTACAGCACATTATCCACAGAAGGAAATCTGCTCTATGTCTTTGTTTGATTTTAGAATGTTTTTTGATGAGTGTCCTTTTGGTGAATATTCCAAACTATGGGCTACCAGTCATGATGGCTGTGCTTTCATTTACTGTGTCCCATTGCCTAACGCTTACGTATGGCTTCTTCCCTAGACTGGATGTTTCCCAAAACCCTCAAGAAACTTTCAGTGTGGTCACAGGAACATTACTGACTTCAACATATGTGTCAGTGGATACAAATTTTCTCCTGTCTGGAAATATGATGCAGTTTAATCACAAATCCCATCAAAGTAAAATTCAAATGTTTTGTTGGAAGAGCTTTGTAGTGAACACATTGAAATGTACTTTCACATCAAAACTGCAATTATCAAACAGGCTGCTACAATTAATTAATTGCATTTCTGGCTTATAAAGTAGGGCAATGTATTTGCCTCAAAATAGCATGTAGGGCAATGCTTTTGCTTCAGAGAAAAGCTTAAGAGAGACCATGTGCACCATCAGGCTGTACTTTTGCTGGCATGTGTTTTATTGCTGAAGGTTCTTAGGAAGAATTAAGACAACAGTCTCAGTGTTGGCCTCTCTATTCTGGGATGTTGCACTGTCTCTTGAGTGTCACTAAGTGCCAGTGCTACCTGAACTGTTACATTTACCTTAAGCTGGTGTATTCCAGTTCTTGTTCAGAAGCTTCTTGGAGGCCATATGCTAATGAAAGTCTGATAAGTTGCTTCCAGTCTTTTTTTGTTGGGTGTTTATAAGATGTTGGAAATATGTATATACTACTTCATCCCTAGTAATACACAAATTTAGAAAGCTGTTTGTATTTTCTGCAGGAAGAAATAATAATTTAATGTTGCATGTTGCATTAGTGCATATTGCATATTTGATTTGTACAACAGCTTTTGAAGTGATACGCACTATTAACTGTGACTCCTGCCATGCATTTTTTGGTTACAGAATGGAGATGGCACCATTGACTTCAGAGAATATGTAATAGGTTTATCTATCCTTTGTAATCCAGCCAACACAGAAGAGACTATTCACATGGCATTTAAGGTAAGTTCAGATGAGTGTAAATCTACAAGTCTGACAAATCGAGACTGACTGTAAATCTGTTAGTTTTCAAATCATAAGTTTATAGCTTCAATCTGATATGCAAATGTGAGTAATTCTCTTAAACCAGTTGACATTTAGACTGTGAAGGGGAGGTGGAGAATTGCAGACATCAGCTTTGTAGAAAAGGGTTTGAAAAGCCATGTGAAGGCACTAATGAATATGTAACTTGGCAGGCCAACTCCAAAAGCGATTCAGCAGCACTTGTGGGTTTTAGCCTGAGGTTTTTTTTCTGCTGGGATTTTCAATGCCACTTGCAGACAATAGATGGAGCAATATCCTCTGTCTAACACTTAAGAGAGTCACTCTGTACAAAAATGAAGGGAGGGAAATCAAAAAGGGGTATTCAGGACAGGCACATCCAAATTTCGGCTGCATCTGAGATCATCTATTTGCTTGTTCCATGGTTTTCTGATAGTTTGAGCTGTCAAGGAACAATACCACCTTTCCAATCCCAAGTTCAGGCATGCAGTACACAGTCAGGGATGCCCACATTTTGAATCCCTGAACACTCAAATGCCCAAGTAACATTTTTTCAGAGGATATTTGACACAGATTCAGGTATTTTACCCGCTGTGTATTAAGATACGAACCATGTTCATCTTAAACTGGATACATTTTAGTATTGATTTTTATGGCAGTCCAGCATAGTCATTGGCTGCTTTACAGCTAAGTGTCACAGCTGCTCAAAGTAGTTTGTATTTCTGGGGGTTTTTTATTACCAGAGATTCCTCAGAAGAAGCAAGCCTAGCAGGTATCTTTGGTGTTTTATTATTTTGCTTTCTAGACGATACTCTTCAGTGCTGTAACAGCTGCATTGATTATAAAATGTGTAATCTGCTACAGTTCCTGACTTCACCAGGAAGTGACTAGTTCAGCTGGTAAAAAGTCCATTTTGGTGAACTGTGGGCTTTCCTTTGCTACTTGTTTTCTTTGGTACTAAACGCACTCTCCTTCACAATGGGACTTTTTGCCCGTAGCAATTACTTAAGAATTGCAGTCATCCATTCCTTGTATTTCTCAAGGGGGTGATTCATAGCATCTGCTAACTGTCACTGTGCTGGGAAGGATGGCATGATCAGTGTCCATCTACTGCCTGCATTCCAGTCACCAAAATTCCTTTTCTAATTACAGTAATTTCTTAGTGGGTGACAGGTCACATATA
The DNA here is from genome assembly GCA_016647715.1 of Pavo muticus. Taxonomy (NCBI): domain Eukaryota; kingdom Metazoa; phylum Chordata; class Aves; order Galliformes; family Phasianidae; genus Pavo; species Pavo muticus. The sequence goes on along the minus strand of JACDJE010000015.1, from coordinate 783,823 downwards.
CTAAAAGTTAGGTATTTTATGTCAGAAGATAAACTTTGGCAAATTTATCAGCTGCCAGGTATGCTGTAACTTAATGAAAAGGAAGACTAAGACCTAAGGTATGCTTGTATAGAGTGGCATAGCTCATGGTGACAAATAACATTAACCTTTGTTTATAAGCACTGTATAAGTTTTATTAGCTAATGCTATGAGATTTGTTTGCTGGTGCAGGTTTTCTGCATACTTTTCCTAAAACAGAATATTCTGATCCTGACTGCAGCATGTATATCACTCTGCTCAATTTCTGCCTAGTCTTATGCAGAAAAAGTGCATAAAAAGCTCTTGTAAAAAAAAGTAGTTGAGATGGAACCCCACTGTTCAAATACCAGTCGTTTGCAATTCACCTTTTGAATACTAGAAACCTAATATGGGTGGCTGTTTTGCACATGGAAGGTTCACAGGCAAAGTAATGCTTCTGTGCATATGTCTTTTCCAGCTCTTTGACCAGGACGATGATGGCACTATAACAGAGAAAGAGTTTGCTTGTATCATTCAGTCAGCTCTGGGGCTGCCTGACCTTGATGTTTCTAACCTCTTTAAAGAAATAGATGCAGATGAAACTGGAAAGCTGTCCTATGGTAAGTTACGTCCTTTTATAGCAGAGTACTCTTGATAGTCATGCTGACAACTGAGAGTTCCGGGTGCCTTTTATCCTCAGAAATATCTGATGGCTCTCATACACTGTTTCTGAGGAAAACTGTTGTAACACAGACGTAGATACTTTGCATGAGATGCTTGAGATGCTTTTGAGAAGTATAACTGGAGATCACCTTCATTTCCTTTGATTCTGTTGCTGCACTGTACTATCTATGGGGTTTTTTTTATTTTTCAGATGAGTTCAAGAACTTTGCACTTGAACATCCAGAATACGCCAAGTTGTTTACTACATACTTAGAGTTACAGAGACATCAGCTAGGGATGGCAGAGGAAGATGATAACATTCAGTCACCTGAAGCCAAACACACTCCAATTAGAAAGAGCGCAGTCCCAGTCTCAGAAACAAGACCAACTGCAAGAAATAAAGTCTGTCCTGCAGACTGTGAAGAAGATACCTCCAGTACCTCAGACAAAAAGGATGACTGAGTACAATCAGAGAATTCATCTCGTGAATTCTGCAGGAATATTTTCCCAACCTATTCATAAGCACAATTGATACAAAATAGAGATGAAAATTACAGTGAAAAAAAAATCATTTTTTGTTATTGTTTTTTTTATTTTCATATTTGGAGGAGTTGTTCCTGTTTGAACGTAAGGGAACAATCACTGTCCTTGTTGCCAGTGTCACACTACTGGGAATGTTCTCTGTCTTCCAAGATTGTGCTTCCACAGAAGTAACAGATGTGTGCTAAGAGGCTCCAGCAATGACATGACCTCTCAGTATAGAGACCGAGGAGACCCTTTGTCTAAAAACAGGTGAAATTTTTTGTGGTCCTCAGTTCGTCTGCATCCTTAACATGTCTTAAGGGGAAAAAATATTTATTCCAGAGTGTTTTAATTTGCAAATATCCCTTAGGCTTTTTGAAGCTTCGGAGAGACAGAATTTAATTACAGGACGTTGAAAGCTGAAGCTGGTGTCCTTAGATTTCCCTTAGCTATGTGTGAACTACAAAGCCTAAGCTTCTGAACAGTGCATGCCAATTCAGCGATGTTAACAGAAACATCTTTAGGCTTATCAATTAATTAAAGATGGAAGTGGCTGCATTTCTATGTAACAAAAGACTGCCAGAATTCCAAGATAGCAGCTCACAGTCCACAGGAGAATGTACACAATAAGACTCAAGAATAAATGCGCTATTTCAAAACAAATAGAATGTTGCTTACAGTAATAAATGCTCAGGACCACTTAGGAGGAGCATTTCGAACTTCAGTATATTTTTAATCTAATAGTTATCAATAGAAGAGTGTTACCTGGCTCTGCAAAACTTGAAAGATAAATATGCTGTCAAACCCCAGTTCAAGTAGTTCATATCTACTCTGAAATTGTCTCCTTGAAGCCATATTTGTATTACTGTGCCATTACTCATTATGGGCTTAGGCTCTGATTCAAAACCAAGTTCTTTCCAGCTAACAATTTGAGTGTGTTTTGCCTCAGTCCTCTCTAGTGCACTGGAAATTGAGCCTTTACCTTTTTTCTATCCTTCATTTGAATGCACTTTATACAATATTTTAAGTATGTATGTATTTATGCAAGCAACTACTAAATAAAATCTCAGAAAGTGTGGAATGACAGAATATGTTTAATACAAGACTGAGAAGAGTAAAGTCTAGAATGTCTAGTACTGGAAAGAACCAATTTTCAGCTGGTTTTCATATGTGAAATGTTAACTTCTGCCTCTAAACTACTGCTTGTGTTGTCAGGCTGTAAGTGCATTGCCATGTTTAACCTTTTCTGTATTTATAACTGTGCCTATCCTGATATTTCATGTGCTTAAAATAAACCTATATTTTTAAAAGACTTCACTTGAATAATGCAGGTCTTTTCTGTATAGTCCTAAGGGTATTCTGTCTACCATGAGGAGCTCAGGGGATTCCAGAAAATCTTCTCATGATACCTTACCTCAACAAACACATGCAACTTGAATTCAGTATTTTAATTTTGAGTGTGGTGGCACTTTTCTTTATGGCATAGCTAGAAAAATAGGACAGGACTGATGTTCTCCCAAAAGAGTTACTTCTGCTTACTACCTCAGCAAGAGGGAACATGATAGAAAGGACTTGCAGTTATCTGGAGAGGTATCTCTCTTTTCTGGCAGAAAATAAAGCACTACCATTTACATTTAAAATGAGTGACTCCAACCACAGCTGAGGTATAACAATCCTGGCTTTGTGTGATTTGAACATTAAGAAAGAATGAGAAGCAGGGTATATCATAACCTGGCTGTGCAGTTAAGTGAAATAGATGTTAATTCTTTGGCGAGGATCTTTTTGCCTATCATGTTAATTGCTCAGCTTTCCAACCAAGAGCAACCGTCTTCAAAGAAGGCTTCTATTCCAACCAGTAAGAAAAAGATGGATGGACAAAGATGGCAAGAACAACTACTTCAGGTCTTTGACTGCCAAGCGCACTTTACACTTACTGCTGTTAAATTCAGCCACACTTCACAACTGGATCACTATGCTGCCCACTGGTGTAGCACATTCAGGACCAGTGATTTTGTAAATACCTGCAAGTTGCACAAATGCTTGGCAATTAAAGCCAAAATACTGTCTTTATAGATCTACCTATCCCAGTAGTTTTATGGGTTCGGCATGTAGCAGTGATTCAACTATGGTCTGAAAAGAAATCAGCTAAATGCTAGGACACTAACTCAATATACACACATCTGCTTGATTTGCGGGAAGGGAATACATTAATATCTAGGCATCATAGTGCCTCAGGGAGCTTTTAAAAGGACCAAACTAAAAGCAGGCTGCAACAAATGGGCATTACATTAAGTGGCAGAGCAGGAACTAAATAGAAAGAGAAGCCTGAAAAAACTGAACAGAAAATGGTTCTCAGTCAGGCATTGAGGGATGACACCTTTCAGCTCCTGCAGGGAATGTTGCCTCACTACCTGACACTCCCTGTCATGTGGGATCCTAAGCCTAAACCACCCTATTTAAGGTCCATGTAGAGTAGCACACAGTAGAGCTACAAAGGTATCTTTGGTGTCATGTAACCATCAGAAATATCATTTATTTAATTGGTACTTCTCTATCTTGCCGTAAAAAGGATTTGATAACACCTTCTCAGATGCCGAAGTAAGGCGCTGAACCCTATAGAAACTCTACCAATCTTAACAAGGATGAGAATCCAGTGAGGACAGCAGTCCATTGCAAGAGGAAAACACAACTAATTCTCAAGAACAGATGCATATGGGCTGCTGCCGTTCTTTATGTTTTCCAGTAAAAGTGTACATGCAATACAATCAGCATGAACAGATCTTACGTACATTTTTAAAAGCCGGGTTTCTGTTTCTGAGCACATGAAAGGCAGCCTAGAAAAGGGTCTTCCTTGTTCACCTGGGAACAGGGAAGATGCTAACACCGTAAGTCCTGACCAGTTTGTTTAAGGTGAATCAATACAGTCTCCACTGGCCATTCCAGTGGCTGATTGCTGAGGGAAAGCTCTTCTGGTCTGAGAAAATGTGAAGTGAAGGGTCATGTTGTGCGACAGGCCTAATGACCTCTCCCGGACTGCTGCTGGTTGTATTGCAAAAGGTAAGGCTGCTTGGCTAGATCTGTCATCTGCCCTAGCAATTCCTGTCTAAAACAAAGCCTTCCCTGTGTATCAAATGTTTGAGAAACATCTGCTGAGATGTTTTTTTCTGTGGTAGTCAACACACCATGGCCCTATTTCTGGGTAATTCCTCAGGCACTGTGCCAATGTAAATAAATACACCATTCTGCCTGAGTAGGCTTCTGGTGGTGCTTGCACAGGGGCCGAGTGCTACTCAAGGTAAATGGATTTGGAAAACCAGAGCCTGAAGCTTAGAAACTCAATGTGACAAATGCATGAACACACCTGCACCCCTCTGTGGGCACTGTCTGTGAGTGTCTGACCACAGCAAGCAAAGCAGCCCCCAGTTTCATGCTAAGAACTACAAAGCTCTCACTTCCAGAATGGCACAGGAAAAAAAAATAAGATTTTTATGAAAGACTTGAGAGGTTTGTAGTTAGACTGCACAAGCTGCTTGGAAGGCTGACTATGTTCACAGTGGCCTTTGGCTTACCTTTCTCCTATCAGTTTTGCATCCCTTGGAGTAGACTGCCTTTCTCTCTACCTTCTCTCCCCACATCCCCTGCCCAAAATGCAGGCACCAGTGCCAAAGGCTGTATTCCACAGGGACCAAAGTAAGAAATCGAAGATTAAAACATGAGCAGTACTGAACTGGCTGGGATTCTGGATGCATGTACAAAGCATTCATGAACCACCTCTACTGGTCTGCAGCAAGATCAAACTTGTCAAAGGTTGTAAGGGATTTTAATGACATTTAATTAATTATTTTCAAACCTTTGCTCAATGAAATAACATTTATAAGACCAACTAGCAGTAGGGAGACGTTTGTCAGCAGTGCTTAAGTTGGCAGACTGGCTGTTACTATACATAGCCAGAGAGGCAGAAAGCAAACATCTTATAGGATTAGCAGCTATGCTCATAGCTGAGATGAAATTTGGACATTTCATTAGTATAAGATTGATTCTGACATTTCATAAAGCCGAAAAGCAAACAAAAAATGTGTCTGATATAAATACAGTATGCAGCACTTATTCAGATAAAGTTCAAGAAGTGCAGCAGGTTTAGTGCCATGACAAAGGAAATACAGAAGGGTCATTTAAGGACTCAACTTCTGCTAAGCACTTGCGTGTATGCTTAATCCTGAGGGCATCAATCAGATACTTTATGCTTATTAAAAGCATACAGTAATATTAATAATTAGAAAGCATGAAAAATTTCCGTAGTAAGTCACAGTTAGTGGTGGTAAGAACTACAACCCCTCACCAAGAAAAACAACACTACAGCTGATTAAACTTCATGAAAGTTTTCCTTTCTTTGTGCCATCATCTTAGTTTCAGACAGTCTGTAACAACCACAGCCTGACTGGAGAGACTTACAAGTGACAGCCTTGCAAGAGGAAATAATTCATTACTCAGCTTGATAATACCTACTATTCTCTTTTTTAATATGCACTCCAATGCAACAGGTCGAAAGAAAATATACATCCTTCCTCTGTTCTCACATCACAATTATTCTACCCTTTCACACTATTATTACATGCTGAAAATAAGTCCATTATATTAATCATTGTTCAGCAGATGATTTTTATTAACCTATCTATAAAACATTTTGTTGAAAATCATCTTTGACATGTTAAAATCAGATTTAAGTGAACATATCTTTAAAACTATGCCCGCCTACACACTGCTTTGTTCTAAACCAGGCACAGGTAACAGCACGCTCCTCTGCTCTGCTGGAGCCTGCTCTCTCTTGAGGTCTTACAACGGTGGCATGAGACTCATTCCAGCAGTGGGTCCATTCTGCAGCTACATCAGGAGCCCTTCAAATGTCATGGGGTTTATACAGGAGCTCAGGGAATTCACGTTTCCTAAGAATTACTAGCAAAACTGAAGCATTTTAAGAATGTTACTTGGCTTATTTTTCACTGTCAACTTAGAATTGGTAAGAACACCCAATTAACACATGAAAAAATCATTCCTTTCTTACAACCAGCAAATATAAATTGCCTGCAAAGTGAGAATTCAGTAGATTAAACCTAAAGACCACCACAGGGGATGACTGCCTTGTCGCACCATGCACTCATTGCTTGACTATTTCAGCTGTTAGAAACCTTTTCTCAAGATCTGGTACAAACATATCTGTGTCCGAAGCCACTACGTCTTGTTCACATCCTGCTCAAAGAGAACTGCTATTTCTTCGCAGAGCATCTTCACTTCTACATGTACATCCACGTGCTGAGATATCAGCATGCCTCTTTCACTCTTGCCTCTCCCAGCCTTCCCTTCATAGGCCAAGAAGTAGAAGTTCTTCCACTCCTTCCTCAGAGATTGCACTTTCTGGACTCATGGTTCATTGCATTTAGGCTCCCTGGAGACAGCACTTCTGCCTCAGCCCTACCACTTCTGAGCAGACTGGAAGGATTTCTATACATAGCTTGTAGCCAACATTCCTGCCTCTGCATGTCCAGTGTGTAAGATTTGGCTTTTTCAAGCCCATGGCATTACCCACACACACAGCTCGCACAGCCTGTAAGCCCCAGCTGCCTTCTGATGGGGCTGCTACTTAATGGGCTTCCCCCCCTCCTTCTTCCTACATTTCCTCGTTCCCGCTTAACTGCCATCTCTTAGCTTTGTCCTTCACAAATACAAAGATCAGCTTAGCAAGAACATTCTGATCAGCTCAGATTATTGATAAAATGAGGGGTTTTTTTCTAACAAACAAACAAATTCCTTTTGTTAAGGACATTATCTTCTTAAAACTTCACGAAGCATCTGACGGTGCACTAGAAGAAAAGCACTACGAATTAGAAAGACATGACGAAAGCTTTGAGTATATAATTGTTCAAAAGGAATAATTTCCTTTTCCAAGGTAAACACCAGCCTTGCAGACAAAGATAAGGCCAAGTGCACATTTAGATACACAAGTCTGTGTTTCTGCTCGTATCTTCTGATATCAAAGATTGCAGGAAAATTCAACATGTTGTCTTAAAACGTAAAAAAGAAACGAACAGGAAAAGGTGCAGGAGACCAGAAGGAGTCACAGCAGAACTGCCAGCAGCTTTTAGGAGAGTTGTTTCCCCCAGCGCCGGAAGTCTTTGTGAATCTGGAGATAACCAGCCACGAACTGCAGCAGCTATTCAAAGCAGAAATCATTTCAATGTTTACATTTTGTACGCTGCTCTTTTGAATGAAAGCATGCCAACCTCTATAATGTTTAATTACGTGTCTTTGACAGCCCTTCTCTTGAAAGCAGAGAAGTTTATTGTCAATAGGCACAGAGCAGAGAGCAAACGGAGCACTTTCACCCACCCAGGCTGAATGCAAGTTTGGACTACTACAAACTCAAAACAACACTAATCCCGCACCAGCTCTGGAAATCAACACAAGTGGGAGCTGCTTTTTCTACCTTTCCTACTGCCAATTTTAAACACAAAATTCTATGCTTCGTGTAGTGGAAACATTTCTTTTAGTAGAAAAGTTACCCTGCAGAGCAAATCAAACCAACCCTTCTGAAAATGACTTTGACAAAACTCCCTCATTTTATTACAGTGGGATCTAGCAGATGAAACAGCCAATGAACTAAGTATTGTATAAAACACATAATAGGAATTTTGACTTCTCCTGAATATTTGTTTATAAATAGACACAGCAAAAGGAAAGAGACTGCCTTGCCTAATGCTACACGAGAGGACTGGTGGGGCACAGACAGAAATCCAAGTGCTCTGACTCCTGATAAAAACCTAAGAGAGCTCCTGGTGTCCCAAACCTGCTCACCTAATTTGATGTTCTTTGCTTTAACACTCCCACTGATTTTGTTGGGTTTTTTTGTTTGTTGTCGTGTTGTTGTTTTTTTTCTTTCAGATGCAAAAAATGTCAATTCAGCATCTAATCATAAAAGAACAGATTAAACAGATTTGATTTTTTATGGCAAGATTGCAGAATCACAGAATCATTTAGGATGGAAAAGACCACTAAGGTTGTTTAGTCCAACCCTGATTCCTCTCCACCATGCCCACTAACCATGCCCTTCAGTGTCATATCTACTCTCTGCTTGAAAACCTCCAGGGACAGTGCCTCCATCCCCTCCCTGGGAGGGTGGATTCAGATGGTGCATTTAGACTCCTTCAGCATTTTTCTCTACACTGAAATACTTGTACTTCTTACCTGCAGCGCTCTGACTTGCTTGTTATCACTAAGTATTTTGAGTGATATCAAGCTTGATTCCTTCTTCCATCACTGTGGTGCACACTCATATCCAACAGAAAGCTCTCAGGTCTCCATCGGGTTATCGTGGGTGCGGAGGCAAGCCCTCCTCCAGCAGACACAGGCCAGCCCGCACCCGACATTGTCTGACCTTCTGCTGGAGTCAGTCAGTCTCAATTTACTCTTCTTCCAGCCTGATGTGAATAATTTCACAGTAGACAAAAAAATCCCTCCCCTCCACCTAATCTCTTATTATTTTCCAAGTGGAGTCCATCTAGCTTACATCAAAGAATTGCTCTTGTTAAACCATTGTTTTATAAGTCTGTTAATATTTTTCCTGTCCATAAGACAGAAGACACTGCTGATAGAAATATGTCAACAGGAAAACAAACAGGCAGCATTTGACATGCTATTAGTCCAAGTCTGGGCAGATAAATAAATCATAGATCAAATATTAATGAGGGGGAGAAGCAGTGTTTATTTCTACTAGGTTCATTACGCACACGTCTCCCATACGGCACAGCACATCTCTGAAAAAGGATGTCACAGTGTACCCAAGGAAGGGTTGTTAATGCCTAGAGGACAATGTATTCCCTGCTTAGAAAGTGCTTCAGTCTCTTGGGACAACTTCACAGCAGCTATACAGAACAAAGCCAGCTAGAAGCGTCTTTCACTCCATCACAGTGTAAGGCCAGGGCTGCGGAGAGAAAGGCATCGCTGCCCCGATCGCCATCCCTGGGCAGTCTGCTTGGCACACACACACAGGCTGTGGGACTCTGCTTCTGTCATTGCATGACCAGAGTGCTGGGTCTGCTCTATCTTTAATTACTGCCTTGCTTGCTCTGAGGAGCCCAGCTCGAAGATAAAGAGCTGGCCAGGCCCTGCAGTGCAGAAACCCAAAACAAAATTACAGCATGGCCCAATTCAAACAAATAAAGAGCACAAACTCAATATATTGAGACATTCAGAGTTTGAAGTAACATCAGAAGGCATATGGGGGAAGGCATTGCCAGAGATGCATCTGTTATGTTGCACAACATGACAAATTACACTTTCTGAAGTAACATGCAGATATGAAGGAGGAGAGGAGATGGGACCAACAGGCTGCAGAGGAGACCGAGACCAGCACTGGGTTACTGAGAAGAAAGCCAACGCTGCCTGCTGCCAGCACTCCCCAGATGGCTCTGCACTGACTGGCTTTCTGGAAACAGCATCTTTACACATATGCCATTAAGTTGTTTGCCATCTATGTACGTTTTAGCTCACAATGCACTCCATTACATATGATACTGAGGTAGCAAAATTGAACCCAATTTGTTTTGGTGATGCTTCTTAATTAAAAAAAAAAAACAGTAAAGAAACCACCTTGACATTTGTGTTCTAGATGCAATCAGGGTGATAAGGTTAGCATCTCTTCTCTCCCAGAAATGCAGTACAAATGCAATCAGCTCATCCAAACAAACTCTAAGAAATAAAACACATTTAGATGTGGAGCCTTCAGCTACTGGACCTCAGTGTAGCTCACGTCTTTGGGGGTGCATTAAAGCATTAAAAGAGAATATTCACTTGGGTTAGAAGATGCCTGTGACTCATTGGTAGCCTCCACTTTCAGACAGTGGGGAATGATTTAAAAAAACACAAGATCTTTTTTCTGTTTCTTCAGAAGTTGTTCTTTCAGAGGATGCATCTCAGATAGGTAAAGATTTACCTGGATCCCTAGATAAACACTGTATGGAAGTGAGCAGAAACAGAAGGTCTTTTTTGTAAAGCTCAAAGGTACCTCTGTGCATAAAGCACCATTTTCCAAAAGCCACCTTTAGCTTAGAAGACCAAGCATTGTTAAAATGTGTTTTTACTTTGTTTTTGTTGTTGCTGTTTTCTTTACAGAAAACACAGTCCAATAAAGTGCAGGGCACAAAGAGCGTGAGATGGAAAAGGGAAATCCCTATTAACTCCGTTTTCATTGCCACAAATCAGCTCTCCAGAGGATCCAGGCACAGAACAGGCAGAATAGCACAAGCCGCTCTTTCCCCCTGCTCTTCTGAAGCAAAGACCTCAGTGAAGCCAGGTAGCATCCCCAGTGTTGGTGGAAGAGCAACACTAGTCCTGGCAATCAGGCACAGCAGCAGCGTGACACAGCCTTTTCTGGCTTGCAGGTACCTCCTCTTGCCAGCTGCTATGTAATTTCCAGTCAGCCTCGATATGGGAAGAATGGAAGGTGTTTGCTAGCCAGTGCAACAAAGCCAGTGTATTTTCCGTACTGGAAGCCTCATTTATTCATGATGAAGCTCATCTCATTTCTAGCACAGCAACACACTGACTTAGTTATTGCCACTGCAAGCCGGTGCCTGCTAGGAAGGCAGGTCTGTGTACGTAGGCATATTTCCAGCAATGGCAATTTCTCTTTGATTCCTTTATTACTCAGTTCTGGGTGAAGGAATGCAGCCATAGTGTCATATTTTGCTCTGGCCTCTTCCTGCTTATGGGCTTCCACTATAACTGGCCAGTGTTCATCATCATATTCACTACAATCTTGGTCTCTCATTAATTTATAAGTAGTTCAAAAGGCAGTGCTTATTTTCTCTAAATCCACCTATTACTACAGAGTATCTAATGAACAGTTCTAAAGAAGTACGCTGAGCCCCGGTTAACCCACAGACCTTGTCCACACGTTTAGCCATGTTTACCACTCCTACCACATGGTCCTAATTGTGTCAGCTACTCCTTGACCAGATTAAACTATTTTAAATAATGCAGACCACCCCAAAAGAGGAGGGAGTACAAACCACCAGCCGAAACAGCAGCTTTCCAGGAAATGTAATGTAGTCCAAACAGTATCAATGCTAAAATCCAGGTAACTTTAGTTGCATCACTGTTTCAATGAATGTCACACAACTAGCAACCTGAATCTCATTTGCTCCTACAAGGTGTAATAAACTGAGCTCGGTTCTTTTAATTGAAGAGAAACACTTCCCAGAACAGTGTTTGTTACTCGCAGATTTAGCCTGCCCTTGGTCTGAAGCCACAAAATTGTATCTCTTCTCCTTTATCTTCACACTTTCCATTTCTTTCTCTTCTCTGTGCAGAACATTAAACACTGGAAGTTACACAGACATGTTGGCATTTCAAATAACTGCACTTGGGACTCTTAGTTTCAATAAAAAAGAACTGCATCCAGCTGTACTTCACAGTAGTACGTGAAAAACAAAAACCAAGTGAATCCAGAAATGCAGCAAAGGTGATGCTTAGTGTTAAATGACTAGAAGTGCCCCATCACCTCTTCTTTGGGCAGTACTAAAGGGGTTTCTGTCAGAAGCAAGTGGGCTGAGGGTTGCTCAGACAGATGCAATGGGATGTCCTCCTCCACGAACAGGTCGCACTCATTTGGTTTAAGAGCTTTTATGCAGTCCTGAAACTCAACCACATCCCTCCAGAGACACTGTAAGGGTGATTTTTTTTACATGTTACAGACATGTAACATATAATAATGAGCATTTGCTCATTATTAGAAACAAACGTGTGGGCTTTTTTCCTAAGAAATTCCAAATAAAATCAAACATCAAGTATGCCATCAAGGTTGCAACTGAGTAAAGGATGCATTCCTAACAGGAGGCAGTAAAGGGGATTTTAACAAATTTAGCAAATTTCAGGGAAGATTTGCAGAATGGCTGCTTAATTCCTGCCAAAGGAACCAACTAATGGCCCAGTGCCAAAAGGAATTGTGAAGGTATTACTCTTGAATGAAACAATGTTTGAAAAAGGAAATGCATTTGTTTATGAGATACATTGTTGGCTTTGCTCTGTTTTACCACCGCAGTTTTCCTCCAACAGGAAATAACAGCATTAAACGAGAAGAAAGCCTCAATCAATCCCAGTAAAGCAGCCTAAAGTTCATGTCAGCAATGACACAATAAGGCTCTTCTACCAGTTTTATTTGGCATTTTAACTACAAACCCTCCAGAGCTGCCAAGTTTCAATTGACATCCAGATTTCTTCAAAAAGGTTGGGATTTTGACTTGAGCCTACTACGTACTCTTATCTATTTTTTGGTTGTGTTTGGCTTTTTTAAACCGAAGTTCTGCGGGGCTTGGACTGGCCTTACATTAGCCATTTTACAGAGCCTGTCATAGCAGGGCACCAAATCCCACCAAAATTCAAACAATAATTTATTCAGCACAGCAATCTGACCCTTTAATGTACAGTTGTTGAGGTTGTTGTCAGGCATACCTGTCAAGAAACAGGCCCCAGAATGTAGGTCCATGACTGCAAACCATACCAGAACCAAATAATTACATTGTATGATAATGAACTAGCACAGTTAAGGAAGCATCAGTACTGCCTTAGTGGTTCCTAACAGTAAGAAAGTGAATTAGTGTGCAATCAGAGCTGTGCTGTTATACCACGGAAGATGAGCACTGAGCTCCCAGCACTGCCCTGTTCCTGCCCTCCTGCCCGTTCCCATAACCTGGCCATGCTCTGCTGCTCCTGCTGCCCCAGTTTCCCCTCTAGGGTTCCTGCAGAAACCTGTTTGGCAGCAGGGCCTGGAGCAAAGAGTGCGCTGAGACACACTTGGGGGGGAAAGGAGAATGAGAGTAATTGAAAGTAGGGAAAAGCATGAGATAAATAATACGGGAGTGAGTGGTCCATATTAAGGGTTAATTTATTGAGAATGAGAATACTGGAGTGCCACTGCTGCATCAAACCCTGCTTATGGCTCCCTGCAGACACAGATCAGGAGCTGCAGGGGCTGAACGACCTTCCCTTAGCAAATGGAGCTGCTGAAGAAAACTGCAGCAATTCTAGGACTGAAAGAAGCAGATGAACTACAAGCTGACCTGGACAGAGGGAAATACAGGGAGTGCTGCATTCAGTAGCCTTCACCCTTACGAAGCTACCAACCAGATTAGCTTAATTCAGCTCAGCCTTCCCACTCCTGTCAAGTCAGCATGTACAGATAAAAGTGAACACACAGTGAATACACAGTACTTCTCCAAAGAAGAAATCCCGATCTTACCTAGCCTCCCCTGGAGCACAGGCCTGATCAAATAGAGGACATAGGAAGCTCCATCCTCCCATCCTCACAGACCCCAGAATTTCCTCTGTAGTTCTTAATTTACTGAATGGGCTCCTGTTCTAACCAGAGATCACAGTCCAACAAATACTTCAGTCAATTCCTCTGGTAACCTAAATAAACAGGCAGGCTCTTAGCTGCCAGTGCTAACAAGCAGTACCTACCTCATTTTCTCTATTTCTCATAAAGAGAGAAAGAAGAAAGGAAATCAAATTTCCCAACTTCCAAAAATGTTGAGTCTAACTCAACTCATGGAGACTGCCTCGGCTCAGAGCCCCCTCTGGAGGGGATGGTGTTCTACCCAAGGGAACCACACTGCTGGGTAGCCCAGCGAGTCTGCACCCCTCATAAAGAGGCACTGAATGCATTCTGTGTTCCCTGCCCAGAAACACTGCAAACTGCTAACACACCAGGGATGAGTCTGGTTCCTTGATTTCCTTTCACAGTATGCAAGGAATCTCAGACAAATCCTTGTCCTTGGAAATAAGCAAATAGAAACAAAACTAGAAAATACTGTGATCTCAAGACTGGCGTTAACAAACAGAATCACTTACATTAACGTGCAAGCTAATAACTAACAACATCCTGCCACCAAGAGCAAGAACTTGTTAAGGAATTGGGAATTAATTGTTCTGTGCTGTTCAGTAGTCACACCATGTATGCCAGTGCATCCTGACTTTCTGCAACAGTGCTTGGTGTGCATCAGTTCCCTTTTGGCCTGACATCCTTCCATATTGCTCACTTTCCCCATCTCCCTCTATTCTCCATTTTTTTAAACATTTGAAACTTCCATGTGCTCCTTTGTGCAGGAAATACCCGCACTGTGCAGCTGCAGGAGAGCACTGTGGAGCAGGGCATCGTGCAGTTAGGGTCTGATGCTCTTTGCTTCCCCGCCTGTATGTCTGTACCATGGCAACCCTACAGAAAGTGCGGTATCTTAGAAAGGTCCTGCGATGTCTACCCAAATGCACAGAAGGTTGTTCTCTGTTCTGCAAATATTCAAAAACACACTAAAAAAAGCCTTCCTATAATCATGTTTGTTTTTCTTCCAAAAAATAGCAAAACGTTTATTTTTATTAGCCTTCTGTTTTTGAGTCCTTATGGTTGACATTTTCAAGCCCAAGAGCTAGAAATGTCTTTTCATTCTTGAACAGAAACTGCATTTTTAATGGGATCACATGAATTCAGAGGCTGTGACTTTATGAAAATACTGTAAAAGCTGTGAGGTCTCAGCAATGATGCCACAGAAGAGGGTCTCTGGGTGGTGCAGAAGAGCAGTCCCCCTGCACCCCGACACCCCCAGCCCTCCCCAGCCCCATTGCCATGTGCACACTGGGGCTAGTGTTCCCTCGTTTTCCCTTTTCTAAAGAGATTCCCTTCTGTAGAAGGCCCTTCTCAGGCCATGCATGACTGTCCCATCCTGTGTTCACTCTCCTGGGTTCCTCTGCATGACCAGAAGAGTAACTACAGTTGTTGCATCCCAGTTCCTCCCCTTATATTGTGATGGGAAGCCCAGGTCCAATTCCATTCCTACTGCACTGTCCTTACCATACTTCATCTTTCCAGAGCACAGAAACATTCTCTATGCCTAATTTTGAGAAATCTAAATTGTAGTCACAGGGGAAGTAAGCAGAAGATCCTTCAGCTGAGATTACATGGGCTAATCACAGTAATAATGATCTGTGAAGGGATATAAAATATCACCTGTGGGATAGAGAATGGGAAGACAGAAAATGCAGGTGTTCACTAAGAAAGGAGCAGAGCTGTCAGCTCTTCTTAACAGGGTAAATTCTCCTTATACCTCGTGAAGAGGAAAGAGGCTCTGGTTTTGTGGGATCCCAGTGCTACCATACTTACCACTGTGATCCCTTCTGGGAATGATTAAAACTTTGCACTCTATTATCCTGATACTAAGCTACCCAGGAGATGGACTTCAGGTAGAACAGACAGTACAATCTGCAGATGCCTCCTCTGTTCACAGAAAAGGCAGTAATAACCACTTCAAAATCTGAGTCCTTGTCTGCTCATGGCACAGAACAATCAGATAAGCTTTGGTTCTAGTTTTAAAGAAGCTGTGCGGAATTGGTAGATCACAAATGTTCCAGCTCCTGGAAGTGGCAAAGTGCACTGGCGCGTGCTGAGATCCAGCATCACTTCTGCCACCCACTTGTGCCAGAGCAAAGTCTTAACTAAAATGCTACAACAATCTTGGCAGCATTTCTTAAATTCTAGATGCTTGACTTTGCAACAGGGACTGGCTTTTAACACTGTCATTCATAGCTCTCGAATGCATGCTCTAAATCAGCATAGTTGTCGAATCATTAGTTTTCAAAGCAGATGCCTTTAAATTCTCCAGAAAACTACTGAACTCCTGCCATTTCTGGAGACCTAGTGTTTCATGGGAGCAAGAGAAGAGGCAGGTAAGCCAGGATCCCACTCCCCTCACACATTAAATGCATACACGTGAGTTTATTTGGAGTTACTCTCACTGTGTAAAGTTTGTGTCTGGCTTTTCAAAGAACAGAACCAGCTAGAAAAATACTTCTTTTCTTCACTCTGTTCTATAGCCTCCAGTACTGCTCCATTTATTTGTATCTAGGCACCACGTGTCTTCAGAAGGAATTTGCTGTACTTACATTACGGGCCAACATTTTGGTTTTACCAGCTTTTGACACACACGCACTCTTAAAACATCAGCTGCTCCATGCAGTGCTGTGGTCACAGTACAGCCTTCAGTTTAACCCTCACTGAAACACAGTGATGCATGTGGGCACACACACAAGTGGGAGTGAGAACTGTGTATTCTCCATGGTTTTCAATGGCTAAGAATTTCAGATGCACAAGCTGACATTTTTTTTCTGTTGGTGGTGGGGTTTTCTGTCTTTGTTTGCTTGGTTTGCATGCCCCTTTTGCAGGGCTGTGCAGTTTGGCTCCACAAGCTCTGCTCACACCCCACGCTCCCCAGAATTCCCACTGCTTTGGAAACTCATAGCCAGTGTACTTAACAGAGCACAAGGCACCACAGTCCCTCCCACTTCTAGGACCTAAATGTTGGCTTGTTTTACCTAGACTTGCTATTTCTCAGGTTCACCTTCCTTGAATTCAGCTTCTTGCTTCTAACCTTTCAGCTTATCAGCACTGATTTATTTAATATAAAGTAGTGAGGTTACCTTAGATCAATTATACCTTTTTTTCTGTGCAATTTCCAATGCTTAATATGTCTGTTACTGCTCAGCCGCAGGGACAGCTTGTCCAGCTGGATCCTAAATTATTTCGATCCTTAATTCAATTGTATTTTTGCCACAGCCCAGCCAATGAGCATAATTCTTTTATGGCTAAGAAGCCTCTTTAGAAATAATCCAATAGCCCATATTAAAATATAGGTCACTGTGAAAACTGCCAAGTGCCTGACTTGTCATAACTTCAAAGACAGGCTCAGTCTCCTTTGGCATTGCTGATTCTTTCAGGGCTTGAAGGCTTAATTTTAAAACAATCAGCTCAACAGGAACAATTTACTTGTAACTGTCCAAACTAGTCAATGTTAGATGGGAAGCTAATGTGCTACTTTGTGCTGCGCTTGGGTAAATGCTACACTGAGGGCAATTGGAGGTTTCCGAGCACTGTATCAGCTCACAGTACTTACATGGATCTGTTGCTATAGAACTGCAAAGGCTTTCAACTGTAAAAATAAGTAAAATCTATTCAAATCCGCTCAGGATGTGACCATGTGAACACCCCTGTGAGACAAATGTGTATGCTCACACAGGCAGAACACATACAAAAGTTCTTAAACTTTGAGAAGTCAGTTTTGGCACTTCAACTAATACTTGTGATTAGATTTGGGTCCTCTCAAGTGTGTACATTCATACAGATTCACTCTGTTTTTAAAAGAAATAAAGAACTGGCCTTGTTCAGCGTTTTGGAGGAGACTACCCTCAATTTCCGGCTGTTCTTTCTCCCTCTGTCTCAAACAGCTGGAATCACAACACCTTAAAGAATGTTTAAGGAAATCAGTGGCTTGTTTCCAAGTGCTCTTAGAACAAAACAGAAAGGACAGAATTTGGATAGGTGAGGCTTTCATTTCCACATCTCCTCTCCAAGTGTGTACCTATCACTGTCACTGGTCAAAAAAGGGAGTTCTGGTTCTACACCAAAGAAAATAATTTGGTCCCAGATGTTAATATTAGGCCTAGAAGAAAGCATCGTCATTGAATAACAGACATTCTCAATGCTTGGGCTTTAGAGTCATCGGTGAAATCAGATGCTATGCACTTGGAAAAAGAATGACCTGTCTGTTTTATTGTGTCTTCGGATACACGTGCACGATGCTTCTTAAAATGAATGAGGCTACATAAAGATTGGCTTTCAATGTGTCCAATAACCAACGTAGATACACAACAAATTTAAGGTCAGAAACCCACATTAAACGGGCTATTTCTAGATAAGGAAGATACGAGTGCTCATTCTCAGTCTTTTTTGCAGCCTGCACAATTGGACATATTTTACTTGCTGTACAAGCAGAGATATCAGCGAGAGACTGGCACGAAGAGGAAGGACAGGTTCTCCCAGCAAGCAAGGACAGATTGCTTCTGTTTTTTTGTTTAGTCTTTTCAACAGGAGAAAAATAATATCCAGCACCTTGTTATTAGCAGTGAAGTAAAAAAATCTAGTCATGTGAAATTCAAGTTTTCACATCGGCATATATTTTGGGACATCTCTCCTAGCTTTGGACATTTAGGTGTCCAGGTCAGGGTCTGCAGGCAACTGAAATTACAAAGTATTTTTGTGAAAGCCTTGATTAGGGAAATGCATGTAATCCTATGACCATGTGGAGTTCCCATTATTCTATTCCCATTCTAATAATTAGGCTGTTAAAACACTTCACAAACTCCAGCTTTCCAAAGGAAGCCAGATTAAACCAGTATCTTATTTTGATAACTGCCTTTTATAAAACAAGGAAAATAAAGTAGATATTAATCTATCGATAATTCAGAAAAGCAGATGTTACAACGACAGTTATAATTGTTAACCTGAGCAGAGGAGATGAGAATAAATAAAAGAACTGTTAAGACAGGAATGAAACTGACAAAATAATAATATGTTGTGTTGTAAGGATAATTATAGGCTTGGAATGAGGTTATACATCCCAAAAGATCTGTTATTGGGAATGAGCTTATTTAATATTTGCATTAATAATACACACACATAAAAGTTTGTGTTTGCTAATTAAATTTGGAGGTGGTAAAGTTGGCAGGCAACAGTAAAGGAGAGAAGAATGGGGCTCACACAGGAAAAATTGATGTTCTTAAACCCTGGAATTATAAAAATGAGACAAGATGGAAATGAACAGAATAAAACATTGAGCCTGGTCTTCAAGGAATAGAAACAAGAATATCTTCCATAAACTACAGGATTATCACTTGGAAATGACAGAGTAGAATGGGCGTTCATAACTGCTTTGTTACTTTAAATTTTAAACTTTAAATACAGGTGGGAAAAAGGCAAGCAAGATCTCCTTACAATGAAGGTCATGGCTGATAATCATAAAATCACAGAATCCTTAGAGTTGGAAGGGACCTTTAAAGGCCATCTAGTCCAACTCCCCAGCAGTGCGCAGGGGACACCACAGCTCCATCAGGCCTGATCCAGCCTGGCTTTGACAGTCTCCAGGGACGAGGCAGCCACCACCTCTCTGGGCAATCTGTTCCAGGTTGGAATTATTTGTAATTCACAAAATGCTGGGAAGACTTCATCTGAAATCTAGGACATTTTTGTTCAAGGAAGGTTTAATCTAACTAGTAAATAGAGATTGCATGTAGATAGAACAAGTTGGGCCAAAAGGAAGGATCATGGCAGACCCAAGTGCTCTGGTTCCCTTACTGCTCAAAGCAGACCCTAAGTTGGTGAGTGTTCTCACCCCTTCCTGGCCCCTGCACAAACCAAGGTGAAAAGAGGAGGACGAAGTGCACTTCATGCAGTCAGACTGAAATTAGATTTTCTCCACACTGATTGTATATTTCCTGGCTACCTCAGCCATTTTACAAAGCAACACCCAGCCACGGCATCCCAGCTGGAGTGATCCAATACATCTAAAATGAATAAGGTGCCATGGGATATCTGCTTGGGTAACCCTGATGGCTCCCTTGCAGAAGGCAACTCAGTGCTAAGGTAGTGGGTCCCAGGAAATAAACTTGGGAAGTTGTGGTGATGTCAAACAGCTTGATAGGAGGAAACAACATTACTATAGTCAGAAATAGGAAGAGGCCTTATCTTCCCTTTTAACCTGGTTTTCTTGTGTAAATGGAATGCCAACACATCATGAAGAACTTTTGTAATATCTGCTTTCAGCCTGAAGGCAGTTTGTAGCATGACAGACCAGCTGTCAATATGCAGACTTGGACTAACATGGACGGGCCCTCTCGCTGAGAGACGTATTTCTTTGGTTGTAGGGAAGAGATGCTATGACAACAGCCTCCTAAAACACAACGCAAAGCTCCTAAACGCAAAGTAAACTCAACATTTGGAATGGCAACATGATTTTAGAGATACTGAAAAGCAAAACTTCCCAACCTGCTTACAACAACCAATGAGCTGGAGCTGATATATCTGCTGTCATCAAAAGGTGTCTGATACAGTCAGCAGCATGGTGTCCTCTACCTGATAACCTAGAAAGATGGGCACCCCTTCCACTGCCATGTTCCTATCACTAGAAATTGATTTAACATTGATTTAGTAAGAAGGCTGTTCTCTACCTTGCTCCCAGTTCCTACAGCAATTGGCTATTGCCCGAGTTTCTTTTATCACAGAATAACCAAACCTAACTGCATTCAGCTTATGCAGTTCATTTGAAAAATGTTTAGTCTTTCAGTGCTGATAAGCCCTACAGCCAGAGTGAGCTCAGGGTTTCTGTGGATGTATCAGGACATGAAATCAAAGAGGTGGTTCATAATCCCCTGTCCTTTTTTAATCTTCTCATGATATACTGGATTACAATAAGAAAGTGATGTCCTGGGCCTCCAAGCCCAAATCCAAGCTCTCACAAGCAACTTCATCATACAACCCTGTCCATAAAACAAAATCCTACAACCCTCTATACCCACCGTTCTGATACTTAGAACTCTTCTCTTTTTCCAACTACATTTATCATTATTCTTTTGTCCTTTGGTTTCAATCCTGCTGCTGTTTCATTATTTGCTTTCTCAGTGATGCTTAATAAAGCATTCCCATCCCTTCTCAGTCACTACTTTGTTTGGCATGTGTGCCAAGCTCTTTCAACTACAGCAAACTTTGCACGATACAAGACCCTTTCGAATGCACCAGCTGTCCTAAGACACTTGCACATGGTTTGACAGAGCCCATCCCCGGTGCTGGTTCACAGGAAGGACAGCAGCCAGCTCCTGCAGTTCTGTCAGATCAGTGGCAGAGGGCTGTGCTGTGCTGTGCTGCTGGAAGCCTGTGGATGCAAGCCCTGCTGCCAATGAGCCTTCACACCAGCAGAAAACTGAGGTCTAGGGGCACACTGAATTGTTCATTGGGTTTTTTTTCTACATAGACGTGAAGGTATGACAGTGACAATCCCAGCTTACTATTACAACATAGAGCGTATTCTCCTATACCTTACCAAGAGAATGATAGACATGAATTTAAATAATTAATGACTAATCCAGCAACGCCTGACTATTTTCTAAAGTAAGATATCACCTATTTTCCAGTCAAAAGTGGAACATTGCTAACAGCCTGCCATCTTGCCTGTCTCCATTGAGGTTTCTAAATACAATATTCCCTTCCCTGACTGCCGCTCTACCTGCTGTCAGCCTCCATTAGTCCTAACAAGATCCAGACAGATTCAACATTAAGCAACTTTTTTTATAAAATCCAATTGAGGACTTTCTTACCTTGAGGGTGCAGCAAATATTACATTAACCAGATTGCACACACTTTCCATGCAAAAACTAAAGGCAGATATATATATATATATATATATATGCATGCACACAGTGATTTAATTCTCTTAGGAAATAAACGGGGGCTTTCTAGATTCCTCCCACCATAGATATCATAATCAAGCTCAGCTAATTGAGACCATTATGGGGAAAAGGGTGTTCCTTAGTAAGGCCCTATTTTTCCAGAAGCAATATGTGAGTACTGCTGCCTAGCGTAGGAAGTCCGTGCAGATTAGTCACGTGGAGAGAGAGGAACAAGATTTAAAAAGCTCCTTACTGGTCAGGCTACGGCTTTGGCTCCCAGCGAGGCTGCAGACCCGGAGTGGCAGAAGCCAGAAGGAGGAAGTCCCCTTCCATCACCTGCCCCTGCACACAGGTACCAAGGAATGGGCCAGAGACATCCCCAGTGCTACCTGGTGAGTGTCAGCAGGATGGCTTGGGGGCTCCTCATGCCCAGAAACAGCTCATCCTTCATTTTCTGCATGAGATGGGTGTGCAAGCTCAAGGAAATGCAGGGGATGGTGGGCACATGTGATAGCACTGCACATAACTGGAAACATGGGTGCTTACGTAGTGCATTTGGTGGCTGTGAGTGATGGGTGGTGGCACAAAGCAGGCAGCTGTGCAGCGCGCGGGTGTAAAAATGTGGGAGCATGGATGGACAAAGCCTGAGAGCTCACAGAGCACCGTGCAGTGACTGCACACGGGGGAAGCACTTCAGACATGCGTAGCATGAAGCGTCAAAAGATCAGAGAAAAAAGTGTCATGTGGTGTATTTGAGAACAGGAGGGCAGAAAACTGTGGAACAGAAAGAGAGCATCCGAGCTACGTGTTCTGAGCATGCATTTGATCTGAAACGGTCTAGACGCTGCTCTGATATTTTTTCCAGACAAGGACTTTGGGAACCAAGTCACAGCTGAGGATCATGAGAAACCCAGTATGATACCTTTTGTAATGCCAAGAGCTTTTGTGAAGGCATAAAATCCCCAAATTGTCAGTAGCTGCCTCAGCAGCATCTTCACAGTCAGTGGCCTAAAGAGAGGAGGGGAAGATGCCAATTTGCAAGCTTTAACTCCCTCAATTGAGACTCTTTTTTCACACTCTAAGAACCTGAGATTATTTGTGAACTCACTGAATAGTACCTCTACGCACATTATCAGTCCTAGCAGAGCAAGTAAGAATGGTAGGCTGTAACACCACAGACAGTCCTGCCTCTGACCTGTTCTCATTGATTCTAGGCAGAAGAAAAGCTATTTAACCTCACTGGTGGGGAGCAGCCTGTTTCTTCCGCCTCTGTGCTCAGATTTTATTGCCCAGCAGACACCGAAGGGACAGCTACAGCTTGTGGCTGCAATAGGAGGAGGGCCCAAAAAGCCCTGTTTGCCAACTTATTTAGCCCGCTTGTGGTAGCGGTCGCTGTTGACCTGCTAGCTAATTGTTTGCTCGTTTTACATCTAAAAGATCCAGGTCCCACTTGGAAGAGCTGTAAATAATGTTATACAAACACTGCAGCCTGATAACCAAGCCCTACCAGTCCCGTGCTTTCCAGGAAAGCAAAAGTTGGGCATCGATCGGTCCTGGCGTGGGACTAAGAGCAGCGTCCAGCTCCACCATTCATGCTACACTCCCTCAGGTTCTGATACTCAAACCCAAATTCTAGCGTTTAACCCAAGGCACGCAGGGGAGAGCTGTCTCCGTCCCGCATCTCAGCCAGTGAGCGGCGCGGCTCAGCTCCACCTGCCGTCCGCCGACAGCTCCTTCGGACCGCCCGGCCGGGGACGCGCGGGCAGGGCAGGCCCCGAGTGTGATCCCCGATGGCCCCACTGGGCAGCGCGGGGCGGGCTGCGCTCGGTGCCCGACGGGCCGGGCAGGGCAGGGCAGGGCGGCCCCAGGTGCGCCGGCTGCCGGCCGCTCCCCTGCGGAGGAAGGGCGCGGGAAGCCCCGCTCCCTGGGGGCACCCCGGTCCCCCCTTCTCCCGCCTCATTTGCATGGCTCTTATTACGGCCGTGCCTCGCTCCTGCCGCGCTGACACCGGCGGGCTGGAGAGCGGAGCTGCCTGCAGCGGGCAGCGCGCTTCTCTCCTTCCCTTCCCCGCCCCGCCTCGCCCGCTCCCCCGCCTCAAGCTCGCTCTCTCTGGATGTTTAAGGCGAGGATGAACAAACAGATCCAGCCCGACCGCAAAGTGTCGGTGGTGGCCCCTTTGCCGGAGCGCCCGGGGCCGCCTCCCCCGCGGAAGGACGTGGAGCTGATCCTGGTGAAGGAGCACAACGGCGTGCAGTACACCAGCAGCAACCTCCTGCCCGCCGCCCCCGCGCCCCGCTACGGCCCCCAGGACAGGGAGACATGGGGCAAGAAGATCGACTTCCTCCTCTCCGTCATCGGCTTCGCCGTGGACCTGGCCAACGTCTGGAGGTTCCCCTACCTCTGCTACAAAAATGGAGGGGGTAAGGCGCTCCGCGAGGTCTCGCTCCCCGGCCCCCAGCCCCAAAACCCAAAGCTGGGGGATTTGCCGCAAGGTGCCCGCAGAGGGGCCGCCGCTCCGCCCTTCTCCCCGCGATCCCGCTCCGCCGAGCTCCGCCGGGGCAAGGACCGCTCGCCCCCCTCGGAGTTGAACTTAGTTTGGGGCACGGGCGTAGCTGCCTTCTGCTGCCGCGCCAGCCTTCTTTTCGTTGGCAACAAATAGTACCGAGAGGAGGAAAAAAACTCGAGTGGTGTGAAGTAGCATCTAGAAAAGTTACCGCTGGACCAGAGAAAGGTTTCTTTGGAATGGTTTTAATGGGGGAGCGGGATTTCTGCCCTCGGTGCTGCAGTTGAGAGGTTCTTTTTCCCAGAGTAGGTAGGAGACTTGTTACAAACAAAGCCTCACCTCCTGCACAGTTTGGCAATGACAGCAGCAAATAGATCACACACAATAGTTACTGTTAGCTCAGAGTGCTTGGCACATCTTCAGGAAGCCCTCAACTCCATCGTCTCCTTTCATCTCCCTGAAAGTCGCTGCGTTGGCAGCGATGCCTCCACGCTGTGATGGAGTAACACCATCTGCGAGCCAGGCAGGTGCCTGGGTGCTTTGAAATCTCACATAGGGAGAACAGACCCTGCCTAGCAGATGGAGGAGTGTGCGTGAATGGCGAATGACACAGATGGAAGAACTGCTAGAATGAAAGCACGCTCTGTAAGATAGTTAGGTATGTCTTGTTAATGTGGTTGCCTGGTGATAAAGGCTAAGGGTTCACACTTGTAGCATAAAATACTTGCTGTCCACAAAAGGAGGAATGCAGGACGGGAGAATCCCTATCAGCTGGCACGGAGTTACACTGGTCCTCAGAATTTATCAGGCTAGTAGGAAGGGCTGGTACTGGAATACTTCCTCCCATTTTGTACCTCCAGAACTTCAGAAGAGGGCCACAAAATCTCTCAGCTCACTACCCAGAAAATGGTCAATACTGAAAAACAAACTCTGTCCCAATTTCATTATTATCCACAGCTAACTCTGGCAGTTCACACCGCAGCAGTACAATGCCCTGTGATACCAGCAGGCTGCAGGTGTAGTGGAGGCATCGCTCAGGCGGCTCCGTACATACTCACCACTCCCGTATCTCAATCTTACAAAGTTTAGGGAAAGAGATATGTTTCCCTATCTCCCATTGCACACAGTGACACCCACAGTGTTTGAATTCCTTTCTATCATTCTTTGGGTCACCTTTTATCACATTCTTAGTCTGCTTCCATTATAGTTTGCAGCTAGTTCAGGCGCAGGAGGTAACATCTTGCAGCCTCCTTGCATTTGGATTAGTGTTTATGTATTATCTGATGTCAGTTCAGCCAGAGAAACCTGCATCTTCGTTAGCATCTTTTGTTTAAAAACCTGCAAGCTAGAGTGAACAGAAAGCCAACTACTTCACAGTCACAAATTCAGCGAAAAGTTTGAACTCATTCTTCCTTTCAAAGCAGAATCAAAACCTTCACAAGCAAAGGTAAAGGGGCCCTCTGCTATCCAAGTCTATGGAATGACTGAAAACTGGTTGCTGATATCATAAACACAAACAGCCGTGGGAAGCATCTCAATCAATATGTAGGGTGTCATTCTTGAACATATGTTTATCACAACACTCTTTACTGGCACTTGAAAGGACTTATTTTACCATAAAATGAAAGATGAGATAGTCTTCGTGACCAAAAATCATCAACAGTTCAGAAGGAAAGATGCATGAAGACACGTCAGCTTTGGCTAATGTGAGGACAAACAATATTTTATGGTTTGATTGTGTTTGGCTTAATGAAGTTTAATCATCCTGAGATTGTTTTTTAATTTTTCTGTGCTGTTTGATAGCCTGTGGCTACCATAGTGTAGGCTAATAGTATTCAATGATGACAGTTTCCAGGACAGAGCTTGAGCTGAGCAGTATGGAATGCAGTTATAGGCAGGGGCTTGTGAATGGCTCCATCTCATCCTTCTTTTTACAACAGTTGTCTCTATGGTATCTTAAAAAAATTTCCATCTGTTGCCTCCACGTTGGACATATACATCAATTTCATTTAGCAGAAACTCCTGGAGGAGATTCAGCCTCTAAAAGTGCTTTACTGAGTTTCACATCAGCTTAGTCCCTTATCTCTGTCACACTGGGGTTGGTGGCTTGTTAGCTCTGTGCGTAAATTTTGCTACAAGAGCAAAGAAGAACAAGAGGCAGTGGGCAGTGATCTGCAATATTGCTGGGTTTCAGTTCTATCCTCCCAGTCCTACATTCATTGATATTTTTAAATGTGTTTTTTCCCACACTGCTGCTGCAGGAGGGAATCCTGTTAGCACAACAGCAAGCTTAGCTACCTCAAAAAGAATCCAGTGAGTTCTCCATAAAGAAGATGTAATAAAAATAAAGGCACTAATTACACTGCCTTAGTATTTTTGCTAGGCTGCTGAGCGAGCTGGTTAGTCAGATGTGAGTTACAAACTTGAGTATCTTCAGACTGATGCAAAAAAGGCAGTGAAAAGGAAGTCTCTTTCATTGCCACAAGTCCTAAGCCACTAAGATATATTAACACCTTTGTTTTCAGCATATCTGGTGCTATCTAGAGGAAAAAAAAAATTGCTATCCTTTCAAAATCTACACCCACAAAAGTTCTACAACAGCTTATAAATGTTAAATGGGAGTGTTTAAGGACATGGAAGTAGTAGAAAATGGCATTTCCCTCCACATCTGACAAAAATGACACAGGTGACATGGACTACGATGTTCCTAAAACCAGCTATGACTAATGTAAGATGCCAGCAGACACACTTAAGGGCCTTTCCATGCTTGTAAAAACAGGTTGTTCTTCATAAAGCCTGAGAACTTCCAGGACCTTGAAAAGTATGAATACACACTGTATTCCCTCAACGTTAAATTTTCAAGGAGGGAGACACATAAATACATATACCCACTTTTTACTAGCCAAATCCTCGAGTTTCTTTCTTTGGTAAACTCCAGGGAAGTTTCCTGATTAAAAACTAGACATGGAGGCTTTTAGGTTGAAGTTCCACGCAGACAAAAGTCCTGTTACTTTTCAGTGAGTTTTACTGACACGCAGTACACACTGCCCAGAGGTACCTGTGTAGTCATTTTTAATGTTATGTTACTTTGGAGTCAGCACTGGTGATTTCAGAAAGAAAAAAAACCCAACTATTTATATTTTAAGAAGCTCCCAGTAATAAAAAGCAAGAGAGCAAGAGGTATCCAGCAGCACTAAAATGCTGAATGAATAGCCAGAAACATCTGTGTTTTGGGAGCAGCCTGCTGAGATACTCCAATGGGACTTCAGTACAAAGATAGATGGCAGAATGTAACCCTTCTGATGACTGTGGCTTTTGGAAACAGTCTTCAGCTATTAAACAAAATAACCCCACACGTTAAGTAAGATTTAAAAAGCTGGAATGTTTGTCAGTTACCTGCTTCCATACGAGCTGACTGCCTTACCGAGCAGACCCAGTGGCTGTGTTATAACATGAAACCTGTGACAGAAAACATTCAGGACAGTTTCGTATGAACAGTTTGGATGAGATCTTGTCCTCACTGACTACTTGGAAGCAGGAGTGCCCACTCTGTGTGCTAAACTGCTTTATAAAATGACAGGGATGTACGGATCATCAGCAAGCTCCCATTATGCAGATAAGGTGACACTCCAGAAAGGGCAGAGTTCTCACACATTGTCTCGTCAGCTCAGCTAATCAATAAACACTGCATCTCACATATAGTCAGCTACTCATCACAACACAAAGGAGAAGTACTGTTTGCAACAAGGCAAATGCTTTTTGTGCAGTCCGAGAGACCAAAATCAGCACAGTATGTCACCAGAGAAATCATCAACTATGGCTGTCCCTACTGGCTGTTCTCACTAGTGCTCTGAGCTCATTATAACTCATGTCTGGCAAGAGCCCCTTCAGTGGTGGTAGTGTTTTGTTTGTTTCTGAGAAGACTCCCTAGCTGTATGAATCCACTTACAAGTGGACAGAATCAGCGTACTCAAGATGGCTCTTTGTAACATGTCCAGCCTCTTAAGCATTCCTCATATCAGTAAGAGGCTGTGCCGAAGTAATGAGTAGCGTCAAAAGTAGATTTTCATCAGTTTAGGGAAAGATCTGTCATGGTAATTTCTATTACATCTAAAATGTTGCTGATGCCAACTGAAGTTGAGTAATGCCTAGCATGATTAACTGATGTGCTCCCTGTGGGGGAAGACGATGCTCAGCCTTAGGTAACCGAGCTATTGTAGATTCTGTACCAGAAGCACTTAATATTAACATTTTTATTTAGTTTTCCTGCACAGTCTGGAAAAATTACTATTTTCTGTTGAAATTTGTGGAAAAAGGATTTACCAACATAAAATACTCCTTTTTGTGAGTCAAAGTATTTGCAAGGTCAGTTATGCTCAGACTAATTGTTGGATTAGTCACCTGAGACTTGTTGTATCATAACAATCAGATTAAGCTTTTCATGAATTTACAAACAGCAGCAGATAAATATTTTAAGAGCTCTTTAGCCATCATAATATACACTTTTAATCTCCTCGGAGATGTCATTTTCTTAAGTGTTCATAGATCACATAATTTCTAGAGAAATCATTTGCTTCACAGTACAGCTCACCAGCAGTCAATACCTTTCAGAACAGAAGAATCTTACAGCTTAGCGTAATGCTTCATTTCTTATTCATACTTCCACGAGCTCTTATGCAGGATTTTGCAACCCACAGCGCAAGTACCAAAGACAACATACAACCAAATAAGGCTAGTGCATCATATCACCAAAAACAAGATCTGATGCTGACACACAGCAGCTTGCTTTTCTACTAGGCACTACATCCAAGTGTTTGCCAGCAAATTTAATCATTAATATGAGTAAGAATACAATCTGGCACTTTAACTTCCAAAGGTGGTTGACCTTTGTCTTTTAGTATCAGTGTTTACGTTCCAAAATAGCGCTGATGATGATGATAAATCAACTTTGAAGCAACCTCATTACAAACACTATGCCAAGAGTTTGACTCATTAATCAATCAAAGCATGGATGCAAATCAAGTGATTTTAGTTTCCTAATACAGGCTTTCAATTCCCGCTATCAAACCAATGACCTCAGACAGGTCAAACTGTTACACTGACATCCCTACAGTGGCCATGAGCTTTGTGCTCCAGGGCTTCACGTGACATCTGGGACAATCTCAGCTATGCCATGTTGACAGTCCCTTCTTCCTGGATTCAGTGGCCAGCTCACAGCTGCTCTCCTCCTTTTCCCACATGACTTCATCGCTCCTCTTTCTTCTCTTTGACAGCTATTAATCAGCTGGTTTATATGTAGCATAGCTTCACCGAGGCTCACCAGTACTGTAGTTCACATGCCAGCTACTCCTCTGAAATTCCTTGTTCTCCTCCACTTGCCCATCAGTCTTGCTGGCTCCACAAAATAACTCTTCAGAACTGTAATTTCCAGGGTTATAAACTACTATATTTTATACCTGCTATATATGAAACATCCTGAATACTTGACAAGGACAAACTGAATATTTCTGACCCAAATCTTTCATCAATTCTGAAATTCCAGTTTCTGTCAGACTCAGACTACCATGAAGTGCTGCAATATATGAGGTCCCAGCTAAATACCTTACCTTCTTAACAGAGAAGTTGTCTGTCCCTGAACAATTCTTACAACCCTTAGCGTGACAGTTTTACTGGTATTTAGATAGAGGTGCACCTTAAGAGGACCATACTGTGTTCAGTGCAGGACAAGCATTCAGAACAGACTTAAGATGCTCTGATCAAAGTGTTGTTCTACCTTTGCTCCTCCTTGTAACCAAGACAATAAAAGAAGCTGGTGTGACCCAAATGAGCTTTTTTTCCAACAAAAGCAAGCATGCCTCTTTCTCACTGCAAAGAATGAACTTATTTTTTGATTACCACTCAGAAGCATTTTATTCTGAACTAAGAGGAAGGAAAGACATCGAGTAGTAAACTGCTATCTTAGTTCCGCTGTTTGGAAGCATAAAATCTCTGCTTAAAGTGTTCTTCCCCCTCCATTTCTATATGCCCTTCTAAGTTATGCCAAGAAGCCAGGCATACCCCTAGAAAGCCTTTCCCACAGGACAGCCATCCCTCCTCTACAAGGAGTGATGAAAGTTGCATTAGGAAGCTTTACTATGTTCATATTAACAGGTCCAGGAGTTTCTTAATTTGGCCAGGGATCTCAGCTTTAGGACACCCATTGAAGCTAACACAGCAGGTATCTAATCTTCATCTTTTTCTAGTCTGTTTTCTCACTGACACCTTTTTAAGATCTTTATTAAATTTACTAGAAGCAAAGGAAAACAGAAAGGCCATTTCAGGAGCGTAGCAGCCAACAGCCCTTCTTTATTAAAGAAATAAAGAATCTGTAAGGAGGCTGAGATGTGGCATGGGTGATTTAGGGGCAGAATTTCTCTTTCACCTTTTGGGAAAACAGCACAAACCTCTCTGTCAGTTCAGTGCATGTGTGAATACGGCAGCCCAAAGGTGGTTTTTTCAAAAAATGAATACTTTCATTTCCATACTTAATGTGAAATAGAAAACTAATAGAACTACTTAACTGTAAGATGAGAGGGAGCATGCAGTTCTGGCAAGAGTTTAAATTTGCTATGAGGGAAGTTATGATTAAAAGCAGTCCACAAATTACTGAGCCTCTTGCTGTGAATTAAAATGGAAACAAATGGTTTACAGAATTCAGAGCAGCTTAAGCAGCAACATCAAAGCTCACTGCCTTAATTTCTGCTGCATACAGTGGGAGTCTCATCAGCTGTGCTCAGTTCTAAAGCCTTTGTCCCGCATTCACCAACTGATTAAACATTTAACTGCATTGTGGCTCTCTAGAATGTGTTTGTACTGTAAACTCTATAGCATTTACATATACTGTAATTATTAGATGATATTGTAGCTAATTGCTCTCAGCTATGTTACAAAATAATAAAGCACAACTAAATACATTCCATACTTAGAGATATTTATATTAAAACACCATAGTTTAGGAGGCAGGAGACAAGTTTATATGAAGTCTTTGTAATAACAGTTTGAGATCTTTTACTCCTGCCTCTCTCTTCGTACTTCCCATTGGCACCGTATGTATTCTTCCCATAGAATATACAAAACCATGCTACTGGGATTCAGGGAATCTTGCCCTGAAAAAAGCATCAGTTATGATTAATTTGCAACTAACTCTTCACTTCTTGCCTTCTAATGTGACAACAGGAAATTGTTATTATTAAAGTTGAAATAACTTGTATTTGGGCCAACTCCCTCACCCCAGGCTGCTTTAAGTGAAGTTGATGTAAAGATTCCAGGATTATCTCACTGATTATAAACCTTCAATTTCTCTTCCTCAAGCCATTTGACCCATATCTTGACAGCCTATTATTCTCTCTTCCAACTACAACTCCTTAATCTTCCCTTTCCTTTTCACTGCCTCTGTGACATCTTGGACCTCCCATGGCAGGATTTAAGCTTAATTGTGTAGATCTTGTGCACTGGTGCCCGAGTGAGAATAGTTTTCAAGGAAAGGCTTTACTGCCCCTCAGAACTTGTCTTCCCAAAGATGGACATCTGAGCCCTCTGGGGAACCAGCACCAAAAGTGCTCACACCCCAAGTAATGCTGAACCAGCCCTGATTTCATGGAAGCCCTGGAGAAAGAACTGCAGTACAATTCAGCATCTCAGTTTCTGTATAGATTCAGCCTTATAGATTTTGAAACTTATATTTCATAAACAAGGGGAAAGGAGGTAGGAGCAAAGGAGAGGAAACAGTTAAGTTGCTTGCATTGTGGCATTCTTTGTGAAGACCATAGAAAAAACTCTAAACTACTAATCAAGGGAATTCTTTGTTTTATTCTCACTCATCTTGCTCCTTTCCCCTATTCTGCATTTAAACGTGTTATGCAATCTCTCTCTGAAGCATGACAAATGTTGAGAACTAGGGTCTGCCATTCAGCAACAGAAACCAACAGTGGGGAGAACTGTCTCTGTAAGCCACATATTTCTTTACACCCATATTCATCCAAAGCACACCAGCAAGTTTCCAGTGCATGGAGCTCCATGATAACACGTTCATAAATAAAACTCAAGACAGAAATTGGGCAGGCAGTTGTCTTTTGCCAGCCCATAAATGATTTCTGTGACTAGCGTTCTGATTGCTGGTACGCAGTAAAACAGGCTGCCCTTATTATATCGTAAGACTTTTTATAGAAGATGGTAATTTTTCCAGTGCTCCTACTCTTTGTTTAAGGCTTTGAGCACAACCACTCACTTCCAAAAGCACAAATAACTGCAGAAGCTGCACTATTGACATGGATGTTAACTGGTTGCTGTTATTTGGCTACTACTGATGTCTAAGAATACACACAAATTTTAGTGTCCAGAATAGTCTCCAGCACTATCAGACTGGTTTTGTTAGAGTACTCAAACATGAAGCCTTTCTTGGTTTGCTTTGTTATTAACTGCTTCCCTAGAAGATGCAAGTTACACTAGCATAAACGTGCAGGATCAGAAGAGCAGAGATGGTTTGATCCCACCCCTCTGAGGCACGCAGGAGTTGTGATTTCGACAGTGAAAGAATATTACTCTTTCAGAGCTTGAGAAAAATATTGCACAAGTTCCAAGCGCTACAATTAGCGACAGAGTGAGCAACAAGCCATGCCTTGCTACAGCCCTCCTGCTAGTTTGAGAAACAGCTTTTGTGGTGTTATGTACAGGAAGGATTGTAGCCGGGTCACTGCATGGCACTCCTCTTTACTGGAGGCCACAGAACAGTGGAAAGCAAGCAGGGGGTTTTCTTGCCCCTCAGCAGCATGCAAGAATACACCCTCATTGCCTCCCTGACCTTACAAACAGGCTGCTCCCAGGGGTCTAATGTATGCACTGAAAAAAGCAGCCAAGTGCTACGTATCTAGTTTTTGGCTCTACGTGTACCAAATAGCACTCTTCACTGCTTTAACTTTTGTTTCTCCCTTTTCAGTAATCAAACTCCCCTGAAGCATGCCAAAGATGTCAACCCAGTACTTTCCCTTAAGATCTGCATCTCTTGAGGAAAAGTGTGACGCTGATGTCAAATTCCAGTTTAGTTTAAAAACAAGAAAAATAAAATTAATTAATTAAAAAAAGAGGAAAGGCTGGACTTTTTCTGACACACTGCTCTATATAGCAGAGTAACAGACAAACTTTTTCCAGACCACAAGATGGAGCAGTAGATCCTTATAGATCTTAGTAGATCCTAATCTGATAATCTAAAAGCTACCTAGTACATGTATAGGAGAAAAAAATGACTGGAGGACCTAACAGAACGGCTCATGACTTTTGCATACAGAGCTGCCAGTATCAGCAATGACTGCTCCCAGGCAGATCCTTCTTGGATTTCCCAACCGCTTTCCTTTAGTAGGAAGCTAATAGGAGCAGCAGCTTTCAGTGATGCGTAATTTGCACCAACGGGTAACCTTGTCTGCCTCTAAAGGTCAAATGTTTGTGCCCCCTTCTAAGGAGGTCTTATATACGCACATGGGCATCTTATGTTTAGATTTATCACAAAATTAAGGAATAGCTCACATTGGGGTGTGCAGATGTGTCAGTGAGATCACGAGGCAGGTTCTGGCAAGACCGGTGACACATTGGGATTTTATTTAGGGGAAGAGTTTGATCCCTTTCTGCAGTTTGTCCCTCATTTTCTAGTAGTTCTACAGCCGTAGTTAGAATCAATAGATTCATAAACCACAAGGGAGAAATCCTGACCCAGCTGAAGTCAGTGGGTGTTTTTTTTCCATTGACGTCACCAGAGCCAGGATTTCAACCCAAATAACAGACGTCTCACTCTTAAGGGCTCCTAAGTAGACAGAATTTCCAGACTAAGAATTACGCGAGAAGAAAAACAGAGGAAAGGAATAAAAAACTATTCAGACTAAACTGATATAGAAGACTTCCACTGACTAGTAACTGATCTGCACTCAGTGCAACAGTTCGGTACTTCAGCCAATAAACAAAATGCCAGGACTTACATAGATGATGTTCATCATTACACGAAATGAATTTGTTCTGTGAGAGTTGGATTATGACCTCAGCATTCTCCTATGTAGGGCTCAAGCTATAAAAATGTACTATTTTAAGAAGTGTGTTTTATTCTGTTTCATAGAGACAAACGATTAGGCAAGAATCTTTTTCTGGCTGTCAGGGCTAAAGAGAAGAGCTGGGAAAACACAAAGCAAGAAGAAGACTTCAAAAGCCAGAAGGCAAATAAAAGGACTGGACTAGAAGAGCTTGCATCTTAAGACACTTTCATTTATTCTGGGGCTTAATACATGGTTTGTAAACTTCTGAATTGCCAGGTGTAGGAATAGAACTGTCACCAGTTACTCTTTTCCTTCACGCTGTCCATAAAACAACAGAAAACAGTGACCAGACTATTCCTAAATTGCAGTGTAATCCTTCGCTGACTCATATGGAGGCTGCTGACAAACTCACAGTCTTTAATCCCAAGTTAAGGAACATGGGTATCTTCAAGACCACCTACATTTTTCCTCCTAAATTTTATTTTACAATCGTGAGGTGTCATGTGCTCAAAAGCTGTTTAGCTAGGAAAAACTACAGCTGTGCAATGCATCAAGAGTCACCAAGTTTTGCCACACTAACCAACCTCCTGTAAGTTCTGTGTTCATGGTGAACAAAACTGCCCCATTGCAAGCTGCAATGGGCAAGGTTCACGTTCTTTTCCAGCATTTCAGCTCGGAGGTCCCACGCAGAATGGCAGTGATGGAGCATATTCTGGACTGCTTGGATTAGGGGAAATATTTGCTTTGCTGCTTTTTGCAAATTAGGAAAATAGTCCATGGAGAATTACTTCATTCTTTATGGAACTGTGTTCACTTTCTACTTTCAAACCTTGTATAAATATGCATTATAAATAGTTTACAGTAGGGTTATTCTGCTTCCTGTAGAGGCATGAGAAAGAACATCGATCCTGAAGGCTTCATTTATAATGACTGAGAGTAAAGCTCTGATTGACCAGATTTCTTACAGGTAGGAATGTACAACTGCCCCATACCTCTGTGGCAGAACACAACCCTTAATTGACAAGAAGAATTTAGAGGATTCTGCTGTACAAGAGTTAGTAAAAGTTTAGATAGCACAGAAAGTATTAAAGTATCACAAATAAATCTCTAATGAAGCCTGGAAGGAAAAGGAATGTTTTGCTTTGGTCGTTGTCAAAAAATTGGGCTTATAATTTAAGATTGGATTAATCACTAAACAGTACAGCAAATTTTAAGAGTACCTCAGGATGTTTATACTTGATTCTTCTGTAGCAGAATTTCAAGGCATTTACCTCCTATTGGTTTGTACATTAATCCTCTTGAAAGCTGCCTGGCACTTGTCTAGAGCTGATTTAAGATGTCATAAGCGCTTTGTTTCATCTTGGCACAGTTACGAATCTCATGGCACATAAAATGGGTATTGTGTCCTCTCCAGAGAGTTCTCAACTTGGGGGCTGTTTTTAAGTTTGACAACTAAAGACAACCTGCAAAAGAGAAGCAGTCTGAGAGGGAACACCTTCCATTTGAGGTCGTGCTGGGAACTCCTAACTGTACTGTTACATGTGCAGAACAAAGTCCATTTCAGACTTCTTGTCTCACTGTGCACCTGAGTTACTACTGGAGCTCTAATGAGCAGTAGAGCTTGAACCTTCCCATTAATATGCCATTGCATTTTGTTGCCACGAGACAGATGGCAGCAGAGGGGCACTCTGACAGAGTTGTGCCTGACATGGAAGCGTGTAGGAAGCAAAGGTGTGTCACTGACTTCCTCAGTGCAGAAAAATAGCACCCACTGACATTCATCAGTGCTTGCTGAACACTGATGGAGGTCAATCCATAGATGTGAGCACAGTGAGGTAGTGAGTGGTGCGTTTCAGCAGTGCTGACAATGATCACCTCCACCGGTACAGATTTTTATGAGTATGCATGCAGGCTCTTGTTCATCACTGGCAAAAACGCAGAGGTGACTGTGTTGAAAAATAGTATTTTGTAGCTGAGAATGTGCTCTATCACACAGTGTTATAGTGTTCTTTGCATCTGTTCTAGTTTCTGTGGAAATAAATATGAGGCATTACTTTTGGAGCAACCCACGTATCTAACAATCTCTTCCGGCATCAAAATCAGACAGGTTCGTGAATGCTGAAAATATTCATTTTAGTTTACAGCTGGCTGAAACAAAACAAATAAAAATGAACATGCAAGTTCATTGAGAAGGGAGAGAAAACTATGACTAACAGTCTGTATCCGAACTGAAGTAAAATAGTAGTTGCCAAAATCTCACTGGCACCAAGCAAGGACTTCCCTATGCTTAAATGAGAATCTGATGAAGTAATATCTCCTTTCATGTACGTGACTATATTCTGTACATTACAGAAGATGATTTTTAAAACATCGTATTTCAGGGAATGCTATCAGATGAAGTTAATTTATTATAGATTATCCAGTGCTGGAATCCAGCAAAACTTGCTGATCTTGATCCACAGTAAATAGTTTCTGATGTCTTTGCTGAAAAATATTCTCAGCCAAGGCTTCTCTACTACTGATAAATCAGAGTACGTTTTGACAAACACTTTGATTTTGTACATCTCAAGTACAGCCTACACCTTACATGGGTGGTTTTTTGGATATGATTCAATTGCAGGTGAATATATCCTTGTGTCATATCTAATGATTGCAAGGTGGGGGAAAAAAAACAACAAAATCTGCCAACAGTGGAAAACTAATGAAATCATAGAAAGATATTTTCCCTCTTAATTTATCAACTCTTAAGCTTCCAAGCATGTCTGTTATGAACTAGCATCCTTTCCCAGATGAGCCTCTGCACCATGATCCAGTGGCTCAGTACTGCTCACTTCTCCCACCCAGCACCTCTGGAACAGCTTGCTAACTGCAAAGCTTGCAGGTTTGTGCTCAACAGGGTTGGCTGCTCCGTGAAGGACGCTATCACTCATCACAAACCCTGTCTTGTTGCACATTAGTAATAAAGATTTCATAAATCTCATAACAAAACAGTCTACAAGCTGTCCCCCCATTTCAGCTCACTTCTTCTCCCAGCGAGTTAAAAAAGGAAAAAGCACAAAATGAACAAGATGGATTTGGGCAGGAATGTCAGCCCCTAGACTTTCATGTTCATACAGCCTCCAGGTCATTTACTTACCAAACTGTCAAAACCCAAGTGAATGGCAATTCATTTATTTATAAACAAAGGGGTCAGCTGCAATAGCAAATCTGCTACAAGGTTGGATAATGGTGAAACAATTGCTCTCACCGCCACCTCACCTCAGCTTGTTGGACTTCATGCACAGTAATGGCAGAAGATGGGAATGGCTTAATTCATTTCCTAAGCTTGCAGCAGTGAAGGTCAGCAGCAGAAATGCCAACAGAGCTCCAGAACTCCCACTGTCACTGAGCATCTTAGACCAACCTTACCTGTATTGTCCAAAACCCACCTTGTTTCTTTATTCTTTAGTTTCCTTCCAAAGAACACAGGTCAGAATTCTGTTCTTGTGTGGTTCTATGATTATCTTTAAACTACACACTGTTATAAATATGATCATTTCATTAATTTATATAAAAGGGTTCTTAGCCAATGACTTGGGTGTAATTTATGAATGAATCATGCTGCTCTGAGTGGCTCGGTATATATTTAACTCTCCTTAATTTGTTCAAAGTAGCTACTGATGGGTTTCTTTAGTTCATTATTCTCATGGCAGAAAGCTGAAGAGATGATTGGGTTTGCATGGAAAAGCTCAGGTAACCCATTCTTTTACATACCAGTAAGCAGCTTATAAACAGACTTCACTTCAAGTCTCTTCAAGTGATTTCAAGGCAGCAGCAGGTCAACAGCTCAAGACAGTAAGTACATAAATAAATGAACAGGTAGAATGAATAAATAAGTAAATAAATAAATAAATAAATAAAGGCTTCACTTTGACATCAGCCCATGAACAGCATTGAACCATTTCTGGAAACTATTTGTTTTCATTTTCTTTGAGCAAAAGGAACACTATTAAAATTGGAATTCTGGACAAAAAACTGAAGGCTCTTGCCCAGACTGAGAGTTGAAATATAAATAGGTTCAAATCTAGCAATTTGTTAGAGAGAGCAGCTAAATACAAGGGTTTCAAAAGAAACACGTAAATCAAGATGGTGGAGCTCCACTGCTTTTATGGTTCAGAAATACTTTCCATAAAAATGGTTGCCTACTTGGAAGATTTTATATAAGCAGAGTGTTGCTGAAGTTTTTATAGCATGCCGTTCAATCTGTTTTGCAGAAAAAATGTTATTTTTGACTATCATAACCTACCTCTGTTCAACATCATCATATAGCTGCTGCTAAAATCATCTTGGCTTTCGCACTGAGGCTACATCACGCTCCTTTGCATCTCTGACTTCTCTTTGCTGTACCATGCAAACCCTTACTGTTTTTACTCCCTGGGCAGTAAAGATTGTCTACCCTCCTGCCCCTTTCTACTTAGGCTCCAACAAACACAGCTTGCTGCAAGCTGACCTCCCCAGAGATGCTCTCTGTGGCTGTGCTGGCAAGCCTATAACGAGCTTGAAGACCCAGAACTGGGTTTCTGTACTCAGAAATACATCCCTTTCCAGTCACTTAGTTTTCCTGTCTGTGCTGATCTCACTCAACTTAGATTTCAGAATCTCTGCATTGGGGATTTCCATTTTTATTCACAAGAATCTTACACTATTAGAGTTTCCACCCATTTTCCTTGTTGTCCAGGGAAATTTACTGCATTGTCAACTGTTTGCTGATATTCTTTTGAGTACTCTTTACTCACAGTTTGATCAGGCGCAGATCAGGTACAGAGATTAGCTTGTATTTCAATTCATCTGTTGGAAGATCTTTTTTTTTAGACTCTATTCTTGAACAAATACTTGCAACACTCCTATCTGAAAATATACTGCTATGCTTGCCCAAAGTTTGTTAGCTTAGCAGACATCCCTGCCAGTTAAAGTTTTGACTAGAATATCCATGGTAACAAAGGCAGAAGGCTAATAATGGACCAGCAGGAGTACTTCAAAATCATTTCAGCTAACCCTGTCCTGGCCAGCTTCTTGTACATGCATCAGCACATTCTTTTAGGACAACAGTCGTTGTTTAACGATCATTTTCAATCATTAGTAATTCAGTGCTGCATTCTTTCTGGTATTCAAGAGTGAAATGGGACTTTCTTGTAGGATTGAGAGAACTATTTGAGGCTGTTTTCATCTCTGCTTCCACACCAACGATGCTGTGAATGTTGGACAACAGAGGGAGGAGAAACTCAGAGTGGACTCTGTTAGACCAAAATGAAAAAGTTGTTTTGGCACTCAACACAGGAATGCAAAACCTGTCCTGTATTTTGCCCTGCATTAGTCAGACATCGTAGTTCTTTAAAAACAAAAACAACAAAAACCTCTGTGTGACATTCAACTTGAGGTTTCACATAGAAGTAGAGTTTGACCTCATCTTGTTTCACATAAACACATAAGGCTTCCTTAACTCTGTGTGTACTCTGGTACCATAAGAGAAGGAAGTACACAGATCTCATGAAATGCATTAACACTGAAAAGCAGCATTTGCAACAGCCCAAGGGCAGCGTGCGGCCTTTGAGCTGCATGTGACTCAGTAGCAAGTCAAGCCAAGGCTAGGTTACAAATGTTAATTACTCCAGATTTTTGGCTGGGAGGGGAAAGTAGGAACCGTTAGGGATTGCTGAGACCAGTAATGCTTTCTGGGCTGCAGCTGTGTGCTCAGCTCTATGCCCTCACACAGTGGGGGAGTGGAATCCCTTGAGTGCTATCAGGATGTTGCTGCCAATGCAGCAATCCCACACTTACATTCCCTCAGCTCTGAGGTAGGTAGATCTTGGCTAGCTGCTCATCCAGTCTGAAACGTTAGCCAAACTGTGCGCTCCCTGAGAGTTCAGCTGTCGGGGCGATACTCATGTGCTGCCCTTTTGCATTCATGCAATTAGAGCACAGTAGTTTGCGTGGCGCAGGCAGGAGGAACACAGTTGGCGTTGTGTCACCCTTCCTAATGTTTTGGCTTCATAGACCAGGTAGGCATTTGCTACTCCTTCAGAGAAGCAAGTTGCTGTGCCCAAATTCACAGCAGCAGACCCACAGCAAGAGGCCCAGCAGGATGCAGTTTGCCCCCTGCCTCACCTGTAGGGTGTTAGCAACAAGCTCACAGGATGCTATGAGGTCTCCTTTCCAAAAAGTCTCTGCCTTTCACAACGTACTGTGCACAAACCAGTCCCACCGTGAAGCCTTCTCTTCCTTGGGTAGGAAGAGAAGACCAGATATCAAGATACTGACAAAAGTATGTGACTTTTGGTATTCTTTTACCTAATCGGAAGGTCCTAACAAGAAATGCCCAGAAGTCTCCAAAAACATTTGAGACAATTTTATGTGAATAAGCACCCTTACTTTGTGTGCTTATTAAGCTCTAATTTATTTCAAAATACTTAACTCACCATCTTCGTTACCTGAAAAGTAACCCCAGCTATGAAACTCTACTACGCCATGTAACTGCTTTTGGCAGAAAATGACATCACACTTTATTAATCCCTTGGGAAGGAAGGGTGGGAAGGCAAGGAATAAAAAGAAAAACTTCATTTATGTAAAGCCTGGAATAATTTGCAGCCAAATGTATGATGCTTAAGCAAGTGTGCATAAGTACGGTACACTTCACAGTTCATCAAAGTATTAGTCATACTTAGAAAACACGTATTTTAAACTACCATTTAATATTTATGTCCACTACACATCGCCAGGATAATTGTCTCACACGCAGATTTCCCTATTCAATTTGTGGCATAATTTTTTCCATGCCTCTTGACATAGTTAATCAAATCACACTCATGCAAACTCCAATACCTGCTGAAGGCAGCATGCTAGGTTTGTGAGTCAGATCTGTATGCTATAGTAGTGTTGAAGCAAGATAAGTGTGGCATTTGAAAAGCTGTCACTTCCAAGACCTATGAAAGTAAATCCACCTAAAATTATTTTTGTAGGTATTGCTACTAATGAAAGCAATATGAACTTTCCCAGATTGAATTAGTTGAGTGTGCTTCAACACTGAACAATAGGATACCAAGTATGCTGAAATGCAAATATTTTTCCTCTAGAATATTTAAACACATTGTAGTTCAAGCAGTACAGCATTGGAATGCTTATGAACTACACTGAAATATTATTAAAGTATGCATCAGTTGTACTGAGTAGCTCCTGTGAATGCAGGCTGCAGCTGCACTACCCTCTTTAGAAACATGAAAGAGAGGAATCACGCCTCCTAATATGAGAAAACCAGTGTATTTAGGTTGCTCCAAAAGTAATGCCTCCTATTCATTTCCATAGAAGCTACAACAGATGCAAAGAGCACTGTAATGCCATGCGATAGAGCACATTCTCAGCTACAAAACACTATTTTTCAACACAGTCACCACCATTAGCTGTGCATTTTTGCCAGCAATGAACAAGAGCCTACATGCCGCACTCATGAAAATCCGCACCAGTGGAGATGACCACTGTCATCACTGCTGAAACGCACCACCCCCCGCCTCACTGCGTTCACATCCACCGGTTGGTCTCTATCCACATTCAGCAAGCGCCAGCGAATGTCAGCGGGTGCCATTTTTTGTGCATGGAGGAATTCAACAACGCGCCTTTGCTTCCTGTGCGCTTCCATGTCAGATGCCATTTGGTCAGACTGCCCCTCTGCTGCCGTCTCCCTTAGAGTAAGGGAACAGGGCTTGGCTTTGCATTATTCTCCACTGTGTCCTATCATTTCTGTCTCTGAGCAGTTATGCTAGCCAGCTCACTCTAGGAATAGCCATGAAAAGCACACATGAAACATAAAGGAGCAACAACTATTCAGATGGCAGGACTTTTAAAGTACAAAATTCATGCTGCTTACTGGCCTGCTGTAGATAGCTTCAGTGATACCTTTAGCTTTTATAGACTGCACATACCTTCTGAAAGTTTATGTATTTAGAAGAAGAGCGCTTATCTTCTTTCACAAGGAAAGCTTTCAAGTGACTAAGCCAGTACAACAGGCCTTAAAGGTTTGCACAAACTCCTGCTCCTTGCTGCTGGGAAAGACAGAAGTTGCTGTTTCTTTACGTTATCTTTTGCTGAACAATTTTAAGCAGGATTGTTGCAACCTATTTTCTTTTAAATGGGTAACTCCTAAGGAGACCAGTCCATCATTTTGGACACTTAGTGATTCTCTCAGTTTCTTATTTATCACAACAATCCAGTCATTTTTTTTAATACAGATATTTTACATGAATTTAACTCCTCAGAACCAAGTAAGCTATGCAATGAAATGAAAACTGCACTTTAGAGGCACCACAAAGCAGAAAACTGAGTATCCAGTTATTAAGCACAACACCAACCATGACTGATAATTCATACCATCACATGTAGCCATGCCTTTTGGGGGAGTCTTCTTTCTTTGACTTGGATCATATAAAACAGCTAAGAAATTTTCAGACAGACAAGAGAACAAAGATTCTTCTTTCTAGGAAGAATCTTTTTTCCTTTCTAGTTCCCAAAAGCAATAGCTTTGTCTTTAGCCAGTTAGAAGCTAGCAATAAAGTAAAATGTAATCGAAATATAGACTACAGTGTCTAATTATTCTATTTTCAGGTGCTTTTCTTATTCCCTACATCCTCTTCCTAATCATTGCTGGAATGCCCCTGTTCTATATGGAATTAGCACTGGGACAGTACAACCGAGAAGGAGCTGCCACTGTGTGGAAGATCTGTCCAGTGTTCAAAGGTAAGTGTCCCTCTGCTCACTTGAAAAGCACAGTGAGGGTGCCAACACCTGCAACCACAAACAAAGGAAAAGTCTTGTCTTTCCACAGACAGCATGATATTTGCTGACCTTTCTCCAACCCTTGAAGTCAGAAGCCTTTCTGTTATCATGGGTGAAGCAGAAAATGAAAAAAGCCACACTCAGAAATCATCTTCCAGGCTATTGCTGAGGAGTGCAGCAGGGAGCAATAAGCAGGAGCAGCTCCGCCCTGTCCCCTTTCGCTCATATGCTGGGGCTGGGGGGAGTTGGGTTTCTCTGGGTGGAGGGAGGGGCTGGAGATGCAAAAGATTAGAAATATCAAATCTCATCCAGGTCAGTTCAGCTCCATCCCCCTCTGCAACACACAAGCAAGAAATAGCTGGGGTTAGCTGCTGGGGGCACTGAGGGGCTGTCTAAAGTGTTATTTCTGGATGAAAGAAACCACGTGGCTTCTGTACAGGAAGCACTTCTTAAGGAGCCTCAAGAATTTTCTTAACCATTGCTTACCAGCAAAAATCATGAGCCACCCAACATCTCTACCAATTACATGTAAAATCTTTTTAACACAGAGCTATCAGAAATCACTGAAATGAAACCACTCAAGCCTGGCTGATCCTACAAGTTTAAAATTCAGATCGTGTTCATCCCATGA
The DNA here is from genome assembly GCA_016647715.1 of Pavo muticus. Lineage (NCBI taxonomy): Eukaryota > Metazoa > Chordata > Aves > Galliformes > Phasianidae > Pavo > Pavo muticus. Next base: position 740,334 of record JACDJE010000015.1, on the reverse strand, counting down.
CAAAAGCTGAAGAGCTTAACAATGGCAATCCAAACTCGGCAGATCTGGTACTTGGATGTAGGTTACACTGAGTAAATGTTAGACTTCTCTCTCAAAATAAAGCTCTCCCCTTCCAAGAGGCTAGAATCACAAAACAGGAGGACTGCAGAGGTTGGTTATTTTTTTTGTATCAGAGATGCAGAGATGTAATAAAAGATAAATAGGTGAGCTAATAAAATAGATGTCCCTAAATTTAAAAATGAGTTCACGTAGGTTTGCCTAAGCCTTCTATAACGCTTTAAGGCAGAATTCATCCCAGCACCCAGGAACCTGCAGCCCTTACTCAGTCAAAATTCCAACTGGCATTGGTTAATAACTTTGGATGACAGCAAGGATTTTGAACATTTGACTGTAAAAATTAGACCACAAGGATCTCAGTGTTTGAGCCAAGCAGCACGGTGCTCTGAAGCAGTCTGTTTGTTGACTTCAGGACTGAAATACGAAGAGAAAGGAAAACAGAACTTATTTCATGTACAGGCTTGTTGAAATTCCAACTGCCTTTTTTTCTGCTGACATATTCAACGTCAGCTAAAGATACACTACTGTGATTTTTGAGTGTTCTTATTACTAGAATATACATGAACCTGAGTTATTTGACTCCTGTAATAAATATGGGATTGTATTTGCATCTCAGCACTACTGGAAACTTAGTATTGTTAAAGTTTTGATCAATCTGATAAAGCACGCACACATTTTACTGCTAATTTCATAATGCTTCTGAGTTTTTTTATGGTTTAGCTCAACTGAAAAGTACGTAGTCAACCCAAATTTATAATGGCTTTCCTAAAATAAAAGCATTATAGTACTAATTTTAGCTATGAATATCATTGATACGATCTCTAAGGGCTCTGCTTCTTGTGAGATGCTCCCATAATGCATGTGATTAAAAATATACCCTGTAACCTTTGCATTTTCATCTCTGCATTTTCCAGCACCTATTGTAGAGCGTGAGTGGTGCAGCGCTGCATTTAAAAAGTTAGACCTAGAAACAGGAGAGCACATTCATTCCTGAACATCCTCATAATTTCAAAGAAGTGGCATTGAAGATACATTTGATAGAGCATTTTTGAATCTTGATATGAAATGTCTGTAATTGTCCCCTGAACAGAGATCATCCAATTTCAGTGCAACTTATTATTCCCATTTAGTATTTTACCATTTATATTAACAATTAAGAGTTACCCTCTTAGGTGATTGATTTTTTTTTCTGTTGTGTTTATTGTAATGTATCACTGGAGTTTGAGTGTTCATTTAAGCACTAAGGATTTCAGGATACAGTTTCATCTTTCTTTTCACTTTCTGTCCCCAGTGTTAGGGATGAACAAACTGGCTTATATACTAAAAACCTCCCAAGGAAGAGAAACCTTCGTATGCGGCAGTCTTTGAGCTGCCAACTTCTTCAGAGTCTGCATCTGTTTCTTATGCAAATTTCAAGCCAAGGAAAGTTGTGTGCTACTTCATTGCTTTGTCAGGGAATATCATAGTTCGAAAATATCCAATTGTTAAGTCTCCAATGCAGTATTTTACTGGAGGAAATAAGAAATGAAAGTTTACACTTACGTGCTTGTGACACTGCTGTGATGGTAGTAATAAAGCAGATGAAGTCTCTACCCATAACACAAAATACAGAGAACCCTAGGGTAGGATTCACAGATCAGTCCTGCTCATAGATTAATGGAAGAACAATATTAGCCAAGATAAAAGAAGCTTCCCGAATAATTGTGATATTGAGCTTTTATTCTGCTCTGCCATTAAGTAACAAAGCTTCCACCTAAACTATTAAAAACCATATATTCTTTTAAGGAGAAATCTCTCCCTCTTAAGAGACACTTCAAGCACACCCCAACAGTATGCAAAAATACAAAAGAAATGTTTGAAGCATCAGAGGACGCTTAACACTGGGATTCACCAAATGCTCTGCCCAGACTTAAGTTTAAATTTTCTGTGACTTCCATTCTGTAATCCTGGGGATATAACAATATGATTTGAAGGGCCCTGCACAGTTTAGCCCCAAGCTTGATATTCACTAGGATTTACTCTTATGCTCCAGAGCCACTTACACCAACCACTCAGTGGAACGGCATAGGCTGTTATGTGCATGTTTTGGATCTAGTCACAGATGCAATCTGGAGAGGAACAATGGTAACGAAACAGGAGGGGAATGCTGTCTGATCCAAACAAGCTCAGCATGAGGCATAGGGAAACTTCAGCTTTAGTTTTCCAAGAAAAGTTGCCAAGGATTCTGACACTAAGATGAAATGAATTTCACTCCTAACATGGGCTTGCAGTCCTCTGCATTGGAAGAAAAACACCAGTGGAGTTGTACAAGAGCAAATTTTGACACTGAGCTGCTTAATTTCTTTCTCTGGCAAGACAACTGGATTTCCTAAAGGCCAATCACTTTCCAACTTCATTAATGTAATTACTTGTTTTAAGGTCAATGGCGTGCATGTAAACATTAAAAAAAAAATTATGTCTGAGGATCTAAAAAAAAAATCTGCAATTATTTATGGCTCAGTACTAAACTACAGTTTGCATATACTGTTGCATATAAAATGCAATGTATAATCTCATTTTCCTTTGTCTTTAGGTGTAGGCTATGCAGTGATACTCATAGCTCTTTACGTGGGTTTCTACTACAACGTTATCATAGCTTGGTCTCTGTATTATCTATTTTCATCATTCACATTTGAGCTCCCCTGGACGAACTGCGACAACAGTTGGAATAGCCCAAACTGTACAGATCCCAAACTCTTCAATGCGTCAGTGCTTGGCAATGGCACCAAATACTCCAAGTACAAGCTCACTCCTGCTGCTGAATTTTATGAGTAAGTGTTGACTTAACTTTACTATTTATTCAAAATTGTATGTCTAAGAGTGTTTCCTCTGGAAGATAAAATAGGTTAGCATCTAGCCTCTAAAACAAGCATCAGAAGACTAATGCGGTGGTAAAGTTTGATTTATATTCCTGTATGACTAAGACCCTTGCCTCTGCAAGCTTCAGTTTCTCCAGTACAAATGCAGTATTTGCCACAGAGCAACATGGAATTCAACAAAAGATACAAATCTTTCATATTATTCCATTTCTGCTCACACCAACTTTGCCAGAGCAAGGAAACAGAGCAGTGTTATGAAAAAGACCACTGCAAGCCAAACCAAGCTGATTCTAACACTTCAAAGTAATCATTGGTTGTCCACTTGCAAAATGTCTCAGAGCAGAGCTCAGCAGTTCAATGAAGTGAGACGAAGCACTGAGCAGGGAGGGGAGCACCACAGTTGTAAAAAGATGGACCTTTTCTAATTCCCAAGCGAAAGGGCGTTCTGCAATATGGACCAAGACAGGCAAAGACACACTGAAATCAAACACTTGAAATCAAAAAGGTATACGGATAAATATAAAACAACGTTATAAATAATTACACTATGGATCCCCAGAGGAAAATGTTATTTGATTAGGAGAAAGAAAAGAGGGCGAGCATCATGCTAATTGAATCAGCTGTTGAATCAATCCCAATAATCAATTAATATTTCTGTGTTGGAAATGGACAAATCTCAGGGCACACATCTGCTGAGCTGTTGAAACAGAGGGACACCTCTGTTTACTGTCAGGAAAGCTAACCTGGTGTGTGTTACAGTGCTTGGCTAACAGTAGGGATCTTGATGTCTGTAAGTCTGAAACATTTGTGGCTGCTTGTTCTTTATTGAAGACAGCACAACAATCAGAAGAGAAACACTGTGGGCAGGGTTATTCCACGCTTTGAAAACAGTAAGGGGATTTGAGTTTAAAGGAACTCACTACAATGACAAATAACGACAGCCAAGAAATCTACTGCCCTTACAAAGACAGTATGCAGTGTATTGAGAACTCTGTTATAAATTGATCATTTTTAGCAAAAGGCTATATGGATGCCAACACGACTTTAAAGTGAACTATAAGAAATTATATCAGCATCTTCAAATAAGGAGCTGTATTACAGAACTTCATGCGACCAGCATTTATAGAAAGGTTTTCTTTATAGTTGTCTTGGGCTTAAGCTTTTTTAAAGCAAAATGCAATCCTCACATTCTTGCTTTGCTCATTTATGATTTAAAGTACATCTCTGCATTTTCAGTTATCACATCATGCTTGGGGGTGATTTTATCTTTGTACTGGGTGGTGGTGGAATCTGTGCACCGTGCTTTAAGTTCTACCAATCCAGGAAACAGCTGTTTGCAGTTCTGCGTGCATACTGAAACTTGACATATTAGGACTCTTTCCTTGCCATGAAATAGACTCAAGTTACAGTTTTTAAAACGTAAGAATAAAGAAATCTGACATTTCATTGTGATTTGTTTGCTGAATTTTGAGACAGTTCTTAATTCCTTAGACCCTGTATTCTTTAGCAGCTAGATTGTATTGCAAAAATGAAAAACTTGTGTAACGCAATCTGTGACAGCTGCTTTCCCATCTGTAAGAACAGGGAATCACAAGGGGCATTATGTTAATTATCCAGTATTTGGATTAGCTCATCAAGTCCAGCTGTAATGCTCAGGTGTGGACCCATGCTTGTGCAGCCTCAGTATATTCAGATCCAACCTAGCGAAGACAGCCCAGTTCAGAAAACAGTGTTTCATCTTATATCCAGTAACTGCCCTTTCTCCCATGGTCCTTTTGCAGCAGCCAGAGCTAGATCTTCTGACTGCAAAGTTTCATGTTAAATGCAGTGGAGTTAGGAAATAGGAGTTATGATGTAATGTTAAATTTGCTTCGATATAGCACATTTACAAAATAATGTACTGTTGCTGGATGTAGTATACTGTGAACAAAGTGTTCAAGAAAAGGTCTGACTGGTTATATTCCCTCTGAAAACCCCTTTAAGTAAAATCCGAATATTCCCTTAGAAATATGAAGTGCCCTTACACCATCTTGCACCACTGCTTGAACTGCTTCTGAACTCGACCCAAGTGTTTGCATAGGAATGACACCTGATTTTCCTTGCTAGATAGCCATTAGACTCTTCTTAATTCTCATTCTAGGTTTAGGTTACATCAAGAATATATGCAAACTGATATAAACAGGGAGACCTGAAACAGCAAACATCTCTTTTGCGGTGGGAGAATGACTGAAAAGAGGTTATTTCCAAAACAAGCCACAAGCATACAGCTGATGTGGTTTCACTTAGAGAGAAGCAGACACTTGTTCTCTCTTTGGGACATACAAAGCTGACAGAAACTTCCTAAAACCACCCAGCTGCCAGAGCTGACTCTCCCATCTTTGCCTCCACTGCACAGAAACACAGAAAAAACTGTAGGAAGAGGAGGGAGTGCTGTGATGTGACATTACTGTGGTACTTACAGAAAGGCACCACTAAGCTCCACAGAAATATGCTAATTCTCTCTGCTTGTACCGAGACAGAGAAGGGAAAACTTGCTAAGGATCTAGGCCAAATCTTTCAGCTGTCCAGTGCTTGGCAGGGAGGGAGAGCAGAAAGAAATCACTAAGCCACAGACTTAGAAGAAATCACTTCAAATTGTAATTCCCATGTCAAGGCATGACAGAGGCACTCTGGCAAACTTATCTAGATTTTGTTTTCAAGCCTCAGGAGTTGGGCAATAATTTGGGCCTTATGCTTTCTAGAGAGTATTTCATTTCGCTGTCTGGTTTCAGTTATTCAGGCTCAATTCAGGCCAAGTTGTCACTGACGTCAATGGGTCGCTTGCTTAAACCAGGAACACAGGAGGGAATGGGACCTCTACAATACCTCATTAGGGATGGTTAAAATGAATTATAAGGCACTTGCACACTGCAAAATTAACTAAGCAAACACTCCAAAATCTGATAAAAAACAGTGTCCTTCTGTTCATATTTAGTCCAGGAATAAAAAGTCCAGGAATAAAAAGTCAGTTCTGCATTTCTTTGGAGATGTACTGATTACTTCCCTCTTTAGTGGCTTGGAATTAAACACACAATGCAGAGGACATTCCATCCATTCAACATACGTTAAAATGATTCATTAAAAACATTTATTTGGAAAAACAGAAGTCCATCTCTCAAAAAAGGAAAAAGCTCCTCTATCTATTCCGTAGCACTCCTATTTAAATATTTAATCTGAATTTGGGCATACTCTATCCTTGTGCCTGGAAAGAGTTGGTTTCCATCTTGCTTTCATTTATGCTGACAGTCAAAAAATACCAGTTTGGAGGAACAAAAGCACTGCTCTTCTCATAAGGCCCCATGCCTGTTAAAAAAAATTTGTTCCTCCAGGAATGAATCTTGACAGTTTTTTAAACAAAGTAGTAAAATTATCAACAAATGTGTTGAGCTACAGCTATTTTCCTCCAGTATTGCTTTTCCCAGAGCTGTAACCCATTCTTTCTGTATAAGAAATAAAACACATTTTAATAGGGAAATTTTCCCACCAGATTCAGTGAAGGAAATCAGCAGAACTCACAAGTCTGCCCAGGAGAGATTAATTGCAAAAGGCTGCCTGTGAACAAGGAATGAGGTCAGCGCTGAGTTGCAACAGTGCATGTCTATCATATTTATTCACGTTAATTTAGGAGGAGGACATGAACCAACAATACCCTGCAAGAAGCCTCACTGTATAAAGTAAATGCCACTCTTATGTGAGAGATTTGTGCTGTGGGGTACAAGCCTTCACAGGAAATACCACCACAGACTGACCGAAGGTCCACTTAGTTCTGTGACATAGCAAATGGAGTGACCAGTGCTATGGGCACCAACCTTCCCCATGTAAACATGTGTGAAGCAACCTGCCCAAAAGAAAGAAAACACCAGCTCAACTCTAAGCAGAAGGAATTGTGTTTGGAAATAAAAACTGAATCAGACAAGACGACTTAATGAGAGGGGATACTTAGGAAGTGTTTGAATGTCATGTTTGCAAGTTTGTAGCTTGAGATTTACATATGTGCATCCCTGCACATCATATATTCTTCACTTTTTGACTGCAGAATGTTTTTGAACTCAACTAAGTAAATTAATAATCTTTCTCTTTTTGGATCGGTGTACAGAAATTTCTGGTTGAAAGTATTTATGCACAGGAAAAACATCTATTCCAAAAATATTTACATGTGCAGCTTTGAAATTTGCTTTTCATGTATGCTCACACCTCCACATTTGTTGGCCATTCACTTATACAAAGAGAAAAGAAATGAAATGTGAGTACAGTGAAAATCAATCCACATGTATACACATGTCCTTAGGTTTTGGACAGCTTTATGGAAATGATTCCTAACCCACAACAGGCCTTTTTCTAACAAGTTCAGAAGACTGGAGAAATAACAACTTTGCCAAGCTAACTTTTCCAGAGGGTTTTCATGAGCACACGTCAGGAGAAGCACATTATGCTGCAGGCACAACAGCCTGCTTTGTGCTAACTTGCAGGAAGAATTCAACTGCTTATCTTGACACAGAATTCTTTGTAGTTTGGTAGCAGTACCAGGCTCTGAGCAGTCATTACAGCGGCTGGGGGCACTGCTACAGCACCTCTCCTGGACTACCCCACATTTGAAATCCTGGCAAGCCAAGGCAGAGCCTCTCTGCAGCACGTCCTTCCTCTTGCGTGTGTTGCTCAAGGCAAAGCCAGCAGAGGTGCCACACAGGCACCACCTCTTTGGACTCACCTGGTTCTCATCAGGTGCTCTCTATGAGGTAAAACTGATGTAGTATTTCCACTTGTGTTTGACATTTTGCTTTCTGTAGAGGAATGGGAATGCTGAATTTGATTAAGGGCTGTAGTAACTGGGGGAGCTCGTGCTGTAACTGCTTTGCCATATAAGCTCAAACAACAAACATTGTTTCAGCAGTTTGGTATCCATCAGAACTACTAAAGGGTCAAATTCAGGCTTTCCCCTTCTATCTCCAAATCTCAATATAATGGGTTTAAAAGCAGATTTTTAAACCCTCTTCTTCAGAGCATTATGCAGGCTTGAATGTGCTGACGTGGCACAAACAGCAGGGGAGGTCAGCATTATGAAGTGAATGGGAGAATTAAATAGGGTAAGGACTTCAGTGAGCTGAGATAAACATTCTTGGTGAATGAAGACCTTAGTCCTGGTGGTCATTTACTATTTCAGAGCGATCACGATTCAAGAAGAAATGCTATTTCATTCAGTTCAAATATCAATTTACAATTGGCCAACCAGGATGCCACTGGTAAATTATGTTTCTGAAAGTGATTCCCAACGTATAGCTTGAAGCCCATCGTACTATATAGCTTCATTCTCCAACACAAGAGGGAGCTGAAATAACTTGAGAAATGGAAAGACCCAGACAAGAAAGACAAGGTGGGAAGGATTACAGCAGGGCTGGAGTGACTGAAGGCAGGCTCACTTCTGCAGAGCCCAGGCACAGCTCACAGGTGTACCCATGCTGCAGGCTGTGGGAGAGGCACGTGGGGCACACACAGCCACATACATCTGATGGCTTTTTGCACAGTTAGATGTCTCAGCACCACTCTCCGAGTTGCTGTCTGTTGGAGAGCGCTCTCCTAGAGCCAGGCTACCGTCCTGCTCTGCAGTGATGCTACTTATACCCGTGATATCAGACCTGAAGGAAACTAGCAGCAAGGACAACTGAACCGTGGTTGCACAAATATATAAATGCAAGAGATGCATCTAAGAGAGCCTTCTAAATGAGTACAATTATCATGCCTCAAATTGCTTTCTAAATTGAGTATGTAATTTAATTTCTATAGATTCCTCACTGTATACACTGTCAGTGCTTTTAGCATCTTCGGTCTACAATTTGCATTAAATTTTAAATCATAAAAGCTAGTCTAACTGCCAGGATAGGGAACAGAGCTCAGAAGATCAGTTCTATAACTATTTATATCTTTATCAATTTCCTCAATACTCATTCTATGAGAGAGCCAGTTGGGCTTCATCCCTCAAAAGTGAATACTAACTTGAAGAAGTACTTGGCCAACTCCCTACATCTTATTTTTGAAAGCCATAGCACATTTGCTTTGCAGTCTTTTGCCATCTCCTCCAAAACTGAGATTTAGCAGTCGTTGCTCAGAGACAACTCTGCACTCAGAAGTGATGTTTACAAACACTAAAATCAAACAATTTTGTTTCTAATAAAAGCTTTCTGTTGGAAGAATTTCAGTTTTTCAGACTGTAAATCTGTTAGTTAACTTGCTGATAAATTGATTACATTTTTCCATCTCAAATCTGATACAAACCGTCTAGAAATTGTTTGGATGAAAGACACCTTTCTATGTACCACATCAAATTTAGGTAAATTACTTTTACGTTAAATTAAAAAAAATTGTCTGAGACCATAGAGTTGTGTGATCATATTTGTATTGAAAAAATAAAATTATAATTGATTTGGGATTGGAAAAACCCAAATCAAAACCCAAAAATGATTCCAAGATCTTTAACTTCACCTTTTTGGATAAAAATGTACTAAATTTCTAAAACAGCCATTGATATCTCCACAGGCATGAGTTACAAAAATGTTTCCTTAGAAAATCCTTAGAAAGGACCAATCTGACAAAATCTATAAGAATTCAACACCTAAGACACTTATCCTCTCTTTTCTGGGTATGGATTAATGTTTTGAAGTGAACAAATAATGAAGAATTTTCAGATCAAGACCCTTAGCATTTCTTCTTCTTTTGTGTTGTTCCTTCCCTATGGTCATCTTTGACCGCTTCCTAAAGAATAAGTTCTCAGTGTGGAGACAAAGGAAAGGGCGATAGTAATCTTCATTGTATGGATGGGAACACTAAGACACAGGTTTGTGTCACAAGCTGTTACTAGAGTCGTGACTCCTCGACTTACTGAGTCCCTCTGAGCAGCTACCCCCTGCCTCCCCAGTAACCTATCTTTTGTAGGTTTTATATGTGAGCACCCAACAGATGGGCTTCCTGTTGGCTCTCTGACACTACGTTAAAGAGGAACCAAGTGCTACACAAAGACAAAACAAAAGACAGCGATCCAGCAAACAACTTGTCATTTGCTGATTTCAGTAGAGGTGAACTTCTTCCCTTTGGCTGATTGTGGTGAGGAAGGAGGGCAAGAACTGGTGCCAGAGTTACGGACTGACTTGTGGAATCTTCCCAGCAGGGAGCACAGCAGGGGAAAGGAAGGACCAGCACAAATCTCCTGGAGAGAGAAATCGGAATCTCTGAATGCAACTTCAAACTGAAATGACTTTAGATTCCTGCTCCTCTTGCAATGAGGCAGACAGACTCTTGGGACCTATATTTACAGTCTCAAAGTCACTGCAAATGTAATTTACAGTCCCTTACATGGAAAGCAGTCTTGGCATAAATCAGGCTCCTTTGCACAAATGGCTGATAAAGTTAATTTCTTATTAGCTCCTCTTTTATTTAGCTCAGCACAATATGTCCCTGTTCTACTTTCCATCATCTCATCTGTTAGTGTCTATCCTCCATCCCTCCTCCTCATAATACTTTCTCATCATTTTTGCATAATTTCTCATCTATTTTCACTCTTTTTTTCAATAATGAAGATCTCCAGACAAAATATTAATTCTTTATGTCTTATTCCCTCTAATTGTTGCTTTCTCTGACTCAGAGCTGTGACTTTTGAGTTTATTTTATTAGATACGGACAAAATCTCTATACTTAGGAAACAAGAATGATTCTCAGTAGTTTTGAGCACAGTTTAAAGCAAATGACAGAAAAACTGATACCAAGTGCTGCATCTCACCTGGCTCCCTGATGCAGGGATTTAAGAGATCACTTTATGCTACTTTGCCTATGACATGTACACATCTTTACAGCACTGGGAAATGGGATGATCCTGCAGTAAGACAACTTCAGTATAGGAATGGATGTGGCATCTTGCATTATTCTGCCGTAATATCTACAGGTTGAACCTGGATGTTTCAAGCTCAAAGCTTTATGAATGGAGAATCTTGCAGTACCACTAATTTCCCATTTTCTTCTTTGTGGCCATTGCAAGGGAAGTGACTGAGTATAATCTAAAGGAGCCAGGGAAGGATCTGTCACTCCACTTGCTTTAGGAGAAACAGAGTGAAAGCAGCCTCAGCTGCTCCTGAAATAAAGTACTACTTGATGGGAAACAGGAATAACTGTGGCATAATTGAGCTGCTAACTGGATTTTCTATAGCCTCGCTGATGTATGGTAACTTTGATGAACAAGATGAATGCTAAACTCTTTTCAGATTTGCCCTTGTTCAAAAAATGACTGTTTTTCTAAGTACATTCCGAAGCTATCCTTCAAGCCAAGAAGGTCTAGTCTAATAGTTTGACTGCTGCTTCTCCTCTCCATCTATTCTGATGTCAGCACATCTGAATCCAAATCACAGTCTAGCTACTAGATCTCTTGCTTTTTGCTGTAGCTGGAACCCAAACGTAGCCTCTAATTGGTAAACACTCATGAATTGCTTCCCAGCAACCTTCAGAAAGGGCATTTTTCAGAACGCTTCTAGGACTTAAGAGGTCAGAAAGGAAAAAAAATAGAGGGAAAAGAAGCAAAATCCACCAGGATTCAATCTCAGAAACAGCAGTGGTCTATGAAGATTTCCTTACTTAGCTGCTCAGTTACACAGCTGTTTTAACTGGCTACAGAATATTTTTTCTCTTCCTATTTTATGATCCCTTACCCTGATTAAGGGAGCAGAACTCCTGGTTTGGAGCTGCTCCTGAAAATCCTGGGAATCCCACACTTGAAATGGCAGTTCTGTCAAGTGTTCTTAACAGCAAGACATTGCTAGCTGCCCCTTGGGAATCAAATAGAAGGAAGCAGGCTTCTTTTAAAATTCAGAAAAATGTTTAGGCAGGAAGAATAAAAGGTTAAATGGACACAGAGTGCAAGTTCAGGTTCTGTTTTTCTAAAGGTTCATCTACACATTGTAATACAAAGGACTTTCTTTATAGCATCCAACTATAATAACGGTAATAGTATAACTGTGATAGCACAGACTGCAAAATTTCTCCCAGTCTCTGGACAAGTTTTCTTATCTGAATCTGTGATGCTTTTCCCAACCATATTTAATGCTGCTCGAACTGGTAAGTTTAGAACAGATTCAAGCATCTCTGCCCAGAATCCATTCACACCTCTGGTTCCCATGAAAACACACTCTACTAGCAGAGATGTGAATAGCTTCCATTCACTCTCTAATGAAAACCTGAATTAGATCCACCTACCAGTTTACATTTAATGATTTTTTTAAACGAGATATCAAAAAGTCTGTCTCTCACCATTTTGCTGTTTCCACAGATAACAGCTGAGGACTTAGCTATACGGTTTGTATAATAAGAGTTAAACTCATCTCATACATTCTAAACAGGAAGGTTCTTTGAATATATGCCACAGGCACACTGTCATTACCCTTTTAATGCCTCACATGTAATTATCTTTATAGTGCCACAGGAATCGAGCAGCTGCTTATTTTAGGAGGATGCTTTCTAAAAGAATCTTTTATTCAACTGAGGATGTATAATTGCAGCAGTCCAAGAATACAGTGTTTCCTACTGAACATGAGAAGCTACAGAAGCAGAACTGTTAAGTTCTTGGCCAATCACATCTAGATACCTTTGGTATGAAAACGGAATTATATGCTAGACTTGTAGATTACTAAATGGGTTGTATCAGCAGGCCTTTAGTTTCCCAGCATGTTCCTACAGTTCAATTAGTGTAGAGACTTATTCAGTTTTCCCCATTTAGGTTGACACAGATTGTCTCAGAGTTCTGACTCATTTCTGGCCTGATAAGACAAGTGCTGAAGATAACTCTGAAGTACCAGCTATCTAGTAAGAGAACATATGCATAGTTAGCGGGGCAGGAATTGACTCCTCAGGCTTTACTGTCCACATGTTTGCAGTCACACAGGGCAGATCACTCTGTACTTCAGTTTCTCCAAAATGTAGTTATCTTGTATATATCAAGGTCCTCCACTGATAGGGGGTTCATCAATTTCAGTTGTTTGTGTTATCACAGTGCTAAGTCTGTTATCACAGTGTCGACTGAGATCAACTGTCTATTTTACCCAAGCAGTGCATAGCAAATAAAGGCAATAGTGAAAGAGGAGGAGAAAGATAGCTCACAATTATTTGTTCTGAATGGACAATAAAACACAAAGAAATTGCATCCCCAATACAACATCCTGTAGAGCTGTTCCAGCACCAAGAGTTAGCTCTGCAGTTGCCCCCTAGTACAGGACTCCAAACACAATGCCATTCCTCTTTGCAAATATAGCTTTAAGGGAAATATTTCCATGTAGGTCTGAACAAGCAACACAACCCCGCAGCAGCACAGAACAGGTGGGAGGAAGGGAGATCCATGGCAACATTTGCCCACATCCCTCTTGTGCACACAATCTGTTTTGACAGTTCTAATGGTGGACATCACCAGTCCTTGGGAGAAATACTCTCTTCTACACTTCTTTTTGTTGATCTCAAAAGAATTACTCTGCTAAGCAACAGAATTTCTTCTGCTATTGTCCCACTATCTCAATGAACAACAAAGTGTTCCACGTCCATTTTGAATTCACCAACTGTTGCTTTTCCTATCCAACCACTTTTCTCATTTGCAGCCTCACAGTAGCCTATTCAATCAGAAACTCATTGCCCATGGTGCAGGAAGCCAGCTGCTTGCTTATCTAGAGTCACAGAACAATTTAAGTTGAAAGATATCTCTGAGGGCTATCTAATACAACTTCAAAAGTAAATCAGTCTGTTCAGGGTCTTTACTGGCCAAGTTTTAAAATTTCCAAGGACAGAGATTCTGCAGCCTCTCTGAGCATCTGCTCAGTGCTCAAAGAAACTAGAAGATAATGAATGACACTTCCAAAATGGACAACATATGGCTGTAGGGCAGCTCCTAGCACAATGCAGCATCCATTTGCACTGCCCACAGGATGGGATAGATGTAAGCCCTTTTCCCCCAGTGACTTGGCTTTGTTTCTGTGTATCTGGTATGCAGGCGAGGAGTTCTGCACCTGCATGAAAGCCGTGGAATCCACGACCTTGGCTTGCCTCGCTGGCAACTTTCCCTCTGCCTCTTGGTGGTGGTAATCATTCTTTTCTTTAGTCTGTGGAAAGGCGTGAAGACTTCAGGAAAGGTAGAGATAATATTGTCCTTCTATCTCAACTACGTTCTTTGTGTCCTTTAAGAAGTATCCTTATTTTAGGAACGAAAGACTAAATCACTGCATCTGAGGGATCCTCAGGGACTAAACCATGTGAGAGACCTTCATATATGTGCAGTGGAAGTACACAATCCAGATTCAGCCTTTATTTTATCTACAAATTCTGCTTGCATGGTGTTTTGACTGGAAATTTTACTAGCACATTTTCAATTCTGCATTGGTAGTTTCACCCAGAAAACACTTTGAAAGACACAGATGCTTTAAATTGTCTGATGTGCATCCCATTCTTAGCCAAACATGCTGATGTTTTCATGCTTTGTTGTTAAATAAAATGCCATGAGAAGGAAAATAAATGCCTAAGAAAAGGAATTTGAAGTTTCTCTTTGATATCCCTCAGAAAATACCTCACCAGAAATTCTGGGGTTAGATTTTCATGAAAGTATCACTCAACATCAGGCAATGACAGCAGACCCTTCGTTATACTTTACAGTGTTTCCTCCAAGGCATACTATAAAGAGTTTCTCCATAGAACTATATGGACAAAACCAAGAAAGTACCAGCTGTATTTTTCACACATTCTTAAATCTTCTGTAACAACTTATTAACCTTTAGGATCTCTGTTGTCTGCAGGTTGTATGGATAACAGCCACTTTGCCTTACGTTGTATTATTTGTCCTGTTAATACATGGAATAACCCTGCCTGGCGCATATAATGGAATAAATGCATATCTGCATATAGATTTCAGAAGATTAAAAGAAGCCACAGTAAGTGTACTCTTCTGCTCTCATTCTGTATTATTAAACCTGTTACCACCATTACTAAACTGAAATTATTAGATCTAAATTCTGAAAATAATACAGCCACATTTCTGCTTTTGAATAAGCATTCCCACTATTTCTGGTAGTCTGAATTTCCAGCATCCTCCACAACAGGAGTACCTTAGCCTGAATTCAAACTGCGCTGATCACTAAGGAACTGCACAAGGGCAGTTTCAGGTGCACTTGTCCCTTGAGAAGTCCACTCTTTGACTGTGCATCCTGTAAATAACACGAAAATGTATTGCACGTGAAAATTGAATTATAAGAAATTCAGCTCTCTGAAGGCTGAGAATTACTTCAAGAAGAAAATTTTGCTTTTTGAATCACTTGGCAAAACATTAACCTGGCAAACAAAAATCCAGGCCTATAAGCACTGTAATAAATACGCTAAGTCAGGGTATTAACTCACCTAATCATTGTCATTCATATGAAGGACATATTCAATAGCATGGTGTTCTCATCTTTCCATAGAAAGTAATGTACATTTCACTGTATCACTTAAAATTGTGTGACATTCTCATGAAATCCACCCAAACCAACTCAATTTGTGGAGTACCTTGAAAGTACGAATTATTTCATCCGTTGTAAGGCAAGACCCACAAGTATAGTCATTAACTGAAGAAATTGTCAGCAAACAATGATCTGGTGAGTACAGGTAGATCTTTCCACAGTCCTATTCTAAAAATGATGCTGTCTGAGAAACAACTCACAATATCTCTGCGGATAGACCATTCAAACAGATACAAAACTGAAAAGCAAGGATGTAGTTCTACTAGTAGGAAATGAACTGTCTTGAAAATTGAAAATCTCTTAGAGATGTCTGTGTAGTCTGTGCATAGCTTAACTGTATGTTTCCTATACATTCTATCTTGATTTTTCATATTTTAAGTACTGCTGAGAAAAAACATCACACATTCTGGATGTCCATGGAGCTGTGGCAGCTTGCATCAGCTCCAAATCTAGGCCTCCGTACTCCCAGCTGTCTTCTGTGTTTGGAAGGATACTTCTGTGCACTGCTGTTTCTTGTCTTAACGTTCTTGCAGCTGCTGCTCGGCTGACCCCGAACGTATTTGTTGCTATGACTAAGTTTTTCAGATAACTTTAAAAAAAATTCGCTCTAGAATAAGAGACTGAAGATCAGTTATAAGGAGAAGATTCCCAAACTGCCTATCGTGTCAGCCTCCCCTGCTGGCCCACAGAGCCACCTGCTGCAGCATTGGGTTTGCATGTTCGATCTTTGTGCTCAGCCCCAGAGAATGGACGCTTGCTTCAGTTCCATGTCAATGTTTCCCTGATTCTCATTTATGATTTCTTTCTTGCAAATGATGAACCCAACAAAAATAAAAGTCATAGTGATGACCTGCAGGAGACTCTGCCAATGCACAAGGCACGAAAGCATCCTGCAAAGGATCCATGTTAAGGTCCTCTCATTTTCTAAGGCCATATACTGCACAGCAATGAGAAAACCCTAAGACACCTCAGTTCTCAGTGATATTGAATCCACAGATGGCCTCTCTTATTAAGAGAAAAAGATATTCCCCTGAGGACCTCTTTGTTAGACCAATGCCTAATAACATTCCTTGCTGAAATTCCAAGAGCTATACAAGTCCCAGTAATCATCCCCAGTGCACAAAAGGATACATTAAACGTTTGTGTAGAAGGGCAGCTACATTCCTATTCTGCTAAAGGAATCAGTGTTATGTATGGAATTAAATCAGACATTGAAAGCAGGTACTCACTCTTTCATACACCTTAACAAGTCTTCTGAAGAGTATGTACCTGGAGGTGCACACAGTACTTGTTATCCACACAGCACAGTAATTCTTTAAATCCATATACACAAGAAAAGAATGTGTATTTAAATATATAATAGTATAAACAACCACAAAGAAAGCTGGGAAGACTGATGACAGTCAACTGTAAAATGTTTGATTTTTTTTTTTTATTTCCAGTGCATATAGGAACAGTATCTTACTGTAAAATATGTTTTAATATTAATCAATCAGAAGACATTCAGCACAGACTATGGACATAAACTGCAGAAGAACCAGTCCCAGCGATCATCTTCTGTCTCATTTCATTATAACAAAGATAATGTTTTGCACTGAGTCTTAGCCCTAACGGAATTTCTAGCTTCTGTTCTTTTTTCATTTAACTTGATCTTCCTAGTAGGTGATTAGGAAATGGAAATTATGAGTAAAGACTTTTACTGGACAACTAAACATATGGGAAACTCCTTTGGTAGGTGCCTGCTGAGCTCCTACTTGCATCAGCAGGACTTACACAGGGACTTAACAGTGCTTGAATAGTAAGAGAGGGGAAGTATTATGAGTACAACTTCCTTGGCAAGACACAGAAGAGCCACTAGCAACAAATGCCCTGTGATGGCAGCACACAGATATAAATATAACTTAGGAAAAAAAATATTTTAGAAAATTCAGGCATACAATTTATGGAAAGTGCTTTCTAAAAAAAATAAAAGAAGAAAAAAATACAGGAATTTTTACATTTCTCCTGCACTCTCACCCACAAAAATGCTCTTTGAAGAGTACAACCCTATTTGACCTCCACCTTTGTGTGTTGGCAGAACATTACGGTATAGATAGGTATAAGAGGGATGAGCAAGGAATTCATTTTACAGGATTATATTCCTATTTATCAAGAAATCCATGATCTTAATCCGTATATGAAATGCAGCTTGAGAAAACCATATCTACCTTTCCCCTGGTTCACAGTAAACATCATGGATTGTTCTTCAAAGTAATTATCAGCTCTCAATAGTTATCTCCAAACCTAGAGTTCAATGAGCAGCTTTCAGTCATCAGCAAGCAGTAGTTGAAAGTGTCTACAGTGGGAAAACATAGATCATATACTGCATAGTATAGCATACTATATACTATACTAGCATAAATGCTCCCATACATCATGTTAACATTGGATAAACATTGGATAAAGCTCTCTTTCTTTGGCTTGGGTCAAACACAAAGGCTTAGCATTAACATCCAGATGGATTGGATGGAGTTCATAAGCATCCTAGATTCATTAGAGTGTCCCTACTAAATAGATGAATTGGGCCTGATCTTGTAGAGAGGGATGAAAATAAAATCCAGTGCTTTTCATAGTCTCGAGCACTTGGCAGATTTAGCCGAAGATGAAGATCTCGTGTTTAGAAATGCTGAGAATTATTCGCTCCATTGACTCTGTTGCCCTTGATGAATTTAGCTGGAAGGTGTTTATTTAAATAAATATCTCTGTTCAACAACCGTATAAATGAAACCCTCATCAATCAGTGGAGACTATTTTCAGGTTTCTGATCCAGAAGACCAGTGCTGTGGCGTTGTTCCTGACAGCTGTCTGCACATCATGAGTGGATAGCGTGCTGGAGAGTCAGTTCAGAAAATGTTATAGCATTTTAAAAAGTTTTCCCTAGCTGACAATTCTTAAAATGTCTGAGCTGTGTCTAACCTGACATTTAATTACTATTACAGCAGGAACTCCTTCTCCAAACAAATGAGAAGGAAAGTGGAAAAAAAAAAACTTGGATGGTTCTGTTCACAGCATTTCAGTCATGCTTCAGCATCTGAAGACAGACAGCATCATCTAAAGCATAATTACAGTCCCATGAATAAAGCTCTCTTATGGGAAAGAAAAAGTCCTGTAACTCTTGACCCAGAAACTATTTTAGGTGTTTGGTTGTACATTCCAAACTAACTTGGAACAAGAACTAGTAGAAATGCATTCCTGCCAGGCAGGAGAAAAACTCACGTAATCAGTTCAGTACTCATCAAAAGCTCAGAAGTACAGAACCAAGTGGACTCTCCACAGAGGCAGTAGCATGTATGCTCTGCAGGCTTGTCCACTGCATTAGTCTTTACCATTTGCTGCTAAGGGATTTCACACCATGCCTGTGCTACATGCTGGGGCTGAGTTCATGGGTGCTGAGCAGTGCTTAACATTCCTGTGAGCATGAGAACTGATCACTTATGTTCAAAACCAGTTGCTTTGTACCATCCTCCCATTTGCCTGATGTATCTTTTAGACTGAACTGACACTCTGACAACGTTGGTGTCGTTATGCAGGTATGGATTGATGCAGCTACTCAGATATTTTACTCCTTAGGAGCTGGGTTTGGTGTTTTAATTGCATTTGCCAGCTACAATAAGTTTGACAACAATTGTTACAGGTAAGGCAAGCTATTCTTTCATTACTGCTTCAGAATAATACTCTTCTACTCATTAAATGCAGCAGGAATAAATGCTAAGATACCTTTTTATCTTCAGTCATTTATTAATGATGGTCAGACTCGGGTAGACATAGCAACCAACCCAAAACTTGAAACAGCCGTACTGAAATTTTAGCAACAGGAACCTGCCAAGATATCTGCTGCACTGCAAAACAGAATGGGATTAGAGTTAAGACTTCAGACAGCTGTGTAAACTGTGCCTGTTTTTGCCTTTCAAACGTACCATTAAGAGCAACAGTGAACAGAGGATTAAAGCCTACTGGTCCAGGAACTAAAAGCAGAAGGATTCCAGTTTCTAGAACTGTTTTAGCGTTGTGTGATTGTTTCGATATTTAATGTTGAGCTCCAATTTAGGAATGTACTTTAAATCAAGTCGGCCTTCAAGTGTTTTGCTGAATCACCGCCATGGAAATCCAACCAAAGCTGCTCTGCACCTCCTGAGAACTTCCAGCATTTAGAAGTTTAGTTAACATTCCATCTTGGAATGAAAACAAGCATCTTTTAAAAAAAAAAATTCCCTTGCAATATAAATTCAGAAAGAACACTTTTTATAAATACATTGTGAACTGATGGATAGCAAAAATGTTCCAGAGAAAGGATCACAGAATCGTAGAATGGTCTGGGTTGAGAAGCACCTTGAAGACCATCTAGTTTCACCCCCTCCCCCCCCCACTGTGGATGCAAGAGAACATAAAAATTTGAACAAATAAAATGGATTGAAACCTAGAAGCATGCAATATTTTTTCACTGACTTCAGAGAACTTTATACTTAACCTGGAGTGACTTTAGATCCCCTTATTTTTTACAGTAGGTGATACTAGCAGGTTTGAGAACCCTTCACCTGGAAGTCTAGGCACAGCAATCATCTAAATATTGCTTATTGTCTTCTGCAATTGATTTTGCATTAACCTCACAAGTAGCTTCCTGAATAATAGTTTTTTTCTTCTATATTCTCAGGAATTTTGCTCTGAAATGGAGGAAATACACTTGAAACTACGAAAATACCAAAGACTATATGTGAAATCATATTAGATAGTTCTTAGCTTGCTATATTTGTCCAGTGTTACTTGATAAGAACTGCTTTCACTGTAAGACAAATTCTTCAGTGTTGTCAAAGCATAGTAATATCCAGAGGAGAAAAAAGTTTGGTATTTACCACCTATGTTTCCAGGTAGCATAACTGATGAAAGGAAACATTTACTTTCTGCTTACTGCAGCACCATTTGGCATTACTAATGTTCACTAATATTCCTTCTATTCTAAAGGTCACGTGCAGCAGAAGGCTACTTATCAGCCATTCTGCAGGTTAG
Source organism: Pavo muticus (assembly GCA_016647715.1). NCBI lineage: Eukaryota > Metazoa > Chordata > Aves > Galliformes > Phasianidae > Pavo > Pavo muticus. The sequence continues at coordinate 719,834 of JACDJE010000015.1, read as the reverse complement.
GGAGGCATCTACATAAGAGACACATGGCCTGACTGTCCTCGAGCTATATTTGGTGATAGGGGCTGTTAATACAAAGGAAAATACGTATGTCTATCATAATACTGTGGCAAATTGAAAAAATGACAGCTTTGCTACAACAGCCAATTTGGTTTAAAGGTTAAATATTGTACAAATTGATTAAAAAAGTGGATCGTGGGTTTGTTTTTTAAATGCCTAGCCAGCTTCATAGATGAAGGGACATCATTACAGCAGATAACTATCATTAATCTGAATGGTAGCACAGCTTGCTAAAACTGCACTGGAGTTATCTGAAAATGTTCCTGCATATCTGCTCACATGAACTGCTTCTGACTATTTTAAGTATTTCCTAGTGAGGCTCTCTCCTCTCAGGCCACTCTTTTCCTATGTTATGACTACCAGGATGATGAATTTACTCCTTGATATCATAATATAGCTTTACTCATTTTCTTTTTGAGCAGAACTCAGCATTAAATCAAACTAGGAAACAGAAGTAGGTCATTTCCTAGTGTAGTATGCTGATATGAGATTTTAATGGTCATGACAATTGCATAATTGGGAAGAGTCTTGTGAAACTGCTGTCTTTATAACAATCCCCACCTTAATATTGTTTTCTTTTCTACTGGGCTATTTTTCTCTCCATCATCAGGGATGCTTTGCTGACTAGTACCATTAACTGTGTCACAAGCTTCATCTCAGGATTTGCAATTTTCTCCATACTGGGCTACATGGCTCATGAGCACAAAGTTAAAATTGAGGATGTAGCCACTGAAGGTAAGAAGTGAATTTTACACTACTTTTAATCCTCCTTTTCATCCACCATTTCCTTGCAAATACACTTATACTTGTTTCAGACAAGTGTTAAATCTCATGGAAGCGACCTCAGTGAAATTACTTGGAACTAAAGCTATGTGTAGGTGCGTTGATGAAATGTGAACTGTAAATTGTATTGATTCATCTCAGCTCTGCTGCACTGAGGTTCCCTAGCATCTTGCCCCTCACAAGTTCAGCAAACAGATTTACCACTGTATAGAATCTTGGAGGAATGTTGCTCTTTAATGCCATAGGTAAATATTTTGAGTAGTTCTGGTGAGGTTAGCTGCAGTTCTTTCACTTGTAACAGGTCATCCATGGTTTCATTTCCTACATCTCACTTATCACATCCAAGAATTCTCTTGTCAAACAGCATAGTGTCTATCCGCAAGGTTCTTTTTCTAATACATAACCGAAAAATATCCAGTAAGACTGTGAATCCCATAGAAGATTATTAAAAATGCAGAAAGAATGGAATGGATTTTATCTACAAAACTGTGATGAGTAAAATATTAAAGTATTTTGGATATATTTCTTGTATAATGCAAGTTTTTGTTTTAACAGCTACTCAGAATGTGATGTGGACTGATGTAGGAGTCAACTTAGTCATACCTTATCTCATTAAAATACACACTATTATGAAGTTAACAGACATATTTTTGTATTACTTCTCTTTTTCCTTTCTATTTCAGGAGCTGGTTTAGTTTTCATCCTCTATCCAGAGGCAATTTCAACTCTCTCGGGATCTACATTTTGGGCTGTGGTATTCTTCATCATGCTCCTTACTCTTGGCATTGATAGTTCTGTGAGTATTTTTTCCTTCTAGCCTTGACCATTCTCCTTTACAGTTACAGAATATAACAGGAAAAGTATCTACCTTAAACAAGGGTTTTGTTGCTTTTCAAATAAACATTGTGTACCTTCCCTGAATCTGCTTTCAGTCACAGCCAACATACCAATGGTATTACTCCTTGCCGTATATTTAATTAAAGACTCACAATATTGAAAAGGTTTAAGAAGAGATAAAAGTAACTTACAAGCCAGAAAACTCATAACTTCTTTTTTATGATCTTTGAGAAGGGCTGTTCATCAACATTTATTACTATTCCAAGATATGACCCAACATCACCGCTATGAACAATTACTACTATGAACCTGCAATGAGATTTTGGACTCTACTTGTAAAATACAAGCTGCAGTATTGCACTGAGGAGTTTCTAGAAGAGATTTTCACATGTGCTGAATTGCACTCATCTGCTAAAAAGTGTCTGATGCTGGCCTGTTTTATTTTTTCCTAGAAGCAATAATACAGGATTTCCTGTAAATTTAATCAGAATAATTGTATCAGAATATTTCCATGGCAGTTTGATTTTATTATCTTACCATATAAATTCTAACTAATATAAAATGAAGACTGAGGAATACTGAAACACCTGTTTTCACAGTGAGGAAATAACAATCAATAACTACAAATGACAAAATATGCTTCACTTTGCAGACAAAGTCAGTATTGAGTTCGACTTCCCAGCTGTGGCTCAACACTGAAGGAGTGCATTTGACCTTTCTACAATGTGATGGCTTATACTGTACCATGATACTCACAATCACAGAAACTTCAGCCTTACAGAAATTACCCCAAAGGCCTGAAATCTACATTCTTACTCAGAAGTTTCAGCCCAGATTATATCTGGTTGTGTAGCTCAGTCATCTTTTATCTAGAATCAAACATGAAGGATGGAAAGAAAAGATTGAGGTCAATGGAAAGAAATGAATGACCAGCGCAGAACTGGGAGAAGAAGAAGATCCATGTTTAGATCTAAAGTAGTTAATTGTGCAATAGTGATAAATTTAAGACAATATCTAGAAACATTTGAGTGACAAAGACAAGGCTTTAGATTGTAGAACACACTTTTCCTGCAATCACATAAAGCCCTTTCTTGTGAAGTTAAATAAAACACTGTGCTGATAAACTGTGGTCAGATTTTGCTCTTTCTTTCTAATATACAACTGGAGGAGGAAATAAAGAGCAAGGATGTGCTTGTTAATGATTTGTTCAGGAGTTTTTTTAATCACCATTACTGAAACTGAGAAAACTCAGATCATGCAGTATCTTTTATTGTGGTCTTTTCAACTCCCTCCTTGATCAAGCACCTTTAAGGGAAAATTAAAAATTTTGAAGATAAAAATCAAAGAACCCAAAAGCTGAAGCTGAAGAATTATATACAAACACTTTTATTCAGGCATATAAACCTGCCCTGGCACAGAAATACAACCATCTGTACAAAAATGGAACTGTCAAAATGTTTAAGCAAAGAGAAATCTGATCATGCAGGTTTTAGCAAGCAACAATGAAAAGGACAAGAAATGGAACAAATGTTTGCAAACACATTTTGGAGTATGTATCTAGCTTGACATGGGGGATTAACAAATGGAATAAACAGTGACACATTAAGAATTGGTCCTTGGCCAAAATAATGCAAACCATCTTTTTCCACTTCAACTTTTCCACCGTCATTAAAGTGTCAACACAGTAACAATTTCTAAGTACATCAAATAATATCTCCTCTCAACTGCACAACACTTACTGATGCCTCAAGAGATTAGGAAGCACAAACCCACACTAGGTTTACAACATTATTTGTGAACATTAATTATTTTTGAAAAAAAGCTTCACTGCCCCCAGCAAGTTGGCTGACTGAAATCATCCATGTGCTAGAAAGACAACTCTGCTACTATTTGAACCAGAGATGCTGATTTCACCAGATTATTACCAAAAGAATCTTAAGGAAAGCGATGGATGTCAATACATCATTGTGTCAATACATCTTAACTCCTATACTGCGCAAAGCACTCCAGGCTTGTGAAGTGTTATCTTTCTCTTTATACAAAAAAAAATCTCTTAAGTAATTTAACTTCTTAAGATATAACTTCTTCCCGAATATTACTCAAATGGATACTATTTTTCCTAAAGTACCATCTTGCTATCTTATTATCCTGGTGGAGAGAGCAAACGGTCAGCAGAGGGTATGGGAAATCAAGCCAACAAGCATGGTACTAGATGTTCAATTCCCTCACTCGGTTCTCTACCAAGAGATAATAAATTCTACCTCAGAACACCAGTGATGTTCATCTGAAATGTCAGACATCATACAGTGGTTGGGAATTCATTACACAAGCTATTTACAATCTGCTCCATACCCAGAACTTGTCGGTACAGTTTAACCAGAGCTTCTGCCTTCCCTTCCTAGATGGGTGGAATGGAGGCTGTCATCACTGGCCTGGCGGATGATTTCCATATTCTGAAGCAGCATAGAAAGCTCTTCACCTTTGGTGTTTCTTTTGGCACTTTCCTTCTTGCCCTTTTTTGCATCACCAATGTAAGTACAACAAAAGTTTCCATCACAAGCTACCTCAAAAACGCAGTTAACCTCACCAGATGGAAATAGAGGGGTTCAGGTGACTGTAATCTGGTTATAGACAAATTTTAATTCTTAAACAACCTCATGGCCAGAGTATAATTATTATTCTTACCTACATGATACTTCTCTGCTCTTTTTAGATAAGATTATTAGCTATCAACTAAACCTACAAGCCTCTGTTCCAAGGAAACGTGTGTTCCTAGTGTTATGTGGGGTTTTAAATGGAATTGTGTTGAGCAATTAGTTCCTCTCTGAGGAACTAAGTATTTCAAGTGACCAGTCCATCAGATAGTTGGTTATTGGGTTTTTTGTATTTTTTTGAAGCAAATAAGCAGCATTTACTTCACATGAGAGGAGTTTGGAGCAATGATCTCTTTAGCCTCATGTGTTTCTCAATCTAATCTCTTACCCTTAACACCATACAAATCACATAGATAGTTTACTGGATGTTCAGGTTAAGCTATGGTTTTCACCACCATTACTCTGAGGTTTTCTCCTCTTGAACGCTTTGCTTCACCAGGCTTTCGACAATGTACTAGGTTGGATGTCCTTCAGTGAGAGAACCTTCTGATTCTGGCCAAAAAAGAAAAACGTTCTGTAAGCAAGATGTCAAGACTACCAGAAAACAAGTGAGATGTGAGGTAGCCACAATGAAAACAGATGTGCTGAACCTCTCTCCCTTCCTAGAAACAGTCTCCAGATCTATTGTTAGAACTATTGAAATGGCATTAATGTATAACGAACAAAGATCTATTTACACTAAAAAATATCCCAACATTTCCAACCTTATCATATCTGTCCTTTTACTATCATGCTACCTCTATTGTTACCTAAAGACTTGATTGCATTCTTCTTCATCTTAAATTGCGACTGAGAAGAAACTTCAGTATAAACTCAGTGGCTGACAACACAGACAGGTGCCAACAGGTGCAATCCCACTGCCTTCAAGCAGGCTGAAGCAGCTCAAAATGACAATCTGGCTCTAGCTGTCAAATTATGACACCTGCTTGGAATTAAGATCTCTCCACCAGATGGAATGCACTAAGCTGCCCAGGCTTGTCCAAATGCAGTGGCGTGCATAACTGAAGACTATTTCTAATGTGTACAGGCTACTGAGAAAAACTCTTGTGATAACATCACATTGTTTGATTTCATCCTCTGAAAATTTGAGGCTTTATTTTCAAAACATGTTTCTAACGAAACCATTATTCACTTGCTAAGTTTTGATAGCAAAGGCATTCATTTAGAGCAAGTGTAGAACAAAAACAAGAGGTCAAACTGAAATGCCATTGAATAAACATTTTCTAACACAACAACCAAAGTTCATTCAGTTTCCTGATATCCCCACAGAATTAAAAGCCTAGACAAGGCCTAAGTACTCTCTATTTATATATTTATATATGTTTTCTCTATTCTTGCAAATATGCACAGCTGTTCTGGAAAACCATGAAAAAATAAAACTGATTGCACAGATTAAAACTATCTAGAGATCTCCATAGTACCAAATTTATACCATTGGGAAAAATGGAGAATGATACTTCTGTTCCCCTCAATTCTGAACAGGTGTAGGCAAGTTAAATTTGATTGTGAAAAAAAGATTTTAACAAAAGTATATTGTGAAATGAAAATTTTTAGTAGTTTACATTTGACAAAGTATATTCAGCTTCCTGTTGAAACAAGTAAACATGCCATGCTTTTCCATTCCTCTTTAGCTCAACTTCCATAAAATGAGCTGTAATTTGCACAAATTTGTACCAGTTTGTAGCTCAAGAAAAAAAGTTGTCAAATTACAGCTTCAAAAAAAAAAAAAAAAAATCAATGGAATAAGAGTTTAGTAACTGCAATTGCAGTTCTCGGCCACAAGCTACTGAAGAACCAAAACATTCTGCAGTACAGGAAGATGAGGTAGGCTGCTCTCCCCACTGAGCAGGAGCTTGCCAGTGGCACTGCAAGGAAACCACAGGGCTCAAAGCTGCTCCCACAGACTTAGCATGCAACCGCTCCCTTCACAGGAGTGCTGGAAAAGAGATATCAATCTAACACAGTACATTCACTGGACTACAGCCCTTGGGAACAAACTGAGCAATAATAGCTTGTGGAAACTCTCGCGGCACTCCATTCCTGCCCATAATTTCGGAAGATTTTCATTAGGGGCTTAGACAGGCCCTGTCCTACAAATGCCGAGAGTTCCCCCAAGCACCACTCAAATGCCAACAAAAAAATGCAGTGTTGAGCACATACTTTAATCATGCTGTATGAGGCTTCTCTTTCAGCAAGAACACAGGTGAAAAAGGGCACTTCATTAAGAAGGTTCCAAGTCTGATTTCACTATGCTGTATGTACATATGCACCCATGTCTGCAGTACCAGTTCCATACTAATATGCTTGGGTTAAGAGATTTTAAGTAGAGCAGATTTCTGTTAACTTGTTACTGAACTACTGAAATTACTCCACTTGTAACTTTGGTTTATTGCGTCTTTTAACTCCCCCACACTAGGGTGGAATTTATGTGCTCACGCTTCTGGACACGTTTGCAGCTGGGACTTCAATATTGTTTGCTGTCTTAATGGAGGCGATTGGAGTTTCCTGGTTTTATGGTAAGAAATTAATTTTACTGTCAGCAGCACTGTAAATATTTTGGAAGTGTGATGCAGAGGAACCCCTCCCCCTTTGGATGGGTAAGAGAAATACATTCGGTAATGCAGTATTAATCACAAACTTGTCATGAGCTCAATAACCCATCTAAGACCAAAAATCTTGTATCATACCTAAGTCAACTTATTTCAGCAGTCCAAGCTGCTATAGATAAAATTTCTTGCTGCTAGATTGAGTTTCTTAAACTGTTATTTTTCCTCCTTTTTTACTCAGTGAAGTCTGTATTGAACTAGCTGCCCTGATTCCTAGTAAGGTTGTTCTAGACCTGAAAGTCATATTTATTTCTATTCAGAGACAATGTTTATAGTGAATATGACTCAGATCTCAGCATGATCATCCTTACTGCCATTTACCTCCCTCAGTTACTGATTTATCCCACCTATACTACGCCACCATATTCTTCTAGTCATTCTCTTACAATTAGAAGCTGTTGATGTGTGCACGAAGCATTCATGTCTAAAGTTGTTCAACTAAACTAAAGCTTAAAAGCTTTTTCTTCAGTAAAAGTGCTGACTTTGTCACCCAGTATCACTGTGGAGCTAGCAGTTCTTACACTGTTCTCTCAAAATACATGAGGACACAAGCAACTGTTTTTAATCCCTGTAAAAAGAGCTGAATGCAGAAGAGTTAGCTTGGAAGCAGACATAAAAATATTGTTCGATTAGTAAAAGCAAGTTATTATCTGCCACTCTTAAAATAGGATTTATTGTGTTTTACGATGTCTAGGCTTTGGATGTGATTCTCAGGCTAAACCAAGCTTAGCCAGGCTTTGTGTAAACATTGCAACTTCTGCCCTTCATCATCCTTTCTCTTCTCCCTCCTGCCTCCCCCATAATCAAGAAAGCATCTATTTCTTTGTCTTAAGCAGCTGACAGATGCTTTTACTGACACAGTATGACTTGTTGCTTTATAACAAAGAACTTATTGCAGCCCCAGGTCCTATTTAAAAGATTTTGACTGATTAAATCTGGCATGGCCTCATCTACCTCTTTTTCCTGATAGACCCCAGCTGCCTTGATGACCCAACAGAACATTAAGCCAGCCTGAAGGCAAGCACTGACATTTTGGCACAGATAAAAATGTGGAAAATCTTATGTTAAGTTCAAATTATTACTGTGCTCACTTACTGTGAAATTTCTTGCAAACTACACCTGAATGCATAAGGGAGAAGGGAAAGCAAGTTCATTTTAATATAAGGAGATGTGTTAGTTGTAACTGTTACCATTTTTCCTCTTGTGCAACCCTGATATCATCATAGCTTCTAAACTAATTCAAAATTCCTTTTTTCTTACTACTTTCTTATTTCAGTGTAGTTCACTTGATATTTTAATTCATTTAAATCAAATATATGACATTCAAGGCATTATTACTGATTTTTACCTTCCAAATGAAAAATAATAATACAAGGCTTATGAAGGAAAACTACATAAGAATACAGAGTTAAACAACACAGAAGCGGTAAATGCAGCATAGAAAAAGTGCTTGTAAAGCTCCAATCAGCTGCTGAAACTATTTCACCACTTTCCGGAAACATGCCAATAAAATATTTCAGCTATAGCCACTGTAAATTTCATCTCAGAGCCAAGGACCTGCTCAAGGGCTTCTGTGCAATTCACATTGCCTGTACAGCAAAATGACTTAGAGAGATCTATCATGCGGCCACTGCAGAAGACATTGGCAATGTGTTGACTTCCATTCTCTCTGAGCTCTGATCTCTGCATCATCAACGAGAAAAAAAGAATGCTGTCCCAGTATTAAGATTTGCATTTACAGCCACATCTGTTTCCCACTTTCTTGCTCATCCGTTCTTTTTCCACGTTGATTCCATTGGCAATACAATATTACGTACATAGAGAGCAGGTCAAATTTTCTGTACTGCTTAACAGAAGGTTGCAGTAGAGACATTCCCAGGCAACTGCTAAGTTTATTAGTTCAGAAATAACACTTACATTCCCTTTGGATTTAGTGTAGTCATGGGGCTGGTCATAGACTGTATGCATATCTTTCTTGTTTTTCACTAGAAAATCAAGGAGATTATTTTCATACCTCTCACCAGTTCTCTGGCAACTAATCTTGAGTTTTGTTTGCGGTATCAGTTTCCTCCTGTGGCTGAAGAAGTCACTCATGGTTTAGGTATATATCCTTCTGAGTTATCCTACAGAATCACGAAACAACTGGAAATGAGCAAGCCCTACAGGTACCGTCACATGTAGATAAAGCTGTTTTCCACCTCACAGGTTGGTTCTTAGAATCATTTGAAGACCTGTGATACTGAAAAAGCACACTGTTGGAAAAGCAGCCTGAGAATAGGGCCTACTTATCCCCCACTTTCAGTAAACATTGGACAGAAAATACTGTTTGAACTGTGAGTACATCTGTCTGGAATCTAAAAAAAAATTTATTCATAGGTTATCTAGTCCTAGTATTTGACCTTCTATTCAACAATAAATTTCAACTCTTAGTATCTGGAGCAGTTGAAATTCAGTCACTTTAAAGTTCAGAGAAGGCACTGCAAATAGAATCAGATTGAGTTCAAAGAGCATTTGTAGATCCTTTCTCAAATTTGACTACTTTGCTTCAACCTGTATGTAATACTGGGAGGCAGTGGAGGAGGAGGTTCACAATGAGACACAAGTTCAAGAGTCCAGACCTTGCAAATACATATCCCTGGCTCCAAGTGAAGGGAATACTTGAGCTGCCCTCATTATTTAAGAAACACTACTAAACTGGTCCACTTGAAAAGAAACCATTATTACAGCAAACAATACCCCATTTCTATCAAATGAAATTCATCAGAAAGAGCTATATTTTTGCCTACTGACTTCAGGATTAAAATCAAACTTCCTGAGAATATCAAGTACAACAGCCAATTACAAACTAGCAGTCTGACAGGACAGACTGCACTAGAAAGACTTTTCTCTTAGGCAATATCCTTAAGGCATGCAGATAGAGATTTTCTTCTTAAAGACAACTCTGAAAGGATGTTTGGATGCTTATTTTTTTCCCACATTTTGATACCAGCAGAAGTCACCCCATTCTAAAACACAGCAGGAAAATACTGTGAGCTTAAACTTTTGTAAGATATGTCATACTAGGAAATCCAACAAAAATAGAACCAGTAAGAAAAAATTAGGAAGATTCTACCATTGAAATAGATATTTTACAGTCACCATAAGAGGTACTTCACATTACCATAAAATGTGTATTTGCTTTGGGTAGTAAATATTAGCCAATTATCAGTTAATGGAAAAAATGCTTTCCAATACACCCTCATGCTGAAAATGGTCCACTGAAGACTAGAACATTTCCTGGAAGTTCAAAACATGTCACTTAACATTAATTAGTATTACTAAAGTAAAAAATGCTACCAACTTATTGCTGCAAAGTACAGAAATGCCTTTGTAGATTATTCAAAATTTGTAATTAGACCGGGCTAGTGCCACTCACAGAAAGCCTGTTCTACAGCACTAAGGTGTTTACACATATAATTCATAACACTTAATGTAAATCTGTAGAATTTGTAAGGAATTAGGAGGCTCTGAGTGAAATGTCTTTACTTCCTTCCTGAGGACACATCAATTCCATAACATTAAGTAACTTAGGGTAGCAAACTTTTGGTTTTTTACTTTGCCCTGAGTAGAATGAACTATTTCAATGTGAATTGCCTGTCTAGATCGTGTTTCTGAATGAGTCTACAAGGTCAAGTGGTCTTCCTTTCTGTGTTGGCTGCAGGAGATTTTCTACTGCAGCTATTTACACTGTACTCAAATTTGTTCAAAAAAGGGCTTCCCTTTACCATTGTTACAGCTGTTAATACTCAGACTGTCAGAATTACTAAGTACACACACATGCACCAGCAGACATCAGAAATCTCAGACTATATGGATTCAAGGAACAGTAAAGACTGAAAGGCTAGCACTTGGCAGCTCTTCTCCCCTCTGGCCAGCACGTCACAGTTGCTGAAAATGTTATTTTGGTGACTCAGTTTCTCTACATTTGTGGTACAGTGAATCCCGTTACAGGTAAATACACGATTGTGAATGGAGAGGTATTACAGATTTTTGCTGGCAAGTCTTGTGCACTACTTCATGCATGCTAAATATACTGAGTCTTGTACAGAAGTAATATCAAGAGCTGCCGGTTTATTTTGTACGTATTTACAATGAATAGAAGAAGCACCTGTCCAGTTCCTTGGAAAGGTAATCAAACTGAAATGACATTTGTCATTATGTAAATAAAATTCTGTGGTATTTAATGAATCACTGAAAGGTTAGTAAAGCATGCCACCAAGCAGAATTAATACCACTTCCTTTGAAAAATTATGAATCATACAAATCTACTTCAATATCAGAAAGTAGTTTGTGCACTCACAATGCTCACATAATCATACTCACAACACAGCTGAATAATTAGGTTACAATAGTCCACAACTATTACAAAAACTGTATAAAGCCCATGAATTAAGTGCTAGATGTTTGTTAAGCTTATCTTTCCAATGGTAATACTATTGTAACAGACTAAGTCTCACAGATACTTATTTCTTGGATAAAAGTAGACCGCTCTGAAAGTAATGCCTCCTATTTATTCCCATGAAAACTACAACAGATACAAAGAGCACAATAACGTTACTTGATAGAGCAAGTTCTCAGCTACAAAACACTATTTTTCAGTATAGTCACCACCACAGCCAATTTGCGTGGATGAGCTGATCAAGACACTCTTCATTTTGTGATGGGAAAGCTATACCTGGCCACCCAGAAAATAGCTTATCCTTTATGTTGCTGTCACCACTGCTGAAATGCACCACCCGCTGCCTCAGTGTGCTCGCATCCACTGGTTGGTTTCCATAAACCTTCAGCAAGTGTTGATGAATGTCAGTGGGCACCATTTTTTCTGCAGGGAGGAATCCAATGACACACTTTCATTTCCCTGACACTTCCCTGTCAGACGCCATTCTGTCAGAGTGCCCCCTACTGCCATCTGTCACACGGCAACAAGAAGCAACAGAACACTGGTGGGAAGGTTCAACCTCTTCTGCCATACCACCACCATCTGCCCCGATGTTATGGGCCAACATAATAAACTAGGGGGCATTATTACTTTCAGAGCAATCCTCACAGTAATATCAAAGATGCATCTATTCATTGAAAATAGATCAATTTAGTCTTGTACTTTTTTCTTATTTGGAAGTCTTTCTAAAATAAGATCAGTATTTTGGGATAGGCCAGCATCTCATCAGTTTAGATTTATGCCAGTCTGATGTCCACATCCCTTCTAGGTGTAGACAGATTCAGTGAAGATATCCAACAAATGATGGGCTTCAAGCCAGGCCTCTACTGGAGATTGTGCTGGAAGTTTGTTAGCCCTGCTTTTCTGTTGGTAAGTGTTGATCATTATTTCATTATCAAACAAATGCTAGCATGCCTTTCTTAGAATATCCATTAGTTATCAACATCAAGGTGGTTCTTTTATGCCTAACATTGTCAGGATGAATACAAGTTCCAATTTAATTACTTCTTCCCCTCAATTGCATAGGTTGTATCTTGTACAAAATACTCTGCTTGTTAAGGAGAAGCTAATTGTGGCTGTGGTCTTCTGTTCCCTCACTTCTTCAGGATGTAAATTAAGCAGCTTTTCTTAGAGAATACTAAAAGCACAGCTAGAGGCAGTGTGCTCCCAACATATATAGACAATAAACAACATTTTTCTGTTGCAAAAATAAACTAGCCAGGGATAAGAGATTTTACTAGGGCAAAAGGCTGAGCATCTGCAATGTAGCTGAAGTCAGCAATGTTGAACTTCCCTTACTACTAAAGCTTTACATAATTTTATTTCCTAACGATAGCAAAGTGCATCAGAATGTTCAGGTTCGTCACCCTTCCCCATTCTCATCTCAGCTACTATGGATTTCAGTTTAAAACTGCAACTTCCTGTAGCTGGCCTCATCTTGAAGCAAGAATAATAGGGTAATCCCCAAGAAAGTTCAATGCAGAAGACCTCAAAACTGTATAAAATGTTTAGTGAAATTGAAAAATAAAATCTTAATGAAGTAAATGTCATTGTTTTATACCAAATCAAATCAGACTGGTTTTTTTTTTTTTTTTTTTTTTTTTTTGGAAGGCACCAATCTAAAAATTTTAAGGAAAATATTAAAACAAATTCACACTTAATTAAAGCAACCATTGTCAGCCTTTCCTAATTCCAGTAGTAAGATGTTTTGCAGACTCTCCCTGGGGTTCTGTGGTTACTGAAACCATGTTCAATCTGCTTTTCCGTAATCTGGCTCTGTTGCTTATTACTGTGCATTTGATCTTCAGCTCCAAGGCTTACTCATTCTGATTTTATTAGATGTCAGTGTATGTCAAATCTAACTTTTAATTTAAATTCTCTGCTTTTCCAAAAAGAGATGCATTGGGTAGCAAGTGTGTTTCCAGACATTCAGGTTGATCAGGATTGCAGATCTTTTTCTTAAAAACAAATAATACACCCTTTGCCTTAGTACATTGAATCACCATAGACACGACTGTATATACTCATTTTCCCATCTTGACACCCGGCTACTGTAAATCTTTCACTCCTCTAGAAGTGAAGTATCATACCAACAGCTTAAAACCACCTACTAATGATTAGATATAGCAGTTCAGGAAGATGAAAACATGTCAGAAGTTTTTACTTACTACTGGATTTCACTTCTCCCTTTTTCTCAAGTACATACATTACACAGACCACCTCTTAAGACAGAGATCAAAGCAACGTGCTCAGAAACATTGATTAAAAATCTCTGCATTTGTAATATGTGTATTAGAGCACATCTTCCATTGCTAATTTATTTTATTGGAGGGCACCAAGATTGCCACATGACGGGATAAGACCTTAGAGTAAGTTGTATGCAATTATACCCATTAATTATGTCAAACAGATGTATTAATTATAACTTGTAAGCTGCTTGATCTGCAATGAAACAGTTGTGCTTTTCATTTGGGAAAAAAATATCCTAAAGTGTCAATATATCATTTCTTTGCTTTGTGTAAAGTGTAGATTCATAACATAACTGGTTTTGTATTGGGATCATCTGCCGTGTGTATTTGTAAATCAAAACGTCAGGGTGAATAGTATGGAAATTTGATCTTGCTATGATTTTAGGAGACTATTGATTACATAAAAGCTGTGTATTCTTAGAGCACTGTTATACAAATTTACAAAAAAAACCAATATATATAGTTCATAATAAATTGGAGAAGACTAAAATTATAACACCGCGGTGTAATTATTCCTTTAATAATCACATATTTGCCTACCACAGCTCGTCCTTGTTTGTGACAGGTAATGTATTACAACAGTTTCTAGCAATAAATACAGTTCTCCCTAAGAAAGGCAAGTTGGGGTCATCCAGATAACTGGTGTGTGGAAACATCTCCTTGAAGCATTTTCTCCATACAAACTGCTGCTGTGTACCTCATAGCAAGGAAATCTCACAAGAAAATGAGCATTTGTCTAAAAATTTCATACTGTTGGTTTCCTTTAACTCATACAGTCCTTACATAGCCTTTGAAATCCTAAGTTCAAAATGCTACAGTTTGAAACTGGACACAGAACAGAACATGCGGGCCCAATAAACCAAATCAAGGAACTCTCTGTATTACACAATCCACATGGACTTAACAAGAAAATAAAATGAAGGAAATAGGGTGGTACCTTAATCTTTCCTTCCCAGCCCTGGTATTGGATAGGGTAGCAGCAGGAGGAAAAAAAAAAAACACAAACGAGAACAAATTAAAAAAAAACAGGCAAACAAACAAACAAAAGCATAAGAATCAAACACCTTTGTCTTCCAGGCCTTAAGGCTGTATGACATTTCACTCACTAAATGAATTGTGCTGGAGTTTACATCATGATTCTCACTGGAAAACGGGTATAAAACTCCTAAGAAAGTAAAGCCCCTGGAAAACAGGGAAAACAAGAGATCCTGAAGAGGTTTTTCTTAATTACAGATTTTTGTTTTTATTCCTTTTACACTAGTTGAAGTGAGGCCATAGTAGACAACAACCTGATCCTCCCCCTACAAGATCCAATAGTCAGTGTCCAGAGTAGCTGAAATGAACTGTTAATCCCAGCAAACACAGCAAGAACTTCAACAGCGTAAGCAGTAAGAGGCACAAAATAAATAGGATGAAGGTGTGAAGTTAGGTTTAAATACTCCTTGCTTGCCTAATCAAACACTCATGAAGAAACTTGGTGGAAAACAGATTTTGTCTCAAAGCAATGGTTGATTTTGTTTTTTCCTCCCCTAGTTTGTTGTAATAGTCAGCATAATAAACTTCAAACCTCTGACCTATGATGACTACACTTTCCCTCTCTGGGCAAATCGCATTGGCTGGGGAATAGCATTATCTTCAATGATACTTGTGCCTGCCTATATTATCTATAAATTTATGAATGTGCGTGGGACCTTTAAACAAGTAAGTGAAATGCTAATAAAATGTCATGAAATGTTGCTCTGAAATGAATTGGCTGGATCTAAGTTGACAGTTTGTTTCTCTTGCTCCCCAAACTCATTACTTATGAGTGACCTTTTGGATTCAGCTTCTGGTGGGTTGGCGGTTTTGAGGATTACTGCATCCTTTCCCTATTTCTAGATAGAAATTTTCTTTACAGAAAGCATCATAATTTTTAAAACTGAACTGATTTTTGATATATGTAATTAACCTGATAAGAAAAAAATATTCCTCATTCACAAAAAATGTACAAACTACTATCTTCATTTTCAGCTCTAAGTTATAGTCTTCACACAGTTACAACCTAAACCTTGTCCAAGGTATGCTTTATCACTCTATGCTGTGATAGTGTTATAAACCATTATATGCACAAAGTTAACTCAGACCTCTCCCATCATAGACTCTACATCAGTCTCTAAACACAAATCCTCAAGATGCATCCTCAAAATAGCTCTGCGTTCAGGATTGCCATTGATCATGTAATAAGCATCCAGCAAGAACAGTAGTAATGCTTTACTGGATCAGAGCAATAGATTCCACTTTGCCCAGTATTTTGTCTTTAACAGCAGCCACTTTGTATTTTAATTTCTGTCAGATATGTGCCCTTATCCTCTCTTTATTGGAATTGCTTCTATCTTTTGCCAGGGATTGAATTAATGCAGATCTTTTTATTGTTTTCAACACTGATACCACAATGCTAGAAAAAAAAACTTTATATCCAGACCAAGGTGCTGAAACAGATCCGGAAATGAAGAAGCACTTCTAAATCCTACACTAAAAGGCACTGCTTATTGTATCATCATCTAGCCTCTTGCTTCTCTACTTCACTAAATGAGCCAGGGTACTCAGCAGCAGGATCTTCCACTATGTACACCTACTTAAACCATAACACGTATGCTGCATGAACTGAATAGAGCCAAACCTGAAGGAGTAACACTTTGTGACCATCTTATTAAAAGCAGTAGTAAAATAGAAAGGCACTTAATTAAAGAAATCCTAATTCTAATGATTTTCCTAACAGTACAAAGTTCAACAAAATGCAGCCTTAGTAGTGTAAGTTCAGGGGACATAAAGCCTATGGTACCAGCTTGTTCCTGCTGTTCTTTTCCATATGCACTTGCTAAATATTTGGACTCAGTATTTGCATAAACTTTCTACTCTGTCTTCTTATATTAAATGCTAATATCAAGGGGCTTACAAGAAGCTTGATCTCTCAGTGACTAAGTTAAAGACGCATGATGCAGTGATATTAAACATTTAAGTTATGGCTTTAAATAAAGTTCACATTTTCCCATTATAGGTTGAGGTTTACAGGACATAATCCCACTTCATATGGGACTTTTTTTTTTTTTTTATGGACTGACTTTTTTCTCTTCTTCCCCTTTGGTTTAGAGACTAGCTTACTGCATCACACCTGAAAATGAACACCAGCTCGTGGCCCAAGGAAATGTCAGACAGTTTAAGGTTTGTACTCCTTTCGCTGTGCTTTGGCTACTGATACCAACTCCTTTCTGCCTTAAGCAGCAACTACAGGTTTGCACCAGCCTCCTCGTGGAGGATGCCCACCGGTCTGTGGTCCTTTATTTCTGCCAGCATGAAGTGATGCAGGAGGCTCAGTTCTCTATGCACCATCGCTGTGCAGAGGCTTTTGGCAGCCCTCCTTCCACTCCACAGGGAAATAGCTAAGCAGGATTGATAATGCTACAGACATTCAATCCAGTATTCTAGGTCATATCTGAATATAGCAAAATCTCACCACAAGATGAATATATTACCAGAATATAACATGCGTTTGAATAGGTCTCATCCTCTCTCCTAGTTATTATACAGCAATCTGAAATCAGATTTCCTAATCTCCAAGTATGTATCAGAGAATGGAGTAAAGAGCAACCAAACATCCAGCGTCAGAGCACAGACCTAATGGCCACAACGAAAAAATGTTCTAAATTATACGGAATAGACTCTGCCCAGAGGTCTACATTTGATTAAAAGTACTGCTGGACACTTCTTAAGCAGCCATGAAATATATCCTACAGGTTTCCAAAAACTGCTTTCCTTTTAGTAAATAAAATGACCTTACCAAAATAAAGTTCTTTTCATAGAAGATGAAAAGGATGCAAATATGATACTTGTCACTGTTATCAGCATTGATGTTGGACCACTTTCTGGCTTCAAAGTTGAAAGCAACTACAATTATGCACACTACCTCAAAACATGACCCAGATATTATAGTGGTGGTTTGTACACTGATACTGAAAAAAGAAATCTGCCTTTTGCCTGCTCTGAAAAATACAGAGAAAAATACTGTTTGAAGTATATTTTTTAATTTCAGGAAAAAAGAATCCAAGTGTAGATTCAGAGAGCGCAGAAAAAGCAAAAAAACCAACAAAGTTTCCTGTTTTGTGAATGTAGTTTATGTGATGTGGCCAAGATTGTGCAGTAACACAGCACCTCTTCGTTCCTTCTCATTCCTCATTCCTCCATTCCTGCCCTCAGTTATTCGAAGATCTTTCACGCTCCAGCTGTAATAACCTCATTTCTATAGAGTCAAATGTTCCTATATGAATAGGGATACATGCAGTGATTGCTACACAATACTTCTGACTCCAAATCTGTAACAGCAAAAAGGAAGCAAACAGATTTTGCTTAAATTAGAAAAGTATACTTTGAGGCAAATCCCTAGTGATCCCTCAAAGTATGTCAAAGATCAGGGCATGTTGTATTAACTTGTTGGTGCCTTCACTGTACAGCTTGGAATGTTTTATTGCTGAAGTGTAGTTAGTGCTTTGTTACTCCTGTTCAGGGTTGTGTGCATAACACTGACCAACCAAAAAGTATAAAAATTGTCTTCACATTAGCATTCAGCAGCTCTGAATTTTCAAACTAAGCTGAAAGCTTAGCCCATAATAGCTCTTAAATTCAGTACATTTCTTACTGCTGACTGGAATCCACGGAAACCTATCAGTAGATTTAAGACTTCTTTGTGATTCTGTATTTGTCAACAACGTACTTAAGATATCTCTAACTAGCATCACTTGAATCAGTGTTATTAAACAATTACTTATGTTCCCTTGCAGCTTCAACACTGGCTAACAATATGAGAACCAACAGGTTGAGGAAAAAAACAACAATATGTTAAAGCTAAACTGGGAATACAGAAAAGTCAAGTTCAAAGCTCCCTCAATGATGCTTGGACCAGGCTGGCTCAGAGCTTACCTACTGACTCTTTGAGGGAAGACATCTGCTCTCTGTTCTCAATGCCTCCCTTCTATTACTTGGCTTCAAATGATCTTTAAAGACTCCATTTATTTTTTCTTATATCTTTTGGTGCCATGAGATCCCTACGTGACCAAAACTTGTGAGTTTTGCTATTAGCAGAAGTGGAGAAGGGGGGAGTAGAGAAAAAAAAAGCCATCAACATACATTAAATGCTCTTTTATCATGAAGCAGCGAATTCAACTTTTCTGACAGTAATAATTACTTCAGATAATCATGCCACGACCTGATTTAAACCAAGAACTGAAAGTTCTTAGATCTAAAGAAAGGGTACATCTCAATTGTGAGGAAAGAGCAACTTTACCTATGTATTAATGTCATTAGCTTTCTTGCCATGCTATCCTTTGGGATATGAGTTTGCATCCTTCTGAAATGAAGACTCAGTGCTTCATTTTCAGTGGTTTGTTATTAGTTTCTTCTCTTGGTGAAGAAGGTTGTCTTTACTGTATACGTCTGTGCCATTTTCTGTCCATTTAATCCTACAGGCTGAGAAGTAAAAGGAACAGAACCCTTGCTGGAGCTACTAAGTACAGAATCCAGTTTAATATCACACTGTACTTAGTGAAAATATATTATGACAACAATTAAAATGGCTTTATCATGTGATCCATACTTTACTGACTTTTTCAGTTAATTGTAAAATATTTTATACAAATAGTCACACAATCAACTTTTTGTTTTACTTTGTGTCAAATAAAGTACCGTATATAAAATACATAGAAAGAGATAATGATTTTTAGAATTATTTAAATCTACCCAGAAGCACCAAAATACCAAACTTTGGTTTTATTCTTCTATTGTAAGCAAGCTATTATTATTATACTCTTACTGGATTCACCTACCAAAACATAGTAAGATTGTACTGAACAACTTAGAAGGATAAATCTATTCCTGCTCTTCTCTGGTAGCGTTATGCAAGCTAGAAGATACAGAACAAACTCTGCATTTGGGTGCTGTTCTCATTCTCTGTGGCACATATCACTGCAGCATTTTCCCAGTGATCGGTGGATGTGGTAGCTGAGTTACTTCTTGTAGTTATTTATTACTAGATGAGCTTTTTTAGAAGCTGTAGCTTCTCAGCTAAATCCAGCCTGGAGTTTACCTCTGGACCTTACCTCTGATATTATATATATATTTTTTGCCTCTGTATATTCAATTCAGCTTCTTTTTTTAAATGTATGTAGTGCTTCTTTTTAAAGAGATTGCTTTAAAGGATGGAGCTTTCTTTTTTATTTATAAAGCAATTGTTGGGGGTTTCTATGTTTTTTTCCTCTCCTATTTTTAAAATAGTCCACTTTAAAAGCCCCAAGCGATTTCAGCCTTTTTCATTTAGCATTGATTTCTCTTCAAAATAACAGTAAGGAAATTTCTCTCCTTATTCATCCTTTTCCTCCAACAGAATCAATACTTTGGAAAGAATCAAGCATTATCTCTCCTTCTTAAAGAGACTGTGTGACGAAGCAGTGGTTTAATTTAAATATGGCTTTAAATCCAAAGGACACTGTCTACTACTTATAAAGGCAGACATTTTCTGGCCCAGCTGATGGCCAATAGTGGCTTAAACCATGTTATTAAATATATTTCAATAATAAAGGAGTTTCAAAAGGTTGCTGTTCTAGTTCTGTAATTACCTGAAAGTCCACACAATGAAAGTGTTGACTGCTTCAAAGAACAGGGGAAAAGGAAAAAAAATACAACCCACCATTCCACCAGCTTTGTAGGTAATCCCTTTTTTATCGTTTGCTAAACTACAGGGAGATCTCTTCATTGTTATAAAGCTTACTTTTCAATACAGCTGCTTCAGTTACTGGATCTGCAGGGTTCGGAAATCTTCTAACAAAGTTACCAAGTTTTGAAACTCTTGGAGGGCTCTTTAATGTGGAGCTTTAACAGCTAGTCACGTTATTTATGGTTTTGCTCATGTCTGTAAATGCTAACAAGCTGCACCAACACTTGCTCGTAAGACACCCCACTACCACTCACACAGGACATGTTGTTTCATCACCACTCTGCTCTGAAATAGGTCAAATTTATTTAACAGGGGAGTGAAATCAGCTGCATCCAGCATTTCAGGGTTTGACTGTATTTTAAATACCAGCTCCCAAGGCAATGATCCACTTCATTATTTTTATTGCTGTTATTGTTTAACTTCTTAAGTTTAGTGTAATACTTATAGCACAGGACTCCACTGCACCTTTGCCATCTTGTTCTTAAGTTTGACAGACAAAGCTTATCACCTAAACAGAAAATGGGAAATCAGAGAGTGGGAAAGCTATTACCGGGAATAGCTCTAATGAAAAAGATAGTTCATGATGCATGATTGTGCAGCTAGGCTTTAAGTAAAAGATTTTGTCCAGAGGAAGTCTCTCCAGAATGACAACTGACTTCTGTCCCAGAGATGGAGAACAACATTCTCAATTCCCATAGAATAAGATGCTCAACTACCTCATGCCTCCTTGATGATAAATGATGCCACTAGAAACAAACTAATACCCTTTCAAGTAACAAAAAAAGCTTTGTGAAGGCTAGGTATATAAAAACAGGCACAACTCTGGTACTCAGCTTCTTTGAAACTCCTCCTTTGAGCTCCCTAGTACATTTTCAATACTGAAAGTACCAAATGCCACTAAGATACTCATTTCCATTCAGTTCAACCACTGTCGATAAGAAGATCCTCTAGTCAGGTTCTTATTACCCAGGAAGTTACTCACCTGCAAGTCTTCCTCCAAGGCTGTCCTGAATTTTCAGCCAAGAAGTAGCTCACCATTTCCCCACCTACTGTGGGAGCAGACCCACTCTGGGGACTGGTGCTCTCCCAAACATCCCTGTGCAATGACAAGTTATGCCGATGAAGTAAGCAGCCCGCTTCCAAAAAATAAAGTTTTGGTTGCAAGCTCTTTCAAGATGCAGTGTCATCAGCTTGCTAATTAACTTGGCTGTTTTGGTAGCAAGCCCCTGGGGAGAATTGGGTGAAGCATATGAATAGATAGTTGGACAGTTCTAGAAAACATGGTCTCAAAAGCTTTGTTTTAATCCAATAAAGGCAGCAGCTGTTATACATTAGAGTCTCTTTTCTGACCAACCCTCCCTTCTTCCCTGTCACTGAAAAAGACCTGCCTGAAATCCACGTTGTTTTACCAAGTCTTAAAGTTAACTAACAACCAAAGAAAGATCCTCCATTTTACTTTGTACTTTTGCTGTCATCCAACAGGATAATCTTTCATACAGTTGCTACTTTTCTGTAGTTAAAATACTAAAACTCCAAGGTTTTAGAATCTAGTAGAAAGATGGTGGGTCCTTCGTGGGCAACAGCCCATAAAGCGCTAGTTGTATTTTGTGTTTGGTCTCTGAACCAAAGCTTTTTTTTTGTCAGTCTGTCTGTGTTCTCTCATGTTCTGATGCATACACCCTGGCAACACTTGAAAGGTATCTTACCATAGTGAGGGATTTCGCAGGAAATCCAGGATCAAACATAATATTTTAAATATAGAACGTAGGAGGAGAAATACTTGGCTGTTACTATTGTGCATGTTCCCTAACTGCACGTGCAACGTATGTTGCATGTAATTTTCCCAGAGGAAGTTCCCTATAATTGGCCATTTCTTCCTATCAAAATAACTTCTAAATGCTATTATTAAAAAAGTCAAGCTCAAACATCTTGTGTATATACACACTCTCTTGGTCTATTGTTTTGACATGAATTAAGTTTACTTTGTACTGTTAGGTTGTAGGAGGAGGGCACGTAGAAAGTCATTTTTCTTTTAATGCCTATTTTACAGTTCTTATGATTAATACAATAGTCATTAAGATCCTTGCTTTTTTTGGAGCCAGTAGCTTTTACTCTTGTCCTGGACTGATTCTGCTATGTTTGCCAATGCCTCATGAAACTATCTCTTTCCTAACATCCAAATTTAAACCATAAATCAGGGATTTCAAAAGAGATGAGACTTACAAGTGTCTTATTTGCTTTGCCCAGTTAAAACATTTTAAATGGGCCTGAGGTACCTGGACATAAACAGCTATCACAGCTCCAATGGCAGCATACAGTCTACCTGAAGGAATTATGTCTGCATTTTGAATCCCTCAGAGCAGTAAAATACATCTATTCTAATACATTTTATTTTCTCAGGGCTAAGAATATTCAAGGTCCACAGGTTAGCTGATGTGCGAGAACTTGATCTCCCTATATTAAAGGCCACCATGATGTTTCAGGTTGGTACCATGAAAAACATGTTTGGCTGTAGTATCTGGATACAGCTATTTTAGAAACACTTTCAGATGCTTTCCTCAGAAAGAAAACATGTCACTGACTTTCAGAGAGGATCAGAGAAGGAAAAGGTTGCATCTTAAAGACCCATTTCAAATGTTTCTGTTCTATGGAAAAGGGTTCTGTTTGTTCAACGATTACAGTCCTCGTGACAGACTGAAATGGGAAAAAAACACCAAGCACTTGCTTCACTCTACTCCACATTCTCGATTTTTGCCAGCCATCAGACAATGGTGCTCAAAATGACCAAGTAAGCATG
The DNA here is from genome assembly GCA_016647715.1 of Pavo muticus. Classification (NCBI taxonomy): domain Eukaryota; kingdom Metazoa; phylum Chordata; class Aves; order Galliformes; family Phasianidae; genus Pavo; species Pavo muticus. The sequence goes on along the minus strand of JACDJE010000015.1, from coordinate 696,632 downwards.
CATATGTTCTTTATCTGTGATTAAAAATACAGTTACTTGGTTTTGCCTGCTTAAGTTTACCTGGGGAATGACAAGACCTGTATGCCATGCCACATGTAGAGAAACTTCCACCAAGATTTATATAAATATAATACCAAGATATTTCACATATTTTGTATATTGTTCATAACAAAAATTACATAAGTCCAAGACTCTCAGCTGGTAATTTGTACAGCAGTACTGTACACTGCCTGAGAACAAATTTAGACACATCTACATGCATCAGATATTGACCACTATCAAGACAGACATGTCAACCAGCAGATAAATATCACCAGCTGCTATTAATGGCAGAATTTGATCACTTTGCCATCTAAAACCTGAATATATTCAGACAACCTTCAACCACTATATGGCTGACCTAGCAAAAGCACACAAATAGAAGATAAGTAACAGAAGTCACAGCTATTCAGCGGAACTGTTCTCCTTCGAAAGATGTCTGGACACCTAGATGTAAGTGCTGAGCAAGTGGTTGGAGACAGATGGAGTTGGGGAACAGGCAGGAAGGCTGAAGTCAGAGCCTAGCCTTCATTGAGAGGAACCATTCCTGTACTGCCAGGAGTTGCGTGTTGAGGGCAGTGGGTGTTTTTGTGCCTAAGCACTGACAGGAAGATTGGGCCACCTGTGTGTCATGCTTTCCTCCTTTCTAAAAGTGTTTTTTTAGTTGCCATGTTGGACTGTTAACAGTTGCTTAATTTCTTTAATGAGGGTACCAGAATAATTTCAGCAAGCTAAGAAAATCACTAGGCCTTAAGCTGGCTCTCTTAAAGGTGGTGTGTTGTTTCTTGGTCACTGACAGAGAGACCTGTATTTGTAGTTAGTTACATTGCACTCTCTGAAGCTATCTGCAGGACTTAACTTGTGTGCGCTCTGGGTAATATCAGTTATTAAAGGAGAATCTCCAAATAGTATATTTTGAAAATAACTTCTAATAGGCCTGATGAAGATTTGCCTTACAGATAAAAGCTTTATAGTGAGCATTTACTTGGTTTACACCAGTGTTTTGCTTAATTTTTAATGCCTTTTTATAGCAGTGACTAGACTTTACCTTAGATAAGAGTACCTCTGTATAGGAAATATTTTAATATTTTTACAAGTTCTTTTTTTAATTTTAATGGAATATAAGCATACATTGTAAGGTGAGAAATTCAACAGTAGTGTAGCAAGGTTATCGCACAGGACCTATTTCTCCATTATAAGGTTTTGTAGTTAAGCAGTCCAGTTCAACAGCACCTTGGCCTTTGAGTATAAATGTGATAAAAGAGAATAAAAAATATTATCTACAGCTAATGCACATTGTAGCACAATATTCTCCACTGTTGCCTTAATTTCATAAGAATATTTATATAGTTTTTAATTTATATTCTTAAAAACAACAAAAAAAAAAAAGAGGCAACCTTTAGCTGCAATTTTGTTTTATTAGAAGACATAACATTGAACTAAATGAGTATCAAACAGGTCTACTTCCAAAGCAAGAGATTACATTGCAGTTTTTAGGAATAAATTCTCATAGGAGTTCAGAACTTGCCACTAGTAAAAATACTCTCCGAAGTGCCCCCGTGACCAAAAGTGTCCTAAACAGCCATAATGTTTCCATGTCTGATTCAGTGTAATCTGCAGGTCCGTTTGCCCTCCTCCCTCTCTCCCCTCTTTGTTGTTTCTTGTGTTGTTTTTTGTTTTGTTTTGTTTTTAATATTTGATTATCTGGGGGAAATGGCATTCTACTTTTATTTCTTTTAAGGGAGACACATGCCCATGTGTGTAATTAGGAATACCTACATTTCTTATAAATATGGATGTGCGTGGTGTGTGCTGGTTAACTATACTTAAAATGCTGATAAAGATGGTGAATGTTAAGTATTTGTCCTCATTCTTCTGTCTTTCTGTGGTCGGTGTAAATAAGACCTGTTTTAAGCTGTGCATTAATGTAACAGATTATTCCAATATTGTGTATAAAATTATTTAAGTAAATAATATCTGACAAATATGCACATAAAGATATAAAGAAAAGTCTTATGTACCAAGAATTTACTTATGGCAGTCAATTAAAAGCTGAAATGAAAACTGTGCTCGTTGTCACTACTATTCCCAGCATTATACCTGACAGGCCCTGCTGTGCTGCTCGAGCCAAAGCTCAAGCTGGAAGCTGGACCTCAGTTCTGCAGTGACCACCCTGGCAGTGGGAGGCAGCCCTCCCAGTAGAGCCCAGTATCCCTGTGCCAAGGGCCTCCACAAGCCAGACCTGAGCTCCCACTACAGACCAGCAGCCAGCTAGAACTAGAAGCCCAAAAGCCTCTGTGCTCAATGTAGTTCTCAGCCTCTGTGAGGTAGTTCACATCCTTTTAGTGCCCAGCAGACCTAATGAACAGGAAACATTCCACATGTAAACTCATTTCAGGAGCATAATTACAGTAGGGCAAATGAAAGTCTTACAGACAGAACAGATGCTGAAAGAAAGCAGTGTTAAGGTACAGCCTTTGATTGATTGTATACCTCTGCTGCCTTCAAGCAAGAAAAAAGGTCACTGCCCACTCTGTTCCTTCAGAGTATATAAGTACCAGCATGCTGTAAGTACATACTGTAAGAATATTTAAATGGATACAAAGTTGGCATGTATATTCAAATATTGACTACAGAAAGTTATTCTAGCTGTATCAGACTGTTTATAATACAAGTATTCTAAAGGACAGTTCTCAGAGTTCAAGGTAACAAGACAAGGAACCAATAGAGCTTATTGGATATAAGTAGCCAGCTCAGCCAGCAATTGAAGCAGCACAGACCCAGTTAAGGGAGCAACATCATTTAGAAAAACACGCACAAAAACCCGCTGAAGGGAACAGCCATCACATCTTTCACTTACAGGTTCAAAACAAGTTGACACATTCTAGAGCTGTATGAAGTTGATGTCTACCCCCAGAAAAAAATCTTTATGCTAAATCCAGGCAGAATGTGCATGGCTGCTTTCCACTGGAAAGTATCAGCTGTGGGCAGACACAGACAGAATGTGATGAGATGAGACAAATATACAAAGCTTGTGTCATGACTAAATAAACTGTGCTGGATTATCTTCAAATTACTTTTGCTGGTCAATTCTGAGCAAATTTCTTCTGACTTAAACATTATGTTTTAAGTGTCTTTAAAATGCAGGGAAAACAGGAAGAATTAAGTAAAGACAGCTTCTTGTCAAATATTTCAGCACATCAGAAGCTTGATACATCTTGTAAATTAAACATTAGTAGCAGGTATGTTTTCAAGCATCTAAAGAATTAAAAGAGCAAGAGACAGCAGAAGAATATAAGAAGTCAAAAGTAATAAAACCTTCTGAGTGTATACTTGACAGATCCATATTTCAACAGAATGGCCAATCAGGGTAGGTCAATCTTATGAAGTATCTTAAAATCAGTAGAAGAAAAATGCTCTTAAATTCAGTATCATCCTTACTGCATGCATTCAGATTTTTCATAGTACTGGTTAATCTTAATCAGATGACTATTCTTATACAATACCAGTTCACTCTGATTTGGGCAGGAGCTCAGGCATATAGATCCAAAGCACACTTGGCATTCAAAACTCAGCCAACAGGAAAAAAGACAGCTGCACTGAGGAAGATCAGAAAAATTACATACCCCTTTAGTCTTCAAGAATTCCTGCTTTTTTTCCTTGCAGATTAACTACTTTTTTTTTTCCTTTTCTTTTTGTTGTTTTTATAGAAGATAAATATTTTAAACAACAGGTTTCTTAACATATTTAAAAAGTTTAAATGATCCTTTACAGATCTCCCATTGCATTTCACGTTTGAGAGCAGAAGAGCTCAGTGCTTCAAATTTCAGTCATTTTCCTGCCAGATATCCTGTGGCAACGTTTGCGCGTTTTAATGTATAATGTCTGTTGCTCAAATTAAGAAAAATTAATTACATGCACATATCCTTGGGAAAGTAAAAACTTTGCATGCATTCTTCTGGGAATTTCTAGTTTGGAAAGCATTTGCCTGTATCTTTTTTCAAATAGCAGAAGTCTGGACTGTTTCACACATCTGTTGGTAGAAGACCTGAATCTTGGTTGCAACCATAAACCAAACCTGGAAGAAGCCTATGAAATGCAAAGGCTAGCAAAAAGGAACATTTGGATTCCAAGACAAGCAAAGGAGTTTTCACACTGGAATTTCCTTCTCAGTTTTATATTTTGTATTATTTCATTTATATAACTTATACAGCATTTTCTGTAGTCCTCAATTCAAAGATGAATTAAGGTCAAGGACAAACTAATCCCTGCTCATCTTTTTGACATTAGAACTTAATTTATTTGCTATGAGCATGTAAGTCTTCGATGCGAATACTAGCTATACCCTGATACTGCTTCACTTAAAAAGTACTAGTTTTCTTTCCCAATTTTGCTTCAGAATAAATCAAATTGTAAAGTCCTTCTTCTCAGGCAAAAACGTACGGTCAAGCCATTGATTCCTTTACAGAAATGATTTAGTTCTCAGACTACATAGAGATAATATCAATTTTAACAAAAATATAACCTTGCAAACATTTTTAGAAACTAACAGCATTCATGTTTTATTATTTGTAGTCACTGAGACTTTGAAAAAAGCAAAACAGTTTTAGATACAGATATAAATAGCGAAGCATTTTAAGAATGAAAATCCATCTTACGTGATTTTCCTCCTTTTTGCTACAATCAGAAAATCAAGTGAGGAATTACTATTGGCCAGTACTTCTTTTTGCATCCTAAATTCCTGATCAAATTGCCCACAGATTGGCCTATAAAACACTTGGTTTTCCAGTTCTCAGCTAACTGACACAGAAATCCAGTTCTTATAAATTCATGAGATTAATGTTCAGAACAGCATTTTCAGCTATTTTAGATGAAGCATTTGCTTTCCACAAACACTAACATGAAATATATTGCTTCTACAGATATTTCTGCAAGCATTGCTTGCTATAATTTTAACAAATGTGAAATAACGGTGTGCAAACAGAGCAAAACTAAAATTGACATTTTGGTCCAAGCAGTTATTCATGAACAGTTTGGAGAAATATTTGCTCAGCTGTGCCCCTGTAATTCACATAGCTTGGAATGTGGCACTAGACTACTCCGTTTCTGAGTTTGATTTTTGGTCCTCATGGCTGCATGCATTCTTGGTGCTGCATTTTCCAGTGCTGTAGTGGTGTTCGGTAGTCCCTCAAGAACTTCTACATTTCATACATTAACACATAAAAACACTCCTGAAACCAAGTTCATGAAGTTCTTTTTTATTCTAATATATGTAATACCTTTTATTATTAAAGGACTTAGTAATGAGTTGGTGTCCTAATCCTGACAAACCAAATACGCAGAGCAAGACCTCTTCAGCTGTAAAGCCGCTTCTGAAATCCACTGATTTTAGGTAACTGAGCAAAATGGAAGAATTCAGTCTACCTTCATATGGAGACTTAGTTTCATGAACTCCAACAAGGACTAAGATTTCCCCCGTAATACTACTCGTGACACCTCATTATTCTTCATGTATTCTCCAGGCTTGTTATAGTGAGGATAGTGAAGCCTAATTCCTGTGAGAATTCCCATACGTACATACGGAATCCTTGGAGACTGCTTACACCTTCTCTGTTTCTACTGTGTTCAGCTTCAGTGAACATAAGGTGGGTAGAGTTAAGGCCCCATTTGACCTACTAGCCTCCAATTTTTCAGCTTGAAAGTCTAAGAGCAGTGATAGCCTGTTTAAATTGTTGCCTTCCTAGTGTAATTATTTCACTAGAGAGAAGAAACAATCTGTGGCTGAGTTTAAGTCAAAAGGAAGAAACATTCATAAGATGAATGCTTCTACTGAGCAATTCCAGACAAGTTCATGCAAGTATTTGTTTTGGTAATATTTGTACTTTAAAAAGATGGATTAGCATAGAAATATAAGCTTACAAAAGAACCTGGCTTGCTACTTGACTCCAGAGAATAAATCCAATTGATGTTACTGCTTTGTATATTGTATGAACTGCACAAATTAAAAAAGAGCATGCCTAAAAAGAAGTATGTAACTGCTTGCCTCTGCATTCAGAAGATGATTATTCAGATATTCAGTGAGGGGATGATTTCTGCAGATAGTGAAAGATGTACGACATCGGTATATTCACTACGGTGCCGTCGTTAAACATAAGAAAATCATACAGTTTCTCAGCCACTGGTAACAGCTCATCATACAGATGCCAGCAGTAAGTAGCTTTTCATCAAGCAATTCTCTGAAGCTGCAATAACCAATTCTGAGATCCCAGTGGATATAAACCATGTGCGATAATCTGATGGCAACAGATTGCTTACAAAGCTAATAGCTGTATTATGCTGCAGCAGATGTTCAGGAAAAGCACCAGAATCTAAAAAGCAGCAATCGTTCCTGCCAAATGATCAATTAGGTTTCAGACCGGCGGTTTCATTTCTCCGTTAATATATAAAAATAACCATCACTAATATTTATGCGTTTTTATCCAAAAACTATTTCCTGTAAAGTAGACAAATCTCTTGAAAAGCCAAATTTTGAGATGCAGAAGGGCAAGAACTCAAGTCTTATATCCCAGATGACTGCTCGAATCATTACATACTGTTGGTACAAGCAGTACCTCTCAGTTATTTTTGATACTTGAGTCCTATTCACTTCTCTATTGGAAAGAGACTATGGCTTTGAACAATGAACCACAAGATGTGTTTGGACTTCCAAGTTTAAAGAGCTACCATTTGGACACAGGTCTCTGCCAAGCATTTCCACCTGGATAGCAGCTCTTTTGAACCTTGCAAGTCCTCTTCTCTTCCTCTTACACTAAATATGGAATCTTTAATTCTGAACAGTGGAAATGAACAGGCATCTCATATCTACACTTTTCAGAGTCCTACCTGCAGATTCCTCATTACACCTTGTCCTTCACAGTACAGCACAGATACACTGAACAATAACGGGAAAGGCCATGAAATATGAAATAAGTTTTAAAGGATAACATTTTACTTCCAATCTTCAAGATTTTGTTTTCCAAATTCATTCAAAGACAAAATCAAAAAGTACAGTCTAAAGGCAGCAGTAAGCTATTTAGTGACCACTTTGTTAAAATAGGAGACTACTTATCTTACTGACACCTCATCTCAGCCCAGAGGAGACAGGACAGGGGAAATCAGCTTCTGTTGTTTCTGAGTCACTGAGATGGAAAAATTCTGAACTCTGCAATCAGAGTTCAATGATGCTATTGCGTTAGAAGCTCAACAGTAACTCTATATTTCTAGGAGCCAGATGTTTGATCCAAGAGGATTGGGATCCTTACTGTTCTATAGATTTGATCTCCAAAGGAATAGCTTGCTCAAGGTAGGTTTGACAAGCAGAGACAGTTATAAACATGTCCCGGAACTGCTCACATTTTATTTACTGGAGAGCATCTGGTGATTTGCTGAAAGATCTGCCACGTACATGAGACACAACCATAATGCAGCCTATGGAATAAGGTTAGCGTCTAAGTGGAAGAATGCACTTTTATATAGTCTATACAATAACAGTAGTATCCAACGTGGAAAAGAAAAGAAATGATAACTGAAAAATTAAAGTAAAATCCACAGGATAATATCAAGAGATGATGAAAAACAGGGAAATGGGAAGCATTTACTCGTGCTTCTACAATTAGAGTAGCATTCATTCATGTATCCATGGTTAGGCAACTATAAGAGCAATCTCTATATGGAAGTGAGAAGTTAAATGCTGACACGAATGACAGTTCATATTCAGGTATACACATTGATTTAATAAAATAATATAAGCATTTCTCAAAACCACAATGTTCTGTCCATCTGTCACAGTGGTTAGTTGACTGGAAAGATATTGTCTTGACCCCTGAACAACAGGTTAGGAGATAACAGCATTACTTTTGTTTCTGAACTACAACCACCTTGTAGCAGCTACTTAAAAAGAACATTAAGGCAGCACTGTATAAAATATTTTGAGAGCATAACTGTTACCTACAAAAGTTATTAAGCTCCTTCCCACTGATGTTTCCAAATACAATAAAATAAAGTTCAGGAGATCAGGGTAGGTGAAAACAACATATTTAGTGAACACTGAGACAAGACAGTGAAATTGGTGTTAGTCATTACTGCTTTTAGAATATGTTTTTCATTCATGTCCACACTTAGAAAGAGCATCCTTCCTCCCTGTATCCAATTGCTAGATAGATACTCACACAGAATGCATTAGATCTAGGCTCATATTCTGTTCTAATTTAAGCAGATGTTTTTGTTTCTCTTGACAAAGTTCTTCTGTAGCTAAATGGATAAACATCACTGTGCTTCAGCACCATGGGTTAGCTTTCCACCCAAATGTTACCAGGATCCGCTCCTGATACTGTTATGAAGCTGGAAGAGTGGCTATGCAGATTAGGTTATCAATAACTTGCCTGTAACTTAGAGGGGAAATTCAATTCCTTTGAAAGCTTCACCTACATCAATTCCACCAAGTTGTGTGGGCTTTTTTTTTCCTGTTTTTGTTGGTTTGGTTTCTATCTGTGATTCATCTTCTACCCAAATATTTCTAGACATCTACAGTAGACATAAAGCCTCTATAGATGGTAAAAATCACAGAAATATATCATGCGGTTATCTGTGTATTAAACCTCTAACAGCTGAAGCTCCTAATTCACAGATATCACATGAAGTGTCAATAGCTTTTTTGCCATTGCCAAACATCTTTTTGCCATTAGTGCTTGCAGCTGAGTAACTGTTGTTTATGAACAAAAGGCCATCCTAAAAACATGAACACACCCATCTCCAAACCAGTAAAACTTTACAACTAAGAGAGCTATCCTACACACTGTTTTAAGCCTGGCAATAACTCCTTAGCTATTTTTCTTCTGATCTTTTGCAGTGGAAGTTCGAATAGTGGATGCCTAGGTATAAAAGTAGTAGAGTTTAAGGATATTTTTTCCTTTCTAAAATTCAACGTCCTTTGCCATAGCAGTGGCATTTTTTTAATAGAAAGATGGAAAAAGAGACAAGAAAGCGTATGTTTTGCAAAAGGTGTTTCAAGTCATTAAGATACAGTGAAAGACACTGAAAAAGTCTGTCCAGACAATTGCATCCATTGCCCATCATACAGAAACACAGAGAGAAAGAGATGTACAGAAAGAATGAGATGTAAGGAAAACTTCACAAGGCCAAAAGGTTCTGGAATAACCTTAGGACTGTTCATCACTTAAATCAACTGTTAACTAAGGAGCTCAACAGAAACATTCATATTATCATCTCACCCCAAGAGCAGGCAACTGACATGGAAAGAAAACCACAGTATTGGAAAAGCTGCTACACATGGGTAAGCACTGAAGCCCACAAATTGGAATACAGCAGTCAGAAAGAATATTAGCTTCCTTCTGAAGTGGGTATGTGACAACCTCAACCCATAGCAGAGCAAGCTTCACTCCCCAGTGCTGCTGTTACCTCAGAGGCAGGCAGTAAGGGTCACGAAACACTGGCACCCCAGCTGGTTTATCTAGTGGCAAAGGCAAACACCCAGATTTCCAAATATTGCTTCAAAACAGCAATACTTCATTCTTATATTTAACTTAAAATGATAGTGATGAATTTATCTTAAAGTGGTGAAAGATCTCATTATGACTATTAGCCATTGTGCATGTGTCAGTCCCAGTACAAAAGTCCTCCTCTTTTTATGGGGTCAGGAAAGAGAGCAAATCTAGAGGTAGATCTCTAGAAATGCCTGGATCAAAGGTGATTCTGAGTACCTGTGACTGAACTATACAGAAAGCTCATGTTCTTTCTTCAAGTGCACTATAAGCAGTGAAATAAAGATCTCTCTTCAGTGTACACTTAACTACAACTAATTCTCACCTTCCCAATAAAATAAGTTTGTCATAAATCATAGCTTAAAGTAAGTATGGGCAATTTGCTAGCAAACAAATACACATGTATCCAAACCATTTCCTGACTTCTTTCCAGAGCTCACATTCAAGAGCAATAGACAAGAATTTTTGAGCCCAAGGTGAAACAGACACTACAGGATAATGGATCTTGTCCTGTTTTCAGTTCCTAGAACCAATTGATTTTTCTGCCACCTACTGTCTTCATTATAACTTTGGTCCTCAGATCTGAAAAACATTAAGCCTTCCATGTGCTGCTAAGAGGTCTCTCATAGCTTCCCTTAAGCTTCTGCTTTCCAACCTTAATTAAATTAAACCTGATAGTAAAGAGTACGTTGATTTAACTTTGCAGCCTGTTCTTAACCCTGCTGCCACTATGCTTCCACCATCAATAACGAAGATTCTGAAGTGGACAAAGGCATTGAGGGCTGCACGGTGAGACTTGTCACTGAGTAGTTCAGTAGAGAAAGCAGTGCCCTCTACATGAACATAAAGTACTAATGAAGGCCATGGCACACCTTGACCAGCATCAACCGCTACATGACATTAATACTGTCCCCTAGATGCTCTGCCCCATGCTACAGGTTACTGCCTTCCCTTTCCTGGCATATCAGGTTTGGCAGCTGTGCAACCTGCATTTGGGTTTCCTAATCAGCTCTACTCAAAATGCTTCAAGCATTCAAAGAATGTGGTGATTAAAAAGGCTGTCAAATAATTCTAGACTATGAAACTTTTTGGAACTGTTTCAGAAGCAGAATGTAAAACATTCCATCACCTGTGAAAATGCAGGTGAGGGTCTGCATTTGCCAACTACAAAGTTCATGTGTTAGAAAAAGCTGTTCTGACTTACAATGTAAATACTAAATTTAACTTCATGTTTCAGTGGGCTTAGGCCCATTCCTAATGGCAGACCAGTAAGGCTGAGAACTGACTGTATTATAACTTTGTTTTCCCAATTTTGTAAAAGAACAGTTTTTCAACTGTTTTTTCATTGAAAACACCACCAGAAAAGAAGAGTCTGGATGCTGGCAGGGTGTCAGCACACCTCCCTAGAAAGGCCAACAACCCACATCAGTTTTGCTCTGCTTTGAAACACTTATATGGAACCTAGGAATTTCTAACCCTATCTTTAAGTTGCCGTTCTGTTCTTTTGCTTTTTATCAAGCATGTGACAGAGCAAATAACTGAATGTATCTACTGAACTGACCTCAAATCCCTTCAAGTATTTTGTTCTTTGTTTTTAAATCTATTTAAAAATTAAACCTGAAATATTAGTGTCCCTCCCAGGCATGTAGAATATTCTATTATCTGAGAACAAAGAGCTGTTTCCTACTCATCTGATTTGTTGTTTTGGTCCTAGCAATATGCCAGTGCACTAGTTCACATTTACCATTAACTTCCTGATGCTTTTTGAAGCTCAAATGACATTACCCTTTAAGTACACAAGGCTACCGTCATTCAGAAAGAGACAGCACAAAAAGTCACTGCATATAAAGCTAAGGTACAATTAAGCAGGTAAAAAGAAAAAAAGAATTGTGATCAACTTGCTCCCATTCACCCCTTCCGTGCAGAGCCCCACTGGAGATATATTGGCTCTGACATTCCTCACAACACAAATTAGGATAGCAGGCAAGTTCAGGTCAGAAAGAATTCAGTTCAGCCTCTATTCTTTTCTTTCAGACAGGAGTCCCATGCATCACAAAAATTCATTTGTACCGTACTCTCTCTTACAGATGTTGTGCTTCAAGTGATATCCCTTGAAACATCTCAGGCATCATGTACACCCTGACCCTCCAAATTGTGATGTTAAAGCAACATGTATAATTTTTTTATCTCCATTTGAGTTACAGTCTATTACAACTGAGATGTCTTCACTTTTCATTAGCTATCATTAGCTTTTATTGGCTCCTATCAGTCACAAATACCAGCTCAATTCCCAGGAATATTTTCAACCCAGATACATGTATTGTAGGTGCACCAAAATAGATTTGTTTAGAATTTGTTTGTAAAACTGGAATTTAACAACTGAGGGTCTGTGTCTAACAAAACAGTTTATGAAATAATTATTCTGAAAAAAATAGACTATTTTAAGGAAAAAGTTAAAGCTTTTGTCAAGAGGACTAAGCTAGCGCTCCTTAAATTGCTCCACTTTTGTTTTTTAATATCCAAAGGAAGGTACAGATCACTGCTTTGTTTTACATAAAACCTCGCTACAATTTCAGAAAAACAACATTTTATGTTTCACATGTATTTAACAGCTAACTTGTGCTCACATCCTTAATAAGATTGACAGATGTTATACAGAGCAATTGCAGGTTATAGTGAAAACATTTTATAGACCTGACTTCTAGGCTTATGATACATTCCCATTTCTGGGCCAGAAATGAAACCATGACTGACCAAGACCTTTATTAATTTGCAAATACAAAAGAACTGTTCTGTACAGATTTTGATCAGCAGGAGTTAATTGCTATTACACTCCACTACATTTCCTACTGCTTTTATAGTGTTTGAAAAAGATCTGTAGTCTCTCTATACCTTCCTTATTTCCATTGTGAGACAAATGATATGTAAGAGCTTCAGAGAAATTATAAAACATTCCCACGGATCTCCTTTCTTTCTAGTTCTGGAAGATGATTCAAAGTCTTGCTAGGCAAGCAGAATACGTAGTTATTAATTACAACTAAAGCATCGGGGTACCAAAGTATGTAGAACAGCAATTACCACCTGGTATTTCTTAATTTTCAGGGTTTCACTTAGAACATAACCAAAACATAGAATTGATGTGAACACTAAAAATTAAAAAAAAAGATTTGAGAAGTTTCAAAGATCTTCTGCAGCTTTAATATAATCCATTTTCCATACTGATTATATGCTTGAGAAAATCTGATATTTCAACATGTCTTCGGTCAGTTCATTTACTTCCAACCTCCCGCTGCTCTCTGATGTTAGAAAAGGTCAAACTTAAAAAATTCCTTAAAATTTATTTAAATAATAAGAGCCGGTAAACTGGCCACAAACCACCACATAATTGCTCTGATTACAGCACTTTAATCCAATTCAATGGGAAAAAGTTTTGGTTAGCTGTCTGCTATCAAACACAGTCAGACAATTCCAACTCTAATCTAATTGACAGAACATTAAGCTGTCTGGTTCCTGATAGAAAAGCTACCGTACTCAAAAACTTGCACCTGATTTTATTTGAATATTTTTGACTGTCTACAACATTGTCAAACATCTTCCAGCAGGAAAGAGTGCACAAGCATACTAATATTTTGACCTGTTTACAAGCTGTCAGAAAAATCTGTGATTTTAAATATTAAACATTAAGTACCATCCAAAACTTAAGGTAGTCAAGAAATCTCTCAGAATGCAAAGTGAATCCTGAAGCTGAAGTTCCTCCAATGTTTCTTCTGCATGTAGTTACCATTGGTAATACGCATTTTGCAGTTATTCACATAACGCACCAAACAACAGAATAATCTGATAATCAATGCAATGTGTCAAGTTAGAGAAAGTTTCTTCAGAGAACTTCCACAGAACAAGAGCTTCATTAAAAAATACTCCGTTACTGATCCAGCTTTCCCCATACTGCAGAGAACAGATTATTCCAACCCTGTCCTATTACAGCCCAAGTATGCTGAGTTAGATTCCTTATTTCTTGTTTATGTACTTTGTGTGCCTACTCAGTGGCAATTGGATTGATGCATGTTTACCCCAAGAGCAAACTCCTATATTAGATTTGGCTATAATAAACCATAAGCTCAAATCCACTGACCACAGTTAGCGTAATCCCTAGGGAAGGGGCTTTAATTATTTTCTAAAATTTCCACAGCAGCAATATTTTCATGAATTCCAACCCAGAAATATACCCAGACTCAACTGTATGAAGAAGCCCGTATCTGTCTCTTGAAAAGCCCAAAGTTATCTGCAGAAAACACTCAAAAGTTTGGCTGTTTGGTGGGTGCCCAGTCTGTTTTGAAACATTAAGACAGAATGCAGGACAGAGGAAATACAGGCAACATCTTCCAAGTACATACATCAGAACGCAACATGAATGTTTAACTCTGCAAACATGAAGGGTTTTGCTCAAAATGTACAGTTACAAGCTCAAGTGACTGCCTTGCTTTATTATTTTTGGTCAGGTGATACTTGAAAGTCATAGGAAAAGATAAATAACTAATCCATCACTGAAAGCAGCATAATCATGGTCTTCTGCAGATACCACCACAGAAGGTAACATGCACTGGAGACCACTCCAAGGCTGTTCAACACAAGCCAAAACATGAGGAGACAGATAGGAAGCATGTGTTAAAAGTACAATCCTGACCTGAATTTAAATACTAATGTACACACACGTTTAGACTTCCACTGCAGTCAGAAGAAAAATTAATGGCCAAGCTGCTTTACTTTCAGATCTTCAAGGGGCTGAATTGCTTTCTAGAACATCTTTGATCTTCAAGAAAAATCTTGAGAGGCTTGATGCTTCAGTGATGAGTCCCAGCTGCAGTACAACGCATTCACAATTTCCATGGTGTAGTATCCCAACTGGCCCACCAAGTTTCCCTTTCCCAATTAACATCAATGTACAATCTCTCGTGAAGAAGCTGCATGTATGTGCAGGCAAGCACAGTTTCCAGATGTTATCACAGATGTGGACACGAGCCTGAGAACACAAGCACTCAGTGATGCAGTTAACTAAGTGCACAACAATCGACAAAAATTGCTGAGAGACGGTGAGAAAGGACTCCAAGCAAGAGATGCATTCAAGGATCTCATCCGTTCAATGGAAGTTTCATGCCAGGAATAGCAGCAGGGGTGAAGGGGCTGTTTTGTGAGCCACTAACAGCTTGATAGCTGTCTTTTGAAATCCAATATACGACATAAACAAGCAGAGCTTCCACCAGTCCATGATGATTATGCTTTTCTATTAACCATGAAGAATTTTAGACTAAGTTCTAAAGCATTTATACAAACACGTAAGAGGGAAATCTATTCACGAACATACCAGCTTAATTTCTGTGCATACAATCTGGAGCCATAGTTACTCCTACAATTTCAGGCTAAATGTGCCTGTATTTTGCATTTTGTAGTATTCTAAGACAGTAAACAAGCTTGTATTTTTAGCTTGTCATTTGAGGTAGTGGAACAACATCTGTAGTTTATTCCATGTTTCAATCAACTTCAGTACAGGCCTCAGAAAACATGAAAACAGTCTCTAAACTTTTTTTTTTTTTTTTTTTTTTTTTTTTAAAGAATCATGCACCCTGCCTTACTTTTTCTGAAGCACAACAATACCCTTTCTATGAGAGAAAACAACTGGACTTCTCTCTTGTGACTCAACTAAAGAAAAAGCACACATACTCGCAGAGAAAAGGTCCTGGCACTGCACAGGCATCACAATGTTGAAATGAAATGGTGGCACAAAGTGTATTTAAAGAAGTTTTTAATTAGTTGCTATCAGAATTATTAACTTGGAACAAATTTACTTGCATTCTAAAAGGGAGCTTTCCATTCTCTGAGTAACTACATTCTCTACTAAAAAAAATCTCAGCCATTTATAAGTAATGTTTACTACAGCCTTTGCTATACAATCCCTATAAATAGCATCTTCCTTGTCAAAAACCTATCAAAATACATTACCAAAACATTATTAATTGTTCCCAAGTCACCAGATTAAAATGCAGAAACACAGAAAGAAACTGAACCCCTGCTATAGATGGGCAAGGAATTTCAAACCTCTGACCTAGAAGACAAATGTCTACACCACAAAAAAAAGTATAACCTGTAAAACAGAATGACCGATCCCTTCTGAATAAGGAAACTTGCATGCAGATGTAAAGGAAACTGAGCTACTGAAGGCCATGCTGAACTGTGCACACCTGTTCTGTAGTGAGAAAGGTTTCACTGTGCCAAAAAAGGAGCACGACCAGTAATGCTGCCTTCAGAAGCCATCATCACCATGAGCTGCTGTGGGGCATGACAGAAACTTCAGAGCTGCTCTGGTACTGCAGCCTTGCCCCACATGCACACATACTGCTTTATGCTGACTAGCAAGATTCACAACCATCATGACTTCTGCCTTCTAGCACTGATCCACAGATGCCTTAATACACACAGGGCAAAAATAGCACATGTTGTACAATTCACTTCAGCTCCTACATCCCTCTCCCCAGGCCCTACCAACTATAAGCAAGCCAGATCATCACTGTCTTCCTGTGCAGAAACATGTTTGGAAGTTGCCATTGTACCACAGACTAGGGTTCCCAGCTGAAAAAAAAAACGTGGGAGAAGTGGGTATTTTTCCTAGAGATAAGCAATACAACATGTTTTTGGAGTATAAAACGGCAATAAACAAAGCTTGCTTTATATATTTTCTGACTCACAGACCAGTACCACGCAATTAAATACTGCCAAATTAACTTGCGTAGCAACTGCTAATCATTTTTACGTATTTATTTTGAAAACAGAGCAATTGCTATCTGTTACTAATTATTTAAGGCTGACTCATTTTCAGGGTTCCTTAGCACCTCGGGACTCCCCAGCCATTTTCTGTGTCACTGTTTGGTGACACAAAAAACATCAAAGGAAGTTTAGGAGTAACACTAATAAACAAGCCTGATATGACTGACTTTTATTGCAAAACTTGTATAGACAACAATACTGAAAAGTAATGGAGAACACTTGAGTAATAAAGAATTGCTTTTTATCCTCAGGAAGCACAGTGTTTAACTTCGCTAATTTATCCCATTCATACTTAAATTTGGAATTGAAGAAATACTACGTAACTTTAAATGCTCATCTTATGTTGATTCTCTGCATTTCCAAGCTCCACAATGTCACGCTACATTCAGACCCATGGCACAGGTGGGGGTGACCCTGCCATGCCTTATTCCTTCCCTATAAATTCGGTGTGGCATTTAATTCCCTCACAGAAGTCTATGTGCACAAGTCCTGTGTACCCTCTAAATAAAGAGCAGAGAATTTAATACAACTGCTTGGCTTTCCTTGTTAATATACTATATGCAGCTACTATTGATGATTCATTCCCATTGAAGCGTTCTACTCAGATAATATTGCTCTTCATATTGTCATTTCTGCACAACTATTCACTACCAGGGCAAATAGTGCTATGACAAATAGCAGACAAGTACCAACATACTGTATTGAAAACAGCTCTGTAACAGGGCATCAAGCAATGAATGTTTTTCAGAGTTCAGACATTGCTACAGGAATCCATTTGCTGCCCTCAACATCTGAAGTCCTCCTGTAGGCAGATGACTTCTCCGGTAAAGTAGTTTTTGTATCAGACAATTTATCACAGTTCACTGCTACCAGAAAAAGCTGCCACAACCCCAGTCATGCAAATACAGTTTTTAACACTTGTATCCATAAAGCGTGACAATATGATCAAGTGATGTCATAAGATTAGCAAAGGGACAACAATCCACAACCTTCACAGATTTTGTAATATATTTTGAACAAAGAAAGCCTTATTTGATCTTATATACTGATTTTAATATGAAAATAAGTACTATTTCTACCAAAGAGCTATGGCTATACAAATAGACAAAGCTAAGCAAAAACCTTGCTACTTCAGGCCAATTTTGTTCAAACTTCAGTCAGAAGAATGAATAGTGCAAAAAAAAGAAAAAAAAAAAGGGGGGGGGATTAAATGGGACAGAAGTGCCCTGAAATCAGAAGTTTTCCCAACATTCACTCCCATCACGTTCGAACTTGCTTCAGTTTTATGAGTCTGCATGAACAGAACCTGCTGTGTATAACATGTAGCAGCCAGAGCTATAACTGGTAGTCTCATCTTAATAAAAAAATGAAAAAGATATTTTATGGTCATGTGTTAAACCACAGACTGTAAATAGTTCTGCTAGGAAAAGTCATTCTAGGACAACTTAAAACATGGCAAGATTTGTGACCAGTATTTTTGGTTGCTAGTAGATCATGTAGGTGTTAACATCGTCGGGATCTTTGCTTCAGAGTTTTGTTTGCTGCTCTTCTAGATGTTATAACCAAAGACAGTGATCCACTGTAGCTTCAACAATAATCTTTCAACATTAACTCCTTACTGAAAACTGCACCACATCTAAGAGATTACCATAAAAGGACATCTTTTTAGCCCCTATGCATTACTGAGAAACCATGCCACAATTTGCAGGATCCTGCAGGAAGATAATAGCTCATTAAGAACAAAACAATAAAGCTGGAGAGCAACCTTATCTACCAGTTCCAAAAGTCATCACAGAGACACACGAGGTCAGTTTATGGCCTTATGTCGCAGCATTAATCTTCCCATGACACACACAGACTAAAGCAGCTGGGAAAACCTGCAGGCAGCACAGCGTCTCCAGCAGCATTACAAGGCCACTGACACAGCTCAATTAATCAGTGTGTGCAACAGTGTGTTCCTTGTAAGTTACTCTTCTCTATCTACTACCTTATCCGTTCCCTTTTTAACTGTAGGATGCTCACATTTGAAGTGCAGCACTGCTGTGTTGGCTTCCAAACAATCTGGAAAGGTGAAGCACAGTAGCATAAAGGGAGAAACAGCATAATGCAGATTAAATGCTACAGCTGTTCCTGTGTCTTATTCTTGGCTTTTATAAGATAACCACAATACACTATGCATTCACTGCAATTCCTTGTCCTACAGACAACGCTGCAACGAAGCACATTTCACACACAATAGGTATTACTCTGACAAGCTACAACTGCAGTGCCCTTCAGCCAAAAGGCATTCACTAGAACTTTGTTTCAATTGTCCATATGGAACTGGGGATTTTGTTTCCTTTTGTTGTTCATATGATGCAGACTAGATAAAAACTGATGGAACCTCGCTCCAGACATTTTGCTTTGGACTTAAGTGTACACTCAGGTGCCTGAGACATAATACACTGCAGAAACTGGATTAGAAGCATAGATAAGTCAAGTATATGTCCAGGAAATAAGAATGGCACTAAATGAATTATTTGTTTCGCTGTGCTGCTTTTTCCAGGATCTTCCTGGCAAGAGTTTGCTAAATGTCATTTATGGTCAACACTCAAATAATAGAAACAAAATTTTCAATATAAGCCCTTCTTTAGTGGTCATAAAACACTGAATAATCAAGCATAGATACAAGCATAGATGTAGTTCTCTAGAGGGAAACCACGGCAGTCATCCCCTAAAACAGTTTAAGAAGTCTCTCAAAGAAGGGAAGGCGCAGAGAGACTGGATTTGCAAAAGCCATCTAACCATCCAAATCCAGGGAGGAACAAGGTCTCCCGGGGCCCAGCCTACTACTTTTGGTCCTTAAAAAGATTTTAATACAAATTTCAAGGAAATGAGTATTATACCTTATCTTAATTCCTTTTCCTGCCACAAGCAAAACGTGAACATCAACAGTAGGAAATAAGTGCTTATTCTTATATGGCTGACCCGTGACTTCCACCATCAAAATTATGGGTTCTGTTCCCCCGATAGCTGTAGTCCCAGAAGCAGCTACCACCTTTCAAAGATGACCAGACTGCCAATGATTTGCTAAAAGAATTTAAGTTAAGCATTTAAAACAAACAAAAGCTCCAATGGTTACTATTAAAATGTCAGAACTCTATGGTAAATGCTGAAACTATTGACATTTTAAATGTCAACTATTTTATACTTGCAACACTATAGAGAAGCCCTTTATCATTTAAATGGTACTGCTCATTTTTTTCAACTTCATATTTGTGGAATTTTATTTTAATTTTCTTCAGCTCTTGCAAGGCAGTATTATGCCCAATTTAACTCAAGCACATATATCCAAACCTAGAGTATTTTATTTAACTTCCCCTTCTATGGCAGCCAGACAGCATTATGGCAAAACCCATCAGGTACCGCTTTCCTGTGTTATCTCTTACCTTCCCTCTGTCTAGAGAAGAACATTTCTACAGTACAAAATGACAATTAAGCATGGCTACTGCCAGCCTGGTAGTAGTCCCACCACCAACAACACAGTAGGGCAGGGGTACTTCTAAATGGATTTATTTTAAAAATCAACCTCTGTTTTCCTTCAGTTATTTTCAAAGGGATAAACAGCACAATATTGATTTGGGAAATACTGTGTAAGTTAACACAGGCTGCACAGCTGAGAAGCGCTCTGCACAAGCTGCTTTTCTTGAACGTGTTGCATGTAATGGATGTCCACAGACCTTCAAGACGACTGGTCAAGCTACCCTTATATTAGCCAAAATTAAGGATATTTGCTTATCCAAAGATAAAAACAAACAAAACCCACTTTCATACACAAAGGAATTTAGCTAGAAAAAATAAACAAAAACATGCCTTCATCAAAGCATTCTCAGGAGGGTTCATCAGCCCATGAGTCTCAAACGGAGGCTCAGTAACACGTATTGCAGGAGTTCAAAAATGCCCTTATCACAGATGTGTGGTCCCACAAACCGCTCAGTAACAGCTAACTGCATTAACCCTTCCCACGATCCCAAAATGGTTATACAGACAAGATTTCCAGAAGCCTAGCGTCCATTTAGACACCATTATAAGAGGGCAGATTTTCAAGTTGCATTAAACACAATTGGATGCCAGTTGCAAATCTTTGATTGGTGATACGCATGCATAGAATTAAGCATTTTGTCTCCCTGCCAGGTCTGGTCTGTTATAACTCTTCATGCCGTAATGTTCAGAAGCTCTTGTTACACATTTTACACATGCGTAGCTCTGCACAGCACAACGGAACCAAGATTTATTAGGCCTCTAGCCATGACACACAGAAAACTGAAAAATATTCTAAATCAATTCCCTTTTCCCCACTCAAGTGGCTGTTTTACATCACTTACTGACAACTGAGCCCCAGGAGAGAGGTAACAGACAAAGGAGAACACACAAAAATATTTACCTTACTCTTTCAAAGCAGTAACCAACATCCCACTGTTTTCATAATCTTTCCTATGTCAAAGGCCACTTATGTTTAACTAATTAAAAATAAAGCCAAGACAGAACAAACCAGCAGGGTAAAATAAAATGAGAAAAATAGAATAGATTCAGGAAGTACGAACAAAATGGAGTAAATGTGAAAAAGAAAAGGGCTAACATGACTCAACCTCACAATTCCCAGATCCAGGGAGACATTTTTAGATATAAATGTGTGAATGAAATCAAATTTAACAAATATTACCCTTGACATTTTTCACTCATCATTTTACACTTTTTCCTGGAATTTTCCATAGCTGCTACACTCTGATGTTCAGTCAGTATTCATCAACAACTTAAAACTAATATTTGCGTTGTTTTAGTAGTAAAATATATCCCTGCTGAAAGTAAATAACTGCCCAATTTATTGCTTTTCTAATATCATTTCTCCAAGTCCAAACACGAACTTGAAATAAATATTTTAAACCTTAAGAACAGTTGAAGCTTGAGAGATGTTTAAAGAACTACCAACTTCTTAGTTGGTATAATCAGTACTATATTCTTCAGATATAATCAATATTAGGTAACCTATTGCTGCCGATTGAAATCATGGATACCACATATGAAAAAAGAGCAGAGGAAGTGAGAGATGCATTCATTTCAGTTTAAAGCAAACTGATTCAAGATACCTCAGCAATCTGATCAATAACAACAATCACAGAAATCCTGTGGCAGCTTACGTGAGGTTTCTTTTCTTCCTACGAATCTCTATAGCCCACCAGTTTCTTTTTGCTGCAGAGAGATTTGTTTCACATATCCACCTAAAGCAGTATCCCTGAGCATACTGGAATTCAGATGAACAGTTAACTCTAAACCAAACAAACTTCCACACCTTACTGCACTAAGTTCCACACAGAGCTAAACAAACTCCTCGCAGCTTGTAGCTGAACATTCTTACTATCATTGCAGCCAAAATAAGGATAACCCTACGCAGTACCTTAGAACAAATGAAAAAACAGCACTGTCTCCTTCAGTACGCAGTGTGGAATCTAGGCCGCATTCCAGGGTTTGCTATTTCTGTAAAGCGGGCTTGCGGGTCATCGTCTCATGCATCCTCCACAGACTGCAACCCTCCAAACATTTTTGTTCAACTCTGACCACATTAGTAATATAGCTTCAAGGGTTTTCCCAGAAAACTATCCTCAATGGAAAATTAAGGCAGTGGTGAAATAGAAGGATGGGAACATGCAGCTTGGTAGCAGTTTGTAAGCTGGTTTACTAAACTATTCAAGTTACAACATCAACAGAACAGGAATTTATGGCAAAAGATCAGTTCAAGCTGACAAAAGATGCTTCTGTGATACTTCTGATCAATCTAGTCACTCTGCAAATAACCTTAAAGAAGCAATGAGAGCACAACATAACACAGAACAGCTACTTAAACTTCTGTGCTAACACAGCTCATTTTTCATGCCACATAACTTTGTTTGAAGCGAGCTCATCAGGAGTTGTTCCTCCAAATGAAAGTTGATTCTGAGCTCAACTATTAAAAAAGTGATTTTTGTATGTGCTGTTCTTTAAATCGAAACCATTGAAAACATCAGTAGTAAATATTAAAAGATACCAACACAAAAATTAGCTGAGTAGAAGGCATGCTGATGGCTCAAGGCCTACCAGCCTGTCCCTTCAAACAGAATGCAATGTGGGGACACCAAATGGGACTGTGTCCAATCTAATACTTGGAGAAGATGCTTTCCTCAAAAGAGGTTTGTTCAGGAGTTTAATGGTTCTACAGCATGGTTACATCTCATTCTCTCTGGGGCTTTTTATTTCATTAAAATCAACTCACCACTGCCTTACTTGAAGAGTGTGAAGTCTGGGAGAGACTCTTGATCACCCTTAAAAGGTGAGAATGAAGAAGAGAGGTGGGTTGTTTTGTGTCTCTATGCGTATATATTTTTAAAGCAGTTTTTGAATAGGAAGAATTGCATTTTCAGTATATGTTTTTCCCTCTGAGGCAGAAAAGGCATGAATCTAGCAAAACTGGGAAATAGCATATAATATAGCAGAGAAAAAGATTTGATGACTTCAATATTCTCCAAATACTGCTAAAATATAAAGAAAATAGAACTCCTATGGCAAGCCAGTACAGTTTTCAATTTGTAAAGGTGAGCTTCAAAGATCTGAATCCAACTTCAGCTTGAACTTTTGGCTGCTTATCTAAACAACCAAAAACCTCAGGAGAGCAAGCATTTTCATGAACTAAAACCTCAAGTTGGGGCAGGGGTGGGAGAAGAAATAGAAGAAAAAACAACATTTACCATGTGAAAGCTACAGATCTCCAAGCCCAGATGCAGCCTGGTTGAGAAGCCAAACACCAGAATGAAATGTAGTTTAAAAAGATAATGACAGAACATTTTAAAACTTGAGATCTATTTAATTTAATGGGTCCTGGCCAGAAAACAAGAACCCTGCAAACCAGTAAGTGTTTTGTTCTGCATCCAAATAAAAAATTAAAACTTTCAAAGTAAATCTCCTAAGACAGCAGAATTAAAGAAACCAAAACTAACCCAGCAACCACAGCCCAGCAGTTGGTCACTCATTTTACAGATTCTCCCTTCCTTGTTCCAGATCTAAAAAAGCAGAAATTTGGACTCACGTACACCGTAAAAACCCTACTGCTGGGAATTTTGCAATCACATACTGAAAACCTGTGTCTCCCTTCAGCCTTTGGAAAGGGTACCCCAAATCATTTGTTTTATTTCTGCCTCTCTATATCATTCATGTGTAACACAAGCTCTCAGAGATTCAAAACACTCCCACCTACAGCAGGATAATAATTTTACTTTTACTTGCTTATTTATTTACTTTGAAGGTCTGCATGTTTGAAGGATGATAAACAATTTTCTGATACAGCTGGCAGAAAACTGCATTGTCATTTAAGTTAAGTTAAGTCCTGGACTATTTGGGGAAAAGTTCTTTTTTCAACATCAAAAATAAATCAGAAGTGTTTTCATTTTAATTAGTCCATCTGCTGCTGCTGTTCTTCCTGACTTAAACTTGGTCGGAAATGCCACAGCTTGCCTTGCTAGAGTTTCTTCTCCTGAAGAAAGCCTCTCCAGCTTTAGGGGAAGAATAGAAGCTCAAATGTAGATCTT
This sequence comes from Pavo muticus, assembly GCA_016647715.1. Taxonomy (NCBI): domain Eukaryota; kingdom Metazoa; phylum Chordata; class Aves; order Galliformes; family Phasianidae; genus Pavo; species Pavo muticus. Next base: position 672,640 of record JACDJE010000015.1, on the reverse strand, counting down.
CAAGATACACAGCACAACACTAGTAGAAAAGGGAAAGGGCCAGAAAATCCCAGCCTAGTATTTGTTATAGGGTTTCCTTCACTAGACTGGTTAGCCCAACTACTCGATTCACGTGTTGATACTGTGTTCTGCAGTTAGTGAAACAGCACACATCCACAACCAAAGTCTGTTTTTTATCTCCTAATCACTTTCATACATTTCTTTCACATTCTTCTTTCCACTGTTTTTTCAAGTCCCTAGTTGAATGGCTGAAAATACTTGGCCTTTAAGTTTCCTTGATAAATAAGAGCATGTACTTTTGTGAGGCATGTGCATGAAAAGCCAATGCTTAATATTCCAAAACTGAAGTAAGCAGCAAAAAACTTTGATTGTAAAACAAACAGGACAGAGGAGCAGCTATACACAAAGCTTCTAAGGTAAGTTTTTAGTTAGGAAGGGATTGGGATTCAAGGTTATGTACACACTGTTAGTGAGGAAAAAACAGTTTTTGGAGGAATAAGCTGAAGACTACATAATAAAGTGCCAAAGCTTTGAAGTTGAAGTCCTAGTCACAGTCAGTACTTTCTAATAAATTTATCCCGATGTGAGGCAGGATGCAACACTACGCTTGGCCAACACATTGTCATTCTTGAAAAGAAGGTCAAGGACAGAATACCTCCTGTCCATTTAGATAAATGCAGCACATCTCCAAATCACATTACCAGCATAGCAAATGTCTGCTGACAGCCTCTCAACAAAAGGGGTGAGTGTAGCTGCCCATTATCACAAACTTAGTACACTTGCTACTCATATCAAAGGACAAATGCTTACACTGGGACAGAAAACAATTATCTGTTGTGTTTGGCACAGCTCTGACGTTCTCTTTTCTTAATGATAAACATTTAAGCATTAAAAGTAAGAAAGGACATAATTTTGTAGCATCTTGTCCACCACTAGAAATCTTTCCTTGTTAAGTAAAGCCATTACAAGGGGCTTCTCTATAAAGAGTAGCATTGGAGAATGTCATACATACAAGTTTTTTAGATCCAGACTTAAAACACTTAAACAGTCAAGAAAATAAGATCTAGACTACCAACAGCACAGATTCCCTATATAATTTTCTCAGTAATAAATCAAATGCTTCAAACCAAAGTCAGAAAGACATATTAGCAGGAGACTTCACTGAGAGCCAGCCACTACAATATGCCAGAACATGCTAATATGCCAGAAAACCTCAGAGACAACAGTTTTAGAAAATCCACCACTTTGCAGTAAGTAGCATAACCAACAGTGCAGTGTTTTTACATTAGTAAAATAAAACAGACTACACCAGCAGGGCTCATAACTGCAAGCAGCAAGCATTTCAACGAAGGATACACTAAATGCATGCCATCATTAACACCTGGCTTCCTCAGTCTCAGCTGTAGGTATTTTTTCACAAATATATTTTTCACTTACCTTGATGACTTCATTTCAGGAAGTTCCATTTCTGTCCGGTCATAGGCTTGAAGAGTCTGAAATTTTATCCTGGAGTAATTTCACCATGGTCTGAGCAATAAAACTAGAAGAAGAAACATTTTAAAAGCTATTTAGAAGTCTCATTTTTAGGGCACAATGCCTTATATAAAAAGACAATTTAAAATGCAACACTTCCCAAGGAATCACAACTAAAAAAAATACAACTCTGCAATCTTAACTTTTGACCATCATTATATACAATGTTAATTCAAGGTCTTCTCATATGAATTCAAGAGCATGGGGGAAAGTGGTACCAGCCCGCTAGGAGTGCTATATAGCCACAGTATCCTATCCTTCTGAGTTTCCTTCTTCCATCTTCAAACAGATGGACTTAGAGAAGTTCAGGAGGCAGTACACCGGCAATTCACATTAGTTTACCAAGGACTATCACATTTGCTACTAATTAGAACTTATGAAAAGGGGGTAAAAAAACCTCCATAAGCCCATGAGTGAGGCTGAACAGTTCACAGGATGCTTATTGTTGAATATTTCAGTTGGAAAGAACCTCTAAAGGTCATCTAGTTCAACTCTCCTTCAATAAACAGGAACATCTGCAGCTCAATCAGGTGCTCAGAGCCCAGTCCTGACATTGAATGCCTCCAGGGAAAGGACATCCACCAGACCTGTGGTGGAACAGCAGCCTGTTCCACTGCCTCACCACCCCTATTGTAAAAAAGTTCCTCCTTACATCCAGTGTAAATCTTCCTTCTCTAGTTAGAAACCATTTTGCCTCCTCCTATCCCAGCAGATCCTGCTAAATAGTTTGTCCCCTTCTTTCTTACAGCTCCCTTTTATATATTGAAAGGACATTATCAGAGCTCTCCAGAGCCTTCTCTTCTCCATGCTGAACAGCTCCAGCACTCTCAGCCAGACCTCGTAGAGCTTTCTGAGCTGCAAGAACGAATGCATTGCTGGCTTCTGTTCAACTTAGCATCCACCACTACCCCCAGGTCCTTTTCAGCATAGCTGTGCTCTACCCTTCCATCCCCCAGCTTATACTGATAGCAGAGGTTGCCGCAACCCAGGTGCAAGCCATCACACTTGAATTTATTGAACCTCACAAGGTTCACCTGGGCCTACTGCTCCAGCCTGTCTAGGTCTGTCTGGGTGGCATCCCTTAGGTGTGTTGACTGCACCACACAGCTTGGTGCCATCTGCAAACTGCTGAGGGTGCACTCAAACCCGCTGTTGAAGGCATTAATATCTAATACACAGAACAGGTCCCAGTGCTGACCCCTGAGGGACACCACTCATCACTGATCTCTATCCAGACATTGAGCCTTTGACCACCACTCTCTGGGTACAATCTTGCAACCAGTTCCTCATCCATTGAACAGCCTACCCATCAAACCCATATGATATTTGCAGAGAAAGATATTTTTCCTTGCACCGATACCACCAGCAAAAAGAGTAGCTCAGATGCCAATATATTACATACACATTAAATGTTTTGGAAAGTGCCTCAGTAAATACACGGCATTGCCAGAAGGTGCATTATGCACTGCACAAAGCTACAAAGGTTACTACTCTTACAGAAAAGTGTTTGGATTTATATAATCCCCAGCAGGATAAAGATTCTACTTCCTTTTAATTCCAATCTTGCAAGGAAAGAACAGCAGATTAGGTCATTTCTTAAGTATAGACATCTCCAAGCAGAGGTAGTAATCAGCTACAAAGGACTCCCATAACTACACTTATGCTGTGTTTTGAGAAAAGATTACTAAAAAGAAATGTAACACTACCATGACATTTGTCAGTCAATATGCTGATTTGTGGAGTAGAACACTATCATAAAATTCAGATTATGTAACTTTTATAATCATTCTCAACCCCAACGTCACATGAGTTCACCAGAAAATATCTGTTTTCTACGAACTTTTATAAATATACACCTAGGGCTAAGAAATATACTGCTGCCATTTTGACACTGCGTGCATCCTCAGAGATTGGGCTTGGGACAAAACCATCAAGGAGATTTGATCCTGCCTAAGGTTTACTTGGCCAAGATAGCTGTTTTAGTAATCTTCACCCATTAACAAGATCAGACCAAAGCTCTTTTCCTCTTTCTCATTCTCCAAAAGCAACAAGAGAATAAATTCCTACTTTAGATTTCACAATCCAGAAGAGAAGCATCTTGGCTCCCGCCTTTTGGAGAAACTTCAAAGGGATGAGAACTGCACTAACAGCCCTGCAATATTGGGCCAGAGCCATTGGTAAACAACAGTAGTTGAAATCCACGCATAACTGACCAGTTTGTTATTCCAGTTCCCAATCCCAATTCCTCATCTCTAACATAAACCATCTGTGATTTGATAATTAGAAAGAAACAAAGGGCTTTTTCTATAGGCAGAAGTGAAATAAGAAAAAAAAGCTGTTTGGTTTCTCTCAAAAATAAAAGTCTCTTGGATCATTGCAACAGAAAATTTGTGAAGTAGTCATAAAAATACAAGTGAAGTTTAATACAGTCGCAAAACTCTCCAGCTACATTTCCTGAGCGATTACACCAGGCCTGGTTTATACCCAAATATATTAGTAGATCCTTGCCACCGCATACATTTTGGAGTCACGGTTTCAGCAACAAGTCAGCTCCACTTTTATGCATCCCCAAATATCTGAGGCTCTACTTTTGGATGAAATACCTGCACCTCACATTTTGCTTCAGAGCTCAAGCTGTCACCTCAGCCCCTTCCATGGTCTTGGCCACAACACTAGCAGGCCCACTGGCTTTTCCTCAGCACTTACAGAAAGCACTCAGACACAGAAGCACTGTGTCAGCAGCCTCACCAGATGGCTACTGAGGTACAACTCAAAGTTGCACCCAGAGCAGCTGAAGTTTTACCTACTAAAGCAAGAAAAAGATGGGATGCCCATGTGGTATTCAGTCACATTGACTCACTTTCCCTCCCTCCTTTGAGGACAAAGGGAAAAACACATTGTGACCTGTAGCTGAAATTTATCTACCATATTTTAAACCACACTGAACACTTTTCTGTCTCTCCAGGGCAGCCCTCTTGAGACTGCACTTTGAGAAGGAGACAGTGAGAATTAAGGAGATTGAGGAGGCCATAATTAGACAGAAGTCCTTGTAAGTGGTTACCATGGTTAATTTTAAGTAAAAATGGTCCTCAAGGATATGCCTTCTCCCTCTCCCCACTGCTCTAGCACAGCTGTACATCATGGGAAGCGCTGGCCAGCATAGCCGCCCTAACTCCAACAGCATGACTCACTATATCTCTTGATTCCTGGAGCACTGGCTTGATGGGATGTCAGCCCATGCAGCCAGTCTGAGGTAAGAGATGATGAGAAGGAAAGGTAAATGCTCACTGTAATCTAAGACTTGATAGACAAGTCACCATCCAGAAATACAGATCTGCCACAGCCTCTAAAACAAAATAGAGTGCTGAAGACTACATCTTTGGACATCACTTATAGTTAAAAAAAATCCATTTCTATACACTTTTATCCAGTTCAGGAACTGCTACCATTAGTGGAATTTAAATAATATGCTTTCCCTCATCCTCTGTAACTGTCTTTCTAAGAAGGTCCCACAGATTTAACAATTACAGTTCTTAAATTCTGAGTATTCTAATGGATCTTTACATAGCCAACATCTGGGCCTTCCCTCCCACCAGCCGCAAAGAGCAAGACAGTGGTTGACAGAGGAGGATGTGGAATGAAGAACTCAGGTCCTAGTAGCCAATGCTTCTTTAGCATTCCTACCTAACCAGAGCACAGGTGACTAGAGGTCAATGACTGCCATCCATTCAAATGTCTGGAATTAAAGTGACTGAAAGCAAACCTGTACCAGATGCCATTAGTAAGCCCTCAGGAAAACTGAGCTGCAGGGATCACCTCTCCGTTCTCTTCAATGCCTACAGGCCTGACTTGGGTCTCAGCTGTAACAGTAACATTTAGGGTTGAGGGCAAGGGGATGAATTGCCACTTAGTATGGCAAGGTCCCGGGAACAGCAGTCCAATTGCCTCATTCAATAAACTTCTCCACCAGTTTCAACAAATGGAAATACTGTTTTCCCCCTACTAATCAGACTTCTGGAATGGTTTTGTGTTAGAAAACACTTTTAATATCATTTTTCAAAGAAACATTTACTAGTTGTGAGTCTTAGATTCTTAGAATGGCCTGGGTTGTAAAAGACCACAATGATTATCTAGTTTCAACCTCCTGCTACGTGCAGGGTTGCCAACCACCAGACCAGGCTGCCCAGAGCCACATCCAGCCTGGCCTCCAGGGATGGGGCATCCGCAGCCTTCTTGGGCAACCTGTTCCAGTGCGTCACCACCCTCTGAGCAAAAAACTTCCTCCTAATATCTAACCTAAACCTCTCCTGTCTCAGTTTAAAACCATAAGCAAGCTGTCATAAAACACTCCAATATACAGGAAATGGTGAAATTACCTATTATGTCTTTGCATGCAAACAATTGACCTTTATACTTGCTGTTTGTTTTGCATCTAGTGTCAAAGTATGCTTCATGCTATAATATCATAAGTCTGGACCTCAAAGAACAAGCACTATGCAAGAGAAATTAAGGTTACATTAATTCTCACACAAGCGCCTTCTAGTATGGTTGCTCTGTAGGCAAACCTGTTAGGAAAGCCTGCAGCCACCAGAGCTGTACCTACATACAAGCTATGAGAATAGAACACAGCACAGGGCTCAGAGATCACTGCTTAACATCTGCTCATGGATTATCCTTTTAACAGTGTCGCAATGAGGTACCATTTCTCAAGCAAGCTATACCCAAACTCAGTTAAACAAAATAAAGCTTGGCTAGCTGAGCTCACCGAGAGAGGCTTCTGCTCTGATAACTTGATCTGTCCTCTAACTATGGAAGAGTCTTGCTTTTGCCTGTCTTCATATGAAACGCCAAGTCTAAAGAGTAAGGACCAGAAACTCTCATCTCGGTCTGCTGTAGTCATGCAACCCCATTCAAGAGGATGTGGCTTACCATTTTTATCAATCTTTATATTTTGAAGCTTTCCGGTTGCTGGAAAGTTTTATGCGCTAAGTGCAAGTAAGCTGTTCAGGAGTCCCTCAGAATTTACATCCTTCTTACTTGTGACTACTGTGTATCAGTAACAGAAGAAAAATAAATCCCCATAGCTCTCTGAAGGATGATAGAATAAGAGTGCGAGTTACGGCGGATACATGCCATAGTTCCTCCTTTTCCTATAGGCTATGCAGCATATTAAAACTTGAATATTTTTCTGAAATAGATGCCTCCTGCTTTTTGTCTAGACCTCCAGCTGAATAATTTGTTACAGCGGTTACTCTTCTTTTAATCACATGCACAAGGGACAAAAAAAACCAAGACCATGCAGTTGGCTCACCTTTGGAAGAGCAATTGAGGCATGTTTGACATTGTATTATTGTTAACAAAAACATAAGGACCCTGCACTTCTGAAACAACGTATGTTTAGAGAGGAAACTCAGTTTATTTGCAGCACAGGGTGCCAGGCTGAATATTTCCACAAATCAAGTACAACCTCCTGCTCATTCAGTTTGTTTTGTGTTTTTTTTTTCTTTTAATACATACTGCACTACATTACTCCACCTTGTTAATAAAGAAGAAACATCTACTACCTATATATTCATTGGGTTAAGCAAGCATCGTACTCTGTCCCATTTTGGCTACTTTCCCTGGCCATCTGCACTTCAGCAGCGTTGATGGGCGTCTTACACGATCCTCAGTGGTTGTTTGGGAGTGCCCTCCTTACTTATTTTGCATAGTCCTTACTGCTTTACCAGCTGAAGAGCTAGGTCAGGCAGCACTGCCAAAAGCCAGATACATCTCGTAAACTGCTGCTAGGATTTCAGTCAAGTCAGTATTACCACTTTTATTGTTCATTTTCTCCTTCTTAATCTGATACAGACCTTAAACTTTCCTCTACAGACCTAGTCTTTGCCAGCCTATTAAAAAAAAAAAAAAAAAAACAGTTGCTTTAAAGCTAAACAATGGAACTCTTGTCATCTATAAATATTAACCAGAACAGAAACACCAGTGAGGGTAAAGAATTACTTAAGAAAAAGGGCAATTTTTTTTTTTTTTATGAGATCAAGCAACAATAAACCAAGAACAAATCTAGGCTTGAAACCAGAAGGCTTCAGAAGAGTTCTTGAACTAGACTTTATACCTCAATAGGTTAAAAAAAAAACCCTAGGTATCCACAAGGTAGAACTCAAGTTTGAAAGAAATGCATCCTATTCTTCCACATTCACAAAAGAGATTACATCAGTTCAATCCTGTTACTGGTTGTAGTTTACTTGCTCTTGGCCAGGGCATTACGACGCCCAAATTTAAATGTATAAATCACTTTTTTTCAATCTCTATTGTTTTAAGAACTGTGACTATTCCCTTGCTAAATAACAGTCATTCATCGCAAATCTAAAGTTTCAGAAATTGCATCTCTGGCTATCTCACTGCCTGAGCTTCCAGGTCTTCCAGGTGAAACACAAAGACTTCTGGGAGGACAAGAAACAAGGTATTTTGCTAATAAAAAAAATACAGAAAAGCACAGGTTATTAGTGAAAACATACATATGCACTGGATGTGAAGCCTCATTTCATGAGATTCTTCAGACCTCAGTGATCGCTCTGGATTTTGACCTGCCAGTATTGCTTCTGGAACTCTCCATTATTCTTTGTAGTAGAAAGTTCTTAGCAGCAGTGTAACATGGTGGAAAACACAGCAGTGACAGCAGAGCAGCAAGGTCCCAGACTACACCAGGTGAGGATTCACTCAAAGGAACAACTGTGGATACAAAAATAAAAGAAAGAAACTGCTTACCTACAGAAACCCCAAGCATACAGGGGTCTCCAACAAGATAAGTTTGCCTCTGCTGCCAACCCTTAAATGAGATCTGGGAAGGGGTGGGTCCTGGCTCCACCCCTTCTGCTCACTCAGGTGCACCTGAGCTCCCCTGGGTTGGCCCTGCCTTCCTCCCAAGTGCTCCATCACTGCTTCAAGCCATGACTTTGCATTTCCACTTCAGACCACCAAGAGGGATAGAGCTTTATCTTACCTTCTTCTTCAGTAATTGCATTGGCATTGAAGTTAGTATAACAGCATTATTACCCCAGATAGATAATAGTACTATTAACTGAACAACACAGATGGGCTAAGCCCGAACAAAAGTCATGGTACTCTAGAAAATATTTTGATATTTCAGGAAGAGGATGAAGCAAGTATACTCTGAGAATAGGTTCTCTTCTGCATGACAGACTTCACCCTTTTATTGTTTATCATAACACATTCCTCCTTTCTTCCCTCACACTTGCCTCAGAGCACTATTAGCCTTATAAAAGTTACTCGTACTTTTCACAACTTCTTCATACATTCTTCCCTCCTAAAGCTGAAAAAAGCTTACAATATCACAACGAGACTGCCAAGCAAGACTGACTGCAACTGTTCATCATTTACAGCTGGAGAAAAACTTTGCTACACATAAAATGATGGGTTATGAAACAGCAGAGGCAGGAATCCTCCATAACAACAGAATTGAATCTAATTGATCTCCCCATGGACATCATTAAAGATACTTCATCACCTGCAGCACTAAGTCTCCAGAATGACACCTGTGGTGCCTAACAACTCACAGGTCTGTTAAGTTCTGCTTTGTTTAAGTAGTCACATTACTGTACGGTCTACCTTGGTTTCATTGCTGGCAGGAGCCTCGAAATCCGACTCTCCAGAATCTCTGAAGACCCCAGAATTTCATCCAAAGAGTTGGGAAACTTTGAACTGTCACTCATTAACCCACACCTTCCTTGAGGCAACTTAGTGAGTGCTCAGATAAAAGTAAAGTTTGTTTAGTGCTGCCTCATGCTCCATCAAAAGCCTGGCTAATTTTGGAATACCTGACTTAAATCTCCATTTCTTAGGGCAGCCAGGAGCATACTCAATAAATGAAAGACAGTAGTTTGTAAATCCAAGTTCACTGCAAACTTGCAGTTAACATGAAATCTTCATCCCATCCATCCCCTAGTGGGGAAAAAAAAAACCAAACCACTCCTCCCTCCTCACCGTGCACAACCATTATTTAATTCCAATCAGTGTAGGCATGCAGTATAACTGAAATCATTCCCACCTGGTGAAGCACGCTCCCTACCAGCCACATTATGACTGCAGCTCACTGCACAGCCTCCATACCTCAGCAGCTGGGCTAAAAGATGGGACATTCTGGGAGAAGGAAAAGCAGAGTTTGCCTCCTCCCTTTTTTCTTTTGTGCTTTGATTGAATACCTTTAACTCCCTCACATCAGCAGCTTTATCCTCACTTAGCCTTGTTAACCATGCAGGCTGTCAGTAGTATATCCTTCCCAAATCAGAGTTACTGCCAGCTCGCAGTACAGGACATTTTGTCTCCCAGCCAGCTCTGATTATGGTCCTTACTACTAAATATATCATAAACACGTATTTTGTGAAAGTTGAAATTGCTCTCACTGCTGACAGCTCACAGCATCGTGTGGGGATGCCTTCCTCAGCACTGCCCTTCTGCTCCCCGATAAAAAAGGCGGGAAAGCAGCAGCTCAGCGGAGCCGCTGCAGCGCTGGGCCGTGAGCACGAGCCAGCAGCGGGTTTTCCCGCCTCAGCGCCACCACGTGGCGAGAGGCAGGAACTGCAGCGCCGGGCCGCAAGCGCCGCCGTTAAGTTGCATCATTGCAGGTGCAAACCAAAAGCTGCGTTCATTCCCGAGGCTCCTGTGAGCTCCACCATCTCGCAGAAATTCACAGATGTCACGAGCAGTGACTGTACCTCAGTGCAGCAAGTTTGGAGTCTCTGTATGAGTATTTGCCACAAGCTTTTTCCATGACACCAGTATACGTAACAGCCTAGGCAGCCAGGGTCAAAGCTAACTAGCTCTTTAGTTACAATGGTGAGATCCTTTTCATGGACAATTTTGGTATCCGTGAGATACACCTTAAGTAAAAGAAACGTCAAAATCAAGAGAAGAGCGGCTTTTCTAAAATACGTAGACTTTTTCCTCTCAACTTTTATCTGTAGGATATTCACTTTTTAAAAAGTTGTTTGAAACTGCCCTTACTGCTTATTAGAAAATGTGCTACTTTGTGCTCCATTTAAAGTCTTTACTGAGTTCCCCTAAAAACAATGACAGGCACGTTGTAGTACCCAGGATCTGATTGTGGAAATATGGTTAGTAATGAGATTCTAGTGAGATTTTGATACTTAAGCCTGGTGTGAGAAGGGTCAGTCTCCTAATCGTGTTAGGCATTGGAGAGATTACAGGAGAGACCTCTTCCTCACAGCCTCTACACTGAGCCACCTCTCTTTAAGCAGATCGGACCATCACACGTAACCTGATAAAGTGTTGGCAGGTGATGCTGTATAAACACAAGTTTATTCATTCTGCAGTGTGAAAAAGGGCAGCTCACTCCGCACACACTTCTGCTGGAATAAACTCTTCGCATAACCACAAACGTCCAGTGAAACAAATGCTGTGAATTCTGACAGGATTTGTTCTGTCTGCAGACTTCACTGGCAGAAGCAAACCAACACAGAAATAAGACTACTTCTATCCCCAATCTCTCAGTGAGTTTTCTCCGACTTATGATCTCTATGGAGGTCCAAAATAGTAGTTGAAGGCATCTCTGCCACTTCTGCTGCCATTTCTGTTCTGAACTCATGCAAAATAAGGGCAAGAGGAGAACAACTTCTGTTTTCAGAGCAAAGCTTAGAGCTGGAGGGCAGTGAGGGAGAACATGCTGAAATATAAATACATGGCCTAGAAGGTACTTTCACCAAGATTTATGACTTGATGTTCTCCTTTCACACATCTCTCCTTCCACCTCCTTCCCAACAAGTACAGACCTTACAGCTTAAGGCACTTTTAAAGTAATTAGATCTGCTTTCCACAGTTTTCAGCAGCACCAGCATTTCATTTTTTAATCTAAATTTAAAATTGGTGTGTGTTTTGGAGCAGGGGTTGGACTTTGAATCAATCTCCCTGATTTTGCACGTAAGTTTACAGCCATGGGATCAAGGAGCCTTCAAAATGAAAGAAAAACTCTGTTACAGCAAGAATAACCTACTTTCTCCAAAGACATCATCCTGGGCTGCTGCTGTTCCCTATCCAGGGAACAGCCTATCCAGGAAGACAGAAACAATACTATTTATGAGACAGCAGAAGAGGCTGTTGTGCTTTAACATCAGAACCAGTCTGCCATTCCAGGATGTAGCCATACCGACTTTCAAGACTATGTTTTGTACTCTTAGTATGTATTCTTAAGATGCACAGCTTGATTTTACAGAGACTGTTTCCCTCAGTTATGTGCATTCCATGCCAGTTTTCATTCACTACTGACATACCAGCTGGTAGACAGAAAAAAAGAGTAGATTAAGGGAGTGCTCAGTCCCAAAACAAAGAGTAAAAGATGCCTGTTTAAAAAGAGATGTTTTTAAATCTAAGAAATAAAACATTGTATAAACCACATTGCATAAAACCACTGTATAAACTACAACTCTGGGAACAATATTATTGCTAAGCTTTGTTCATTGCAGAATCCTTGTCAATTTTAGTTTAAGTGAGTAAAAAATGGTATGAGAGTTAGACTCAATCTATCTAGAAGGCAGGGTGGAAGCAGGAGGAAATGTTCATCTGCTTCTTATTTTCAGTATGTTCATTTTAGTTGACTGGCCTGGCTGAGCTTCAATAAGCTGTTCTGAGGCAAGGAATACCTCCATAGATGCAAGGAAGTTGTTGAAAATGGTAATGAACAGAGTCCAGATAAGCACACTTTTATGAAAAGTAGTGCTGAAGCCAATCTGACAAGGAAAGAGTTATTCTAGCTAAAGCCCATAAACAAACAGGGCCATGCTTCACCCTCACACAGCTGGCCTCTGAGGAAGCTAATTGTACTTGCTCTTGAAAGAGAAAAGAGCAGATAAGCCACAAAGAGTTATATTGTGGGAACAGCTTGTATCAACTCTGGAGAAGGACATGAAAGGAGTCAACTAAAAATACATTCAATCCTGATTGTGGCCAGCTTATTTTGATGGGGACTATTTACATATTTCATTCAGATCTTTAATGTTTCTGTGGTGAACGTCTTTTTTTTTTTTTTAAAGCCTCAGCCACTGATTCCTTATTAACTTTTTTTTTTCTAATCTAATGGAAAGCAAATCAAGATACTTAGTCAAAGATGTAAATCTTAAAGCAGAATGAAACTTGTTACACTTGGGAAATTATTTTTGACATATAACAAGAAAATCCAACAAGATATCAGGAAGAAATTCTTTACTGTGAGAGTGGTGAGGGAATATGGGAACAGGTTGCCCACTGAGGTTGTGAATGCCCCTCTCTGGAAACATTTAAGGCCAGACTGGATGGGGCTGTGAGCAACCTGTTCATAGCAGAGTTGGAACTGGATGATCTTAAACGTTCCTTCCAACCCAAACCATTATATGATTCTATGATACAGTGTGTTTTGCTATACAAAGCAGGCAGCTTTTGCAAAGCAGTAAATTCATGCAACTTGCTGCCTATACTAAGTTTTACATTTAGAATTTACACATCTCAATTTTAAACTGAAATTCTTAGAATCATTACTGTTGCTTGGAGATAGAGTCTCCTGCAGAAGGAGTAACAGCTTCCTAACATTTGAAAGACCCAATCAAAAATGAACTCCCACAGTTATGGAGAAACTGAAGAGCAACAATCAAGATCTTTTCATAAGCTTTTTAACATTGGGTTCTTCCTTTACTTCTGTTTTCTGTAAACTGTTTTGTATTCTCATGGCCTGCTGGCTGTTGTTTGTGCCTGCTGCTGATGCACAAAGGAAGAGACTACACTACCACTGACCATCCACACATCTTAGCAGTTATAACATTATATACAACATCATACACAACTGCTGAACGTAAAGTCACAGTCTGTATAACAGATAGAGATTCTCTTGTATTAATTCACATGAAAAGTAGTATTTACTGGCAGACGCACACCTCAAATATTATTTTTCAGTCTGCTGAAGATAGGAGCATTTCAAAGATACCACTTTTTGAAATATGAATGGTCTGTCAGGAAGGAAGAACTTAGCTTCACTTGGATTCACTGCCTTCACCTTCTATAGAAGTGCAGAAATACAAAATATGAAGAAATTGCTTCTCTTAAGCCCTCCAACTGTGTAGTGGTACACTGCCTACAGCTAAATTTCAAATGCTACCAATAGCTTACTGCATGTAAACCTTGGAGCTTGCATCAGGAATAATGGACTATACTGTATCTTCCTGACAGTGGCATCTTATTGACAATGGAAGAAGTTACGTCAAGAGGACATCTTCCAAGTTGGAGCTGGCAGGCAAAATATATGGTGAATTGTCTAATAAAAACAAAACCAATTTTCTTTCATAAAATAGTACACTTTTTACTTCTTTAGTAGTGGATCCCGTAAGATACATGCAGCATAGTCCCACACTGTCCTTGTTACATTTTTTAACATCATGGACTCACTGGCCTACTTGCATGGCACAGATTTCTTAAAGGTCAGAATCTCTGCCTGACTTTGCAATTAACCTGTTAGCAATGTCATTTCTGTGGGTAACGGAAACATCCTGCTACATTTCTATTTCAGCAACACTATCTATATTATTTATATTGCCAGAGAATTATAGAAATCATTAAAAGCTGGAGTGCTTCAGTCTTGCACACACTATGCAGATAAGTTAGGCACATCTCCTATTGCCACTCAGCATTAGCCTTTTACTCGGAAATTATCCTATCCCACCTTCCAACTCATCACACACAGTACATGCAGTGGCTCTCTAACACTTCTTGAAGCGCTAGGACAAGCTTGCTGCAGGAGCTGAGAGAAAAACAAGCATCAGGACTGCCAGGAGCAAGCAACGTCTGCCTGGGTGGCAGGTTCTCCTCGGGCTGGCTGAAGAGGCATGCCATGACAACATTTTTCCTAACAGTGAGAGGTCTGCCTTCATAATATTCAGGGCAGTGAGTGACTTTTGGTCAAAACTTGAGAACTATAGTCAATTTCCCATTGGCAGGGGCAGTCTATTCAGAGCTGCCATAGCTTGTGGTGTAGCATGTGACTATTAAGGAAAAATCTCTTCAGAAATCCATCGCCTACTACACTGCACTGTAGTTCTGACTGATGCTGCCTGATGTGGCAAATCCAGAATGATGTCGTACCTCTCCCTGGGGGAAAACAGCACTTGGTATTGGCAGGATCTGCCTACAGACCTGGGCCAGCAACTACGTAGGGGGATAATTACTCCCGAATGGAATGAGAACTTCTGACCTCTAGAGCACAGCATGAGGTAGTTTCTTCCTTCCCAAGGGAACTACTGAAGAAGCAAACATTATTATGGATGACGCAGATGAGAAAAGGAGGAGTGGGGACAGGGAGGAGAATGAATTGTTTAAATGGAAAATTTTGAATTTATCATGTTTCATTTCCTATCAGTGCATGGAGAATTCAGAGAAATACAGTTTAGATTAATAAGATGAAAACTTACGGCTCAACATTAATTTACAAATAATTAAAGTAACTGTGGTGGTATTTCTTGAAGCCCAGAGAATCACCAAATGAGGCAGCCTCGTGCCCTCTTGTGGATTTCACTGTCTAAAGCAACATTTTATTTTTCTGAAAACAATTTTTGTGCTTTGAAGGCTGAGCTGCACCAGGAAAGCAACACACAGTTTTTCACAGAAAGTAAAGCAGTTTTTTGATAGCCTGTTTTTAATTGATTACTACTTTTCTGAAGGTGAAGGCTAAAGCAGGCAGCAAACAAAAAGTGACTACTTTGTTCTAGAGTAGGATTTTTTTTTTTACGATTTCTAATTATTAAAAATCTTGCCATAGAAGTTTTAGTCATAATTAACTACATACAGCTCTGTACAGATAGTATCAACTTAATCTGGTTGTATTTTAATCGTAACATTCTCACCTCCTTAATAGAAAAGAGCTCTAGTGCAGGGACAGGAATGGAAGATGATCATTCTGTTACCCTGAGAATAGCTAACTCATTGCTGGTTTGCTTCCTTGACCTTTTCCATATTACTTCCAGGTTGTATCAACACACCCCTTCCAAAGGAACTTACCTTGAATCCACTATATAGAAAGATATCTTACCTAATTAGAACCTACTAAATTAATAGTGTTCATAAAGTACTGTATTAGTTTTTATCCACGTGGCATAGAATTACCTTAGAGAACCTGACCTATCGTATCAGTAAGGATGTTCACTTGATTACTGACACTAAAAACACACCAAAAACACAACAGGCTACTTAGGTCAAGCAGTAGATGGCACTGAAATCCGTCTATGAGATGGAGTTATGTCATCCAAATGCATAAAACTTCATGAGGACGAAGTGTATGCATGTCTCAGCATGTTTATATTGTAAGTTTAGATTTGGTAAAAGAAAATAGATACCTCATAGCTGGACCTACAAAAGTCAGAGGAATAAAATGATTTTGTAAACAGTATTATTTCTATAGAAGAATACTTGCAAGTAAGTGTTAAAACTTATTGTTAATTTGCTTACTATTACTCATCTGAAAATGTAAAAATGATCTCTTTACAAAGCTTATTATTTACAAATATGAAAGCTTTATTCTTTTCTTTTTTTTCTTATTCTTTCAATTGCCTTAAGAATGAATGTGAGTGAAATCAATTTTTGTTTTCAAAACTTGACCAAAGACTGTTCTTAAAGAAAATAATAATGATTCAGTAGAGCTCACCCTAAAGTTGTTTCCTGGCTGTATTGCTGCTGGAATCTCGTACATACCAACACCATCCTTCTCCCATCCGGTATGTCCTATTTCCCAGAGTGAACCTGAACTATAAAACTCTTACATAAAGAAAACTTTATTATATTGTTCTTATTCAAGATAAAAGTCTGTCTAGTTCTAGATTTCTGCCTTAGAAATGCTGTTACAAAGTGAAACAACCAGGAACACTATCACAACCCAGATGACAGAACTAAGCACTCCAACCAGCAGGATCACACGGATCAGAGAAATGTGTCAAACCTGATCTTTCTCCCCATACTACTAATCCATCCCATAGAGGTCAGCTCACAACCATCCATTGTAAAGGCTCACTGCTTTCCCACACAGCTAGAAATCCTGAAGGCATACTAGCTCATTTGTGTTTCACGGTCTATAGGCATAGAGCAGATCTTAGCTCCAGGCCCGTGAGCCTTTACTCACTTCAGCACAACACCAGGCTTTCAAGACTAAGTCAGCACCTTCCCAGAGCAGCACTTGTGCCATTTGGGCAACCACCAACACCTCCGCACCACATTCCTCTGCACAGTCTTGATCTGTCTCAACAGATGCACTGAAATCAGATCACAGAAATTCCACAGATACAGATACAGCATCCCCAAGTAATTCACTACAGCACACAGAACTGAGAATAGGTTCAAAGTATATGCAACATTTTATTGAAAAAATATGAATGTTCTGTACATAAAGTACAACTCAGTGGGCTTAACAAAATCTCCAGAGACTTACTGGTTAACAAAGGTCATCTTTTCTTCCTTTTCCTCTAAGAACATAAAGCATACAATGAAGCAGCAGGTCCCTTGTACTTGTGCAAGTGCAATCCCATCACTGTGCATGTAGCACAGCACTTGGCCCTACACACGGGACTCCAACATGCTCAGCGTACTTTGATGGATGGTCTGCAAGAAATTTAAAGCATGGAGGAACTGCACAGGACTGGTCCTTCAATCAACTGATGATTCAAAATTTCATATGAGATCTCTGTATTCCTAAGCAGCCTTGTGTATCCATTATTTCTGACAAATAAATACAAAAATAAATAGGGATCTGGCCTCACAGAACCTCAAGTCTCAGAAGCAACACAATTTGTAGCAAGCTACATACATAATTCCAACTATATCAACATAATTTATTTAAATCTCTATCAATAAATGTATTAAAAGTATAAATTCTTATCCAATACTGAGAGTTTAGTTCTGGAAATAAACCCAGGGAAAAAAAAAAAAAAAAAGCTTTTTCAGTTCTCTTACAATTTAGTGTGCTCTTAGAAAATGCCTTATAGCTGAACTTCAGCAGAAAGAAGCTGCTATATAATGTTATTCTATTCCCCAAACCTAATATAAAAAGCTTTTAAAATCTTTTTACAGTAACTGGCTTTCATGTCCTAACTTTACATACAGTTACTAAAAATACTGCACATGGCAGTGTTGTCCAAAAATAGGTTTAATGGTAAAACTACATGCACAAATGCTGGAGTATCAAAGCAGAAACCGAATAATGTGGCAGCTTCACAATTAAATTATGTTGCTAATCGGATGGTGTAACAATACTGCAACCCCAAAAGATATGTATGTTGCAAATGGAAAGACAATGAACAGAACTGCCTGAGGAGAAAGTTAGGCAGAAAAACCTTTTTTTCTTCTCCAAATAAAATTGGAATGTTCATTATCACCAATAACGTAAATGTAGGCCAGCATTAGAAATTTGTACTAAATCAGGAGTAAATTGTGATGACTTCTCGTCCACCTCCTCTGACAAGTAATACTCTCTCCAGACCCTCAGTCAAGACTTCAAGAAACTCCATGTCTGTTTCAGTAAAGTCAAGGACAAAGAAATGTTAAAACCAGAATGCACAATGATTAGCCTCCCCCCTTCCAGAACTGTAGTAAAACATTGGATTCGGAATGTTATAGGCAATGAAAAAGAAGAACTCTGAACAGTCCTTTTAAGTTTATACTTATTTCAACCCAGGACAGGAGAAATTTTCCTACAGGCAGATTTAGGGAGATCAGATTTTTTTTCCAACAGTTAAGAAGTGTTGCCTGTGGCTGAACACATTTCTACATGCTTTTATTGTGAAATATCTCACTGCAAGATGCTACATGAGAACCAAGTTTAAATTGTACTGTACTCAATTTGACACACCTGCATTCATCCTTCTAAACAGATATAGACATGGTGGCAATAGGACAGAGTTAGGGAAGGAATACAGTGGCTTAATGTAAGCTTTAGGAGTTTTTTTGAAAGCAAGACTCTTTCACTTTCCCAGTAAAATGGTCTGAGCACCAGGATACACAGACATCCCCTCCAGTTGTTCTTTGCGAATATTTTATGCTGTTTGGTCACAAAGGCTCAGCCTCTCCAGGGATGGCTGGAGGAGTAAGTAGCACCACCCAAAGTTACCCATAGCCTCAAGTTCAACATCTCTCCTGCAGCTGTAGCAGCTGTGGTTGAAACACCCTTATGCTGAGAAGGAGTGTTTTAATCTCTTCTCCAGCCAGCAAGCTGTTGTGTAACAACTGTTACCAGTTTCCCTCCAGAGTTAGGAGAAAACTGCAATCATTTGGTCTGTGATTCACAACTCATGATACACATATTTCTGGCACAGTTCAAAGAAAGGCTTGCTAACATGACAGTACAAACCAAGGCTGAAGAGAAGCTATGGGCAGAAAACTGGAATTCCAGGAGGCTCTGCAGACTGCGACCCCCAGCTCTGACCTTGCTTAGAGGCATGGTGCAAGTATCCTTCTAGGTATCTAAATACTGTAGGTTTGAATTTTAATCGTACCAGAGCATTGCATTCACAGCTAAACTTCCAAATTCCATTGTGAGAGAATATACCTGAGATACAATCTCTCTATCACCACTTCCTGCTCACTCAAATTCTGACACTGTCCTGAACTCAGAGCACTGGCTACGGTGAATGCCTCCTTAAACATCTGCTACATCCACTATTGAGAATTAATCTCCAAAGTCAGCACTGCAGACTTCATTCCTGGCTGCAGGCCCCAGCATTTAAATGACACTGTATCATATAGCAGTCCATATGCCTTTCAGAATTAGCCCTTGCTCCTGCCCTAGAACACATTAAGTGTTGTCAAACTGTTTACCCTTTTCTCTAATGGCAAAATAAACACAAATGAATTGCATGTTGTTGCACAAGCAAGACTTGCAAGGACTCAGTAAATTACGTTAAATAAGAATTGAGACAACACTGATTTCAAATCTACAAGGCTTTCAGAGCAACCAATGGCAAATTTTACTTGAAGCAACTACTATGTAGCAGCCCAAGCAAGTACTCTCCACTCAGTGGAAACTGTCACTTATTACAGTCTGACGTTTGTGTCAAAACAACTTCAAGAACACACATTGAAGTTTGTATGTGGACCAGGCCTTGACTGAAAGGATACAGTTCTCATCGCCATCAGTGTTCTTTGGAGGACCAGGCATATTAAGGAGAACAAGTCTGGCATCATGGGATCTATTAACAATAACTTCATTCAGCTTCACTGCTGTGTGCATCCTTCGGACATTAGATTGGTTCCTGCAGAAAAAGCACATTTAGACTTCCTGTTAGAAACATGCTCTGAAAAACAGAATGCCCAAGAAGTCCTTACAAACATACCTTAAGTCTCCTAAATACCCTGCTCAGTGTCAACTCAACAAACAGTACTTTTCTTCAAACAATGACAAAGATACTAAAAAAGATTTCACAGAGTCCTTCAGATTCTGCCAGCCCATCCATCTTAAGATCCCTGGAGTTAGGTCTCCAAGTGTTGAAGTTACGCTGCTTTTAGGAAGCACATTTTATAAAGAGAATTTGGAGCCTTTCACAAGAAGCTGAAAACACATTTGCCCAAGGAGATATGCTCTTTGACCATGGATGTTTGTGACTGCAGAGTCTTCACTTTTGGCAGCCTCCTCTAGAACCCCTCCTGTAGCAGCACAGACCTCCCATGGCTCAGTACCAGAACACCACTTTTCTGAGATTCATCAGAATGAAGGCATAGGAGGGCATCATTGTGTTCCATCCATGCTCTCTGTGAGTGGACTTATCTTTTTGTGTAGAACAGCATTTGACATCTCCAGAAAAAGCCTGGTTTGCTACAGCTTCCTACTCTACAAATGGCTGGATGCATGCCTGCTTGCGGGACTTTACCGGTGTTTAATAAAGATTTTAATCTTTTCTTCAGTTTGACATTAATCAACCTCTCTGCCTGGTTATTTGCAAAAAAAAAACCCTATGATCTGAGCATCTTTGAAATCTCAATCATGCTTTCAAATCTGATCAGCCACTTGATTCAGAAGTTGCTGGAGAGAAGGGAATAGATGCAGAATGACCTTACAAGCCTGCTCTTTCAGAATCCAGGTACACAATTAATTCTGTACATAGGCACATTATCAATTTATCAGAGTATATCAGCACAAAATAACATCAATTCATGCAGGAATAGAGCTGGAAAGTATCCGTTAGGAATTCCAAGTCAGGAAATGTTTCCTTCCTACAGGAAATCAATCATTATTTTGGTACTGCAAAAGGAAAAGCAAAACAGAAATAGACTGATAAAAAGGCGAATATATTTCCAGTTGTGAGGATTCTATGATTTCCCATTTGTTTTGTTTCTTCATTTTAATGTATTAAAACAAGGTATTGGTAGATAGACTGAATATGAACACGCAGTTTTCCTGATTCAGTTTTACATGTTATGAGTTAAAGTCCTTAGTAACCTTGCTGCTCTTCCAAATACTTAGTTTTGCAAGATGTATTTTATATATACAGAAAATAGAAGATGCAATAGTATGATTAATATTTGTTATAATAACAGCAGTCTATCCACTTTGAATGACTTCTGTTATTTCAAGTTCTTATTTAACATAGAGCAAGGACATCCTCTGTCTTCACCATGTCAGCTTCAGGAAGCCACAGACAACACAGAGACGCACCAGATTATGTTTACAGGAAGCGTGAAAAAAACCAGCACCAGAAACAATGCACTGTTATTAACTATGTATAGTTTCAGAAAAGCAATGGAAAATTAAAGGCTTGGTATTCTATGAAATGACTTTTAAAACTTGCATCTCTCCAGTGATGTGAAGGTGTAGACTATGAGAAAGGGTTTTTTGTTGTTGTTTTGTTTGTGTGTTTTCCGAAGATTCCAGAGACTGCCAGAAATAACATCATAGCAGTATTGAGGAAGGACCCACATTTTGTGAGACACTTTGCTGAAGAAAAAAGGTTCAGACCTGTAATTGTTTGGTTTTTTTCCATGACTTGTGAGGATAACTTACAGTTCGTTACTCGCTATTTATAATGATACTTAGCTTACGTGGCTAATCCTGCTCCCTTTAAAACCATTGCTAAGACTGCTTAACTCTAACTCATTTTCTGTTCTTTCCTCCAGTAATTACATATATTTTTCCTGCTCTTAGTTGAGATAACAAAGTGTTCCCTCAACCACCTTAAGGCACTTCTACGTTAAATAACAAACTTACAAGTTTTCCCACTCTCTGAAAGCATGGAAGAGGAAAAAGTACAGGTAGTTAACACCAAATTCAGCAGAATTTCTACAGTATATGAACTATATATGATTTCACCCTAAGGCAGATTTGATTTTCACTGCTTTATTGTCAAGAAAAATCTGTAACTTTGTCAAATATGCAAAGCTGGCAGGATGAACTCTTCACACAAGATGCAATACATCAAGAGATCACAGGATATTCACATATTTTTATACTAAGCCACAACGAGCTTTACTTCTAGTTATCCAGGTGGTGCACACGTAGTAACACTAAAACGGTTGTTGTATGTCCATGCTCTTTCAACAATAAATCCATCTTAAGGGGTTTTAATCACAAACATATTCTATTTCAGTCATTCATCACCAGCCCCAGAGCCTCTTCCTTGCTGTATTAAACATCCATACTTGACATTAGATCAGTAAAGATATCAGTCTTTTATTAATTGTCACTAGATCCGGGAAATTATCAGTCTGTTTTTTTAATAGTGCATTTTGTTAATGTATTTGGGAGGCAGGAGGAAAGTTAGAATAGGCTTTAATGTCTCCAGTTCAGAATTTGACAGTATCAAGTAAAATACTGAGGCACGTGTGCCACATTTAATATGTTAGAAATTTCTCAGGAGGCTAACTGCTATCTTTTCAGCAGTCAGGTCTCAGTGTTTCCTGTGCAAGTCTAAACCAAGGATTAGAAGGGAAAAGACAATAAATGCATAGCACAACTAGACTTTCAAGAGGTGCAAACCATTGACTCTGACAAGACTCACGGTTTAATGCTGATGAGATCTCTAAAGCTTCCCACAGCACTGCCTCGGTTCCGCTTCTCAGCATCACATTTCTCTTTTGTCCAGGTCATCTGAATGTTCTCAGGCACCGTGTCCCCCTCATCTTCTTCATCTGAGTACAAGCTTTCCAGACGTGCTATTGAATGTCTGTCCTTTACTAGCTGAGCCTAGAGGGCATGTGAACAACAAGGTGAACTCAGAGTTTGTTTTACCATTTATGGTTCTTTCTAAGCAATGAAAGACTTTTTGTTCTATTGTATCTTTTATTGTGTGCAGTCAATTTAGTGCCTGGTACAGCTCAGATACTAAATGCCTGCCCTAGCTAAAAATCCTACATAACAAAACTAACTTTAAACTACTTAGATGATTGTGAGCCATGCAGAATTTGAGCTAACAGATGCCTGCACATCTATGCAATAGAAAAGAAAAAAAAGACACTCCATCTCACATCATGACATGATCTGAAACAACCAATGTTTGATACAAAATTGATGACAAAAAGTTGGACAAACACACGCACAAAAATAAGACCGGACACTTAGGAGGCTAACAGTCCAACCTACAATGAAGCTTTCAGTAGGAAAACAGGTTATTCTATGAACTGAGACAAGCCTCAGACATCCCACATAAAGCAAAATCAAAGTCAAAACTGGGTTGAGACTTACATCCTCGCGTCACTGAGCATCATCTACACTGCAAAGGGGAACACAAATTGTTTCTGCAGCTTATATGCTGCCACTGTTTTTTCCTAAAACAAATGATTTCTAACATGGGTTTGCATGTGCAGCAAGGCTATTCAGTGGCAATTCTGGGAAACAAAAAGCTACACTAAATGTATTTCCTTTTAGCTTTAGAATACAGGGGTTTAATTTAGAAGCAGCTATTATAAAACACTACCAGGAAGGCGCTGCGTCATCCACCTCAGCAGCCCATAGTAATCAGCCACAAATGACATACCTCCCTTTCCCGCTCTGTTTTTGTCAGCCTCATTTGCCTCAGCATCTGAGACCTCTGCTCCATCATAAGAGTTCTCTCATAAGTATATGCTGAAATATCACTATTATGCTGCAGAAATAAGAAAAAAATATTGCTCTGAAGTCATAATCAAACACCATCATTTCCATCATGAAGTGAAAAACAGGCTCAAATCCCTTACCATTTCTACCACTTCTACCTCTGCTTCTATTCGGAGTTGATAGAGGAAAGTAGCCAAGTCTTTCTTCATCTGGATGCTGTTGTCATCCATCTGAGCCACAGTAAAAATTCTCATCTTGCATTTTCTCCAAACCTAGTGAGGGAACGTAAATTCTCAATAGATTTGATTTAATAACACTCTGCTTTATGAAATGAGCTTACCAATATAACTACTGTTGTTTATCACTGCAAGCAATGCTACTGGGCCTTTTTTCTTTACAGTAATGCATACCGAAGTAATTGGTAACATTCTTTTTCTAAGCTCCTTACTTTGTGCTGTTTGAGTAGAAAAGGAAGAAGCATCAACATGCCTCCATCATGCACAATCCACCACACATCAATGTTGCCTTCATTGTAACGCTCATGGTTGCTGGGATAGAAAGACACATTTTTGGGAACCAGCAGAGCCAGATGGGCTGCAGTTGTGCAACGAACAGTACCTGCCAGGAGGGGAAAGAACAGTTACCTTCAATTCTGCAAGAGTCATCTATAGTAAAAAACAAAACAAAACAAAACAACCACTCACTAAGCAAATGTCAGCAAACCATACAAGTTATCACTTACCTAAAGAAAAGTACATACTGGAACGCTCGCACAGACAGATCAGACAAACGATGCAGCTAGGATAAAATAGACTTACAGGAACACAAGCCCTATTTCATGTCTGAAATAAAGGCTGTGATCTTCAAAGCTAAATACAAGGAAGAAGCAGATGTTCTAATTTGTCTGTTAAGTAGCTGGGCTATCTAAAACAACAGGGGAATGACAGTGATAGAGCAAGGGCAGCGCTAGCTCCCATAGTAAAGATGGCTAAATTAGCACCTGTGGAAAGAGATTATCTAGGAAAAAAATAATAGATTGCCACCAAAACAGTATCTCTCAAGTTCATCATTTTGAAGCATTCATTAGAAAGATTAATTTTAACTGCTAAATTAATCTTTGAAGAACTTTCATAGGCCTCTTGGCTACAATAAATGATATTTCAAATATAAATCAGTTTTGTAAGAAATCATCTACAGACAATTTGGTTATTGCTTTGCCTGAAAGCATAGATACACTTTCCCCTCTCTCCTCAATCACATCAGCTGGTCTCACATGAAAGATTTTACTTCCCTCATGAACTTAGCCTCACTTGCTGTATTTACACCTTTTGTAACATAAATCTGAAGGCTTCAGATTACCACGTTTATTTAAAAAACAAACAAACAAACAACAACCAGCACACACAACCCCAGCAATACTGTGTAAATATACGAGACCACTTTTTTTCTTTTTTAAGATTTAAGCTTTGTTAACTCAACATCAGAAGAAGCAAAAACTGTAAGAAAAATAATAAATTTCACAAAAATTCAGTTAAAATCCCCAGTGTGTAATGTATGTATAATAAACATCTTGGTGCACAGTCTTTGGTCCCACCAAACCTTCAAAACTCACCTATAAACGTCTTCCATGACCTTGGATCTTCACTTTGCCTCCATCCATACGGCCATCCCAAAACCACGGTATTATGTTTCATGCCACCAAGCCCACAGGACTGGATCAAGTGGGCAATTCCTTCCCGAACTTTATTGGCTACAACCACTTGACAGAATCCTTTCACCTTTTCAATGTCCATCATATTTTTAATAGTCTGGAAGACAGTCAAGGAAAAACCTCATACGCAAGAAGAATTCCATGTCTTTGTCTATCATTTGATTACAGAGTACATTCCTCATTCATATGACCACAGGTAAAACACGTTTTAAGGCAAAGTTCAGCTCAATCACTTTCCTTAATAAAACAGAAGAGAAAATGCCCGCTCATTGTATATAATACCTGATACTAAAGCACACAAAGTTCCCTTCCAAACATCATTATTTCCAAGATACAAAGCAAGCTTTTCTTTTGGGTTTGTGCTATAATCTCATACTCATAAAAATTGCAGCAGTTAGTGATATCTGTTACTACCCCACTTCCCATTTTCTAATCTTAAAACATCCAACTTTTTAAACACACATTTAATTAGCTTCACTTGGATTTCCAGTTTTGATATCTATATGTAGTTTGATGTGTTACTATATTCATTTAGGACATACGAGCACTAAAACCCCACTTGAATCCCACAAACACCCCACACAAGAAAACCATGCCCTCTGTTCAAAAATTGAACTCGCTCAACCTGTAGGCCTATGAATTCATTTTTCCTTTTTTAACAGTGCTCCTGAACAAAAACCCTTTGGGGAAAACAATGATATGCAGATAAGGCACAGATGAAAGCAGGCCTATGATGTCAGGTTTACACAGTGAGAAAGATTAAATGATTTATTAACAAATTTTCAAGACCATCTTTTAATGCTTTTTGAGATAAATTTATCACCATGCAGAAAGAAAGACAGTACATTTGCTAATACTTGAAATACTCGAAAGTCACTGAAATGTTTCTTGTTATGTCCAGAAACTAAATAGTCATCTTCCCTTCATTAATCAGCATACATAAACTTCCAGAGTAATTATTTGCTATAAATTAAGACAGTTTTATGCAGTCAGGCTTCTTATACAGGTAGAAAGCATTCATCTTATATTCTCAAAGAAAACTGACAGCTGAAACATTTGCAAGCTCTTTAACAAACAGCTGTAGCACTACTCAGCTCGTACTGCATTTCATGGAAGTCTTACCGATACGCTTTTTGCCATGAAAGTTTATGAAATTCCTTTAGGGACTGATTTAGCACACTGACCTGTTCAGCAGCCTGGGCTTCTCCGTAAGTTTCCAAGAAGTTCCCTTGGATGACTGATCCTATGATAGTTAAACCTTTGCCGGCTTTCAGCTGGGATGCAAACGTTAACAACCTTGGGTATTTTACATGCAAATCTTCATCAAGTTTCAAAAGCACCAGCAACTGAGGCCTGGAGGAAATTAAATTAGAATTTATTTCTTATAATAAATTACAAAGACTTCTGAAAAACTGCCTCATTCATTACTTTAACTGTGTCTGAATATTAACTCTGATAACTACACTCTACCTCCTCCATTAGGAGGGCTTTAATTAATAATTTATTTCTCTTGATTCAAAGCAGATTTGAGGCACTGAGGGAATTGTATTGTTTTGACAGTCATAAAACCCATTATGTACTTAGCTTAAGTGATTTTCATTAGTGTTTTATTACGAGGTTGATTTTTCAAGGATCTGTTAAGCACAATTATACCACATGCTTTGTGAGAAAGGCTGTCCCTCCAGATCTATCTCGTGCTGAAAGTTTGAGAAAAATCAATGTTTTTATCATTCTGCTTTTTGACCCTTAAGATATTTTACAGATTAGTTACATTATTTTCTCTCTTAAGTTAAGGTGAACCAAGTTCAAAAAGACTTAGACACTTTTTTTTTTTTTTTTTTTTTTTTTTTTAAGGGAGATTCCTATTCCTCCTGTTCAGAGCCTGACAAGAGCTGTGCAACACGTAACTCAGAGGAGAGTTCTGTAATCTGCTTAACATACAAAGCCAGAGGGAGAAACGTTGGCCTCTCTTTCAGTTTTTAAGCCTCAAATGGTAGCAAGTACTTCTTCATGCCCTTAGCAAATTACAGTGGGCCTCTGGAACTCTGCACTTGGCAATCTTGACAGGTTCCACTTCTGATTATATATTCTGGGCATTTAAATTCAATCACACAGATCCCCAATATCTCGCTTGGAATCCAATTTAATCCTTATGTGTATGTAGACAATCAAATCAGTGCATTCTACTAGTCTAAAATGAGTACCTCCAGTTCTTTGTGTGTGGAGGACCCTCCTCCAGTCTGAGTAAGGCGTATCTCGCAGCGCTGAGTGAAAGACCCCGGATACCATCACCCCATTCCTTCTCTGCACTGTGAACAACACACAGTTTAGCCATCATTCAGTTTTATGAGCATTTAAATGCACATTCACAATTACGATACAGAGAAATTATTACCTTATTAGTTCAATACTGTGATGCACAGCATACATCACATGCACATATGTACGTCTATGTGTGATGCATATCACATAAGCAAAATGCAAATATTTCAGTCAAATGTGTATGACACTACCTTCCTACATTTAATTTGTAATCAGCACTCCACTACAGAGATTTCCCAAGCATAAACAGCAGGCATTTCAATATTTGCTAAAATCAGGTTATACAACAATATTACAGCCAGATTCAATCAGACATTAACAGTCTGCCTTCAGCTGTTCTGGGCCTGAAGCAGTTGTGTGTGGTAAACAAGAAGAAAAGTCCCCAACCAGGGTTTCAGGGTACAGGCTGGAGATAGTTGATAAGCAACACAGCCAGTCCTCTTCCTACCATCTCCTTTTCAGTTAATACTTACCCTTGATATTCAATGTACTTGTAAATCATTCCTGCAATTAGCATAGCTACCAAAGCATAATACCAAGATGAAATGAACATCAGTGCCAGGCAAATACTCATGCCTAAAAATGAGAGAGCCCTAAAACAAAAAGCAAAGATATTAGTGAGTAGCGGGATAGAAAAGCAAATGAATGAAGAAATACTAACTTATTATCTCACTCCTTTTTCTTTAAATATTCTATCTGAACTGCCAATGAATAAGGCTTGCAGGGAATCTCCTATTACAGGATACAGTTTTAGTATCCTGTTGTAGGAACAAAACTCATTCCATTAATTATCTGGTCTGATCCACTATGAATATTACATCGATATCCCCTTGTCTAAAACCAATATCCAGAGAAAGAGAACATGTCCACAACTCTCATGGAGAGGATTCTCCCCAAATCCATGTTGTATATCACAGACCAGGTGCTGAGCACACTGGACATTTGCTTACCAGTGATAGTATTTAAATCGGGGCCGCCAGTTTGGAGTTCTAAGAAGTGTTTGTACTGCACATGCTAGATTAACAAAGAGGTAACACATCAAGAAAAACCTGCAGGAACAAACAAATAACATCAGCAATACTTTTTAGCATACACATTGACAGGCTATAATTACATGGATTATTTACTACCGAAGTATGACTACCATTTAGTTTCTATTAGCCTGAATTATCAGTATACAGTTCGTAGAACTTCTAATTGGACAAATCTAAACGTACCCGCAACACCAGCCCTGCCTTTTACCACATTCTGTATTGGAAATAATATTTTCCCAAAGAAAATATGCCTATACCAAAACCACGTTTATTCACAGAACATTCCTGAACTGAAATATTATGAGCCACAGGTTAGAGAAATAATAAAAAAAAGGAACTCAGGCTCCAGTCATTTGTTTCACCAGTTTAAGATACAGTTATGACATACAATCAAATTAGTAAAACTCAAACACATGTTTTCTGTGTTTTGTTTTAGTTCAGTTTTTTGTTTTTACAGTAACTGCCCTGTTTCTTACATTGAGAGAATGGGAGCCACCATGTCGAGGGAAGCAATAAGGATTCCCAGCTCAGCAATTAATGCTGTTAACAGAAGAGCCCATGTTGGTTCACCGTTTGCTTTGCCATGACCAAAAACCTGAAGAAACAGAAACATTTGCAACTTTCACCATTAGATATCAAGCATATTTTCCATATATTTCATAAGTATAAAATGAAAAAGTGGCAATCTATTTAGAGAAACTGTAATAATTTTCTTAGCGCTATTTTCTCTATCTAAAGCAAGGAGTTCATTATAATGACTTTTTCTGCTTCATCAAATTAGATGTGAATGTTCATAAAACTACTATATATGTAAATTCAAAGTCCTTTAAAAATATTCCAGTTTTTAACAAAGGAAAACAGAGCACAGAAAAAAAAAAATATTGACCCTCACTTCAATGCTGGGAAAACAAATCTTACTTCCAGGAGCATAAAGGCAAATCACTGGCTAGTTATTATGGACAGAGTGTCATATTTTATACATGTACCCAGAGGAAAGGAATAATGTTGTCCTTCGCTATTGCCTGCAGCAACCGGGGGGCTCCGGTAAGGCTCTGTAGACCTGCTCCACAGGTAGAAAAGAAGGACCCAATCACAATGACCCACGGAGAGGGCCATGAAAGGGTGCCCACCACTAAGTTCTTGTTCACTGCATCGCCATACCTGCAGAGAGGAACAGCAAGACACTGATATTTAAAGGAGTATTTTGATACTCATGTTCAGTTTTCTTGGTCAGTATTAAGATGTCATTTACATATTAACTATCAGATATTCTCTGCAATGGGAAATATAGAAAGTAGCAAATAATCTTAGTTACTTCTAATACACAGCTAGCAAACATCCATAACCTAATTTCAGCCATTTGAACTTATTTTTTTTTTATTACTTATTATAAAATTCTTACTTCATTGTCAGAATGCGATTTCATACTTTCATTGGGAAAGATCTGCATTTCTTAACAACAAAAAAAAAAAACAATTTTGAAAACACTCAGCACAACCCAGCATCAGACCATCCTACAGGCAGATTCAGTGTTTTTATTTGGTAGTTTGGTTTGTTTGCTTTTCCCCTCAGACTTAATTATATTCAAATGCACTTCCCTGTTTGTCCACAGACATGAGACAATCAGTGTGAGAGAAGTTTTAAAAATAAAAAGTACTTGTAGACTCTGGTACTGGAAACATCGTTATGAGTTAACAGACAAAAATGTTAAATAAATAATCTAGGGGCAGAGTTAACCAAATATTAACCTTTATCCAGTTATGGTTTCCTACTTTGGTTTCTGTGTGAGAAACATACAACTATGGTTTAAAAGTCACCCAGAGGTAAAGGCAACAAAAATAAAAAAATAATTACAAAAGATGGGTGGGGGAAAACCAGCACTCCTTGCTAAAAGAAAAAGGAAGTACAGTATTAAAGCAGTAAAGCTTAATGGTTACTTACTTATCTCTTAGGACTACACCTTCTATGCAGGCTCCAAATAACAATACACAACTGAAGTCTTGAGTACAGAGCGTGCTAAGGAAGCAGGATTTATTTAGACATGGCAGATGAAAACTAGAAAGTGTTGGGAAAAGTTCCCTATCTGCCTCTGTCCTACAGCATTTGTACTACAGTATTTCCACCGGTGAGTAAATTAACATCCCACTGTCATATATACTTATAATGTAAGTGACAGTTACTGCTCTAAGTTTCAATTTTTAGAATAATATTGCCTGAAATGTTACAATAAAGGCAATAACCTTTTAGGAAGTAACTTGCATGTAAACATCAATTTCATCTACAACTATAGAACAGAAAATAATATTAAAACACTTTTTCCTACTTCTTCTCTTGTGTCTGAAGATATTTTGAACAGATGGCAAATAATTACCTGGCACTTTCTCATGTTGTGATCTCTGAGAGCATTCACATCACCTTTGATGTCTTTGAATATTTGTTTTTAAACTCTACTATTTCTGCACTGGGAAATATAACATAATTCAATTTTCTTGGCTCTAGCATTCCAGGAAAGATTTTGATCTGGTGACTGAAATTCAAATGTTTAAATCATAAGCTCTACCTCCATCTCTGAAACACAGTTAAAAAATACAAAGCATAATAAAAGAGGAAACACTGTTTTCTCCTAGAAATTATGTGCAAGCTTTCCACTGGGTGGCATAATAATATTTACGTATGAGATTATTCCGTATGAAACTAGAGCTGGGGGGTCACATCTGTGACCTGGTTTAACTCAGAGGAAACATTTTTGTTCTCGTTGGCTGTTTGGGTTTTTTGTTGTTCTTTGTTTTTTTTTTAAGTACAAGGTCAGTCCCAGAAATAACATCTGGAAAAGTCAGCGCTCCTGAGAAGCTGGGGTAAGTGAGCTGGGATCCTGACTGACAGCCTTGCAAGGTTTGGCAGAAAACACAGGTTCAAAACAGCAGAAGTTCCAGGAGAAGCAGCTCCTCAGCCAAGCTCCCTTTGGGGGGATTTATTCAGAAAGCCCATAAAATTTTATTTTTAAGGTCTTACTCATTAGTGTTTTTTGCTGGTGGTGATTTATCTTTTTGGAGTTTTGTTTGTTGCTTGGGGTGGGAGGTCAGAGGGATGGGTTGTTTGTTTTTTTTTCAGAAAGTCTCCTATCTTGATAAATTGTAGTTCAGGAAATCGACGGCTAGCTGAAGCTGAAAGACATCTCTCTAGCAGGAAAAGAGATTTAAAAAAAGACAGCTTTTCCTAAGCAAAGCTCCCATGGCTCCACACATGGAACCTGAGATCTTCAACTGGAACAAAGGCTGTTCCTGTGAACACACACTCAGCACCTAGAAAATCGGTGTGAGGGATATCCTCATCATTTGCAAATAAAGTGCTCTGTTCTCACTGGAAATGACGAATCATTCACAGCTACACGGAGCTTACTACTGAGTACAGTCATTGTAAAACTTCCACGCCTGCCAGCAGGGGATGTACTAAACAACTAGACTCTCTCTAGTTTGCCTTGTCTTAAAGTGTTCAAGATAGCATGACTAAGTCACTCAAACTAAAAAGACATTAAAGGACCTGAAATCTATCATTTCTGTGGTTAAAGCTTTCCCTCATCTTATCAGTCCACCACATCCTAAGAAAAATATGTATCAGTATTTAACCAGCCTGAAACACTACAGACAATTATGTAGCAAAGAAAAGCAACTAAAATGCAGAAGAATAAAACAAAACATACACACACAGAAAAGGGAGTTGGAAAACCACAGGATAGCAATTTAGATGCTTCCAGCCTAAGGACTCTTTTTTCTTGTTGGAGACCAATCATACCCACAATAATTTAGTCACCTGAAAGCAGTTCCACAAATCAGATACATAAGCACTCATCTGAGGCACTTGCAGTGCATTAGGACTGTGCTAATTTTAAAAGGATACAGACTAATGACGTGGTGACAATAGCAAGAATCGTTCCAACAGGAATGGATTTTTGTGCATCTTTGAGGTCCCCCGATCTGTTTGAACCAGCCATGATGCCTGAAAATACATTATGGACGTAAGATCAAGATCAGAGACCCACAATGCCCCTTTCATAATATTCTCACCTGTCACTGACGGGAAAAAGATGCCAACCAGCACCATGAATGAAGTAGATATATCCGAAAGCACATACAGATGAAAGTTGCTCTTCTGGCCTGTTGCATCAACAGAGGGGTGATGTGCTTTCTCCAGTATCTCTCCTTTCTCCAAATAATTGCTCCATAAGTTGTCTTCAGCATCATCACCACACCACAGAAAAGAAAAGCATGTTTCAGTTCAGATTTGTTCTCATTGCAACAAATCTACTACTGAAGATTACAAATGTAATTCATGCAATTCGCTGAACAATACAAATTAAGACATGCAAGTTACGGGAAAGAAAATTTCTATTTCATGCTTTCAAAAACAAAACAAAATTAATAAATGTATATGAATGGTCAACAGAAATCTAAGCACATTTTATCCTCAAAATTTACTACATGTAACTTTCTTTTAACTTCATACTGATCTTAATCCCCAGAAATACACTGAGCCTTTTTAATGGGCCACTATATCCACACACACAACTGCAAATTAACAGCAGCAATATTTGCCAGAGATCTGGATATATACTGGTTTGCTCTTTAGATAGGGGAAAACATGGCATTATGTTGTTGGCATTTCAAATTTCACTTATAAACGCTGAATCCATTTCAGAAATCAGACTACTGGTTCCTTTGTAAACTGGAACTTTAAGTGCTCAGCACCAGCACACAGCATCTGTTCGCTGGCACTCATTTCAATACTGAAAGCTTTTCAACAATATTACATTCAGGACTGGGCAAAGAAGGAGCTAGACTATTTTTATACGAGTTATATATTTTTATGCCACACCTTTTAAAATGCCACTAGCTGCTCCTGGAATGCCTGCTATCTCTGTAACATTGTTCAGTAGGAAATATTCATCACAGTTCTCGGTGGTTAAGTTTGTATTGTGGCAGAAGTTCTCCCAAAGCTTAGAGGCCACGGTGATATTATCCTTAACTATGGTTTTGGCACAAACATCAAACTGATCTCTTATCAAAGTCCTGTTGCCCAACATGCAAATTCTGGAAGGAAAATGTAAAAAACAGCGTTATTACACAGCACCTGCAATATGAAATCTGCCTTTCCCCTTCACCTCCCTTTCACATCATGGAAGCTTCAAGTGGCTCTAGTTTTCCACGTTATTTCTCAGCTTCAAAAAGATGGTGGTAGCAGGAAGAAGACGATGCATCTGTTTTGCTTGAAAGTTGGATGTTCCCACCAATTTTGGGAGACGTAAAATTGTGATTTAATGAATTTGGTAACAAGGATAAATTTACACTAAATAATGAAAGGGAAACATTAAGCAACATTTTTATTTTCATTTTAACAGAACTGTAGGAATGGAAGATACTAAGAATATCTGAAGATACTTCGAAAGGCATTATACTCATTTCTGAGCAGCAGCGCTTAAGTGATTTGTGACATTTTAGCTTCAGAATTAGAAGTATACAATTCAGTCACAATAAGCAAACCTTCTCGTCAGAAGATAATATTTATCACTGCTAAAATCATCCAGTGCCTGTTGTGACTCACCTAAGTTTATTCCAGCATTCAAGATTTTTAACACAAATCTCCAAAGATGATTCCAAAGACAGTGTGATACAACATAAAAAACAGTTTGCTGCCACTGAAGTTTATTCAGCCTCTCTTCCCGTTGCCATAAAATGCCCATTGAGAGCAGGGCCAGGGTGAAAATTTACTATTCTCTGCCATTTTAATAAGTTGTATTAGTTCACAGATCTCAAGCACTCAGACCAGGAAAATGGAAGACACAAGGCCATTTCTTTAGGGTTTAGAGCCTTGGCCTCCTGTATAAAAGATAAGCACGATATCTAGTTATTGCAGTAAAAGAAAAAGGAGTACAGACCAATGAAGAATGATAAGGAGAACATTCAAGAACAATACAAGAGGCAATGAGGGGAGGTAAAGACGCTATTTTTTACAGCTGTGAACCTGCCACTGTTGTAAATTATTATAATAATTGGGCCATAAATATCTGAAGGGAGCACTTGAGGGTTGTGACTGCTCAGTCACAACACTCTGAAATGTAAATAACTATGCAGTCTCAACTCCTCTATTTCCATATTCCATCTCCTGCCAGCAGTATCAGGAAACACTGTTTGCATTTCTGGTAAAACACATGCATCCACATTATTGCTGCTTCAGCTTTGAGTTTAAGAAACCTTATTACATGTTTAACAAGCCAAGGGACATACTTCCAGAGCAGAGCTTCTCATACAGTAAACTCATCTGCTTTCAAATTAAGGGGAAGCTCCACTGGACCTTCAGCACCAACTCATCATACCTCCCTCGTTCCCAAGAAATGTTCTAACTTCTGAGGGAGCAGCTGCAACACACCACCACAGTTTCCAACCACAAAGGCTGCACATCATTTCTTACTGGCCAGGGGAAAATGGAGCTGCCACACTCTTTCTTGTTGAGGACGACTGCATAAATTCTTGCTCTAAAGTAACTCAAAAGCCGTAGGCTAAGATACTGGATTGTCTTTGTGGGAAGCAGAGAAATGTCAACCTCCATCAAGCTAGTACATTCATGAGACTTAGTTCTACTGAAATAGTTAAGGAATGTGACAATATATTTATTTTAGCCCAAGGAATTTCTATTCCATGAGCTTTGCACGCTGTTACTATATACAGCTAAAAATAATCTGAAATAATTCACAAAAAAGAAACTTTGACAATGTATTAGGATAAAGTTTTAAGTAATTTCCATTGAATCCCATCTTCCAAACCTGTAATCAATGCTATACCCCACCAAGGAAGAAATATTACTCACGGAAATTCAGGTGGATCAAAGATGGACTTGATAGCTCCAGCATAAATGGATAATATGGATATTACTACGCAGGCCAAGAAGAGGGAAGCAAATTTGTTAACATATTTCACACCTACAAAGACCACCACTGCCATTAAGATGAGGAATACAGTTCCATACACCCTCATGTTGTTTAGCATAGCACTGGATGCATCATGGGCACCGGATGGATAAAAAATTGCTGCTTGTGGCACAATATATGTCTGAAATAAGAAGAAAGCAAGCTGAAGGAGCACAGAAACAGAACTCTGCCTATACTACTGTAGTGATCTTGTTCCCATACCAAAAATGTTTATCACTGCAGCATGCTCTTCACCAGGAACTGTTCGAGGGCTAACAGCCCTATTTCAGTAGGGCAAATGAGCCAACTTTATCAGTGATGAGCATGTGTCTTTAATTTAGTCATACTTTCATCCATGTTTTCAGTAGACTTTGCATTCTAGATATCCACAGAGTGGGTAACTTAAAAAGGTCAACACTGACCATAGTGAATTGGAGACTTTCCAGTCTGATTTGTGAATGTGTATGCGAATATGGGACAAGAATACTGCAGTATTTTCTGTCTGCCAGTTGTCTTAAAACCATGACTATTCCAGTATTACTCACCAATAAAATCTCAATGGCACCAAGAATGTACATCGCTCCTGCAAATGTTGTTCCCAAATAAAAGCACAGCCCTACTGCTCCACCAAACTCTGGGCCTAATGACCTGGATATCATGAAATAGGAGCCACCAGCTATGAAACAAGAGATGTGAGAGTAAAATTGTCATTTCTTGATTATTACAACAACAAAAATTTAACAAAACTATAGCGTGTATCTGCTTTTCTAAGGCTTCAATTAAATCAATTTTTAATTAGTACAGTGGTAAATAAAAACAAAATATTTTGCCTAATTGATACTGAAGATAAATAGTAGATATTAATTCAGGCTCTGTATCCCGACTTAACGAAATGTATCTGGAATAAACCATGTTAATAGCTTACAGCAACATTTTTTTCCACTAATGAGAAGTATCAGGCTACACTTACCTGGAACAACACCATTTGTAGCAATAGCACTCATTGATATGGTTGTCAGCATAGTCTGCAAAAACAAGAAAAAGGAACTAATTGTGTCAACAACATTATTCAAATTTTAACTTATTCCTTATTGAAGTAGACCTGCCACAATATTTCTATTTATTCTGCCTTGACAGGTCATTATCTGAAAGAAAACAAGAGTTAGCAGGAATTTAATCATCATGCTGTTAAGACTTTTGCCTGAGAAACGTCTGTTTTATCAGGTCAAACAATGGCTGTCTGCAGACAAAGCACAGTAACAGAACAGGCGTCGCTCCCCTTGCAGAGCTGAAATTCTGGCAAAGGCTTGTGCAGCAAAGCAGGCAGTCTGAGACAGACACAGAAAAAAGCTGCTTGCAGAACACCATTTTTTTTTTACCGTATCTATGCTAGAAATAGTTAGACAGTTTAGAAATATTATCACACAAAAATTAAAAATAAAAATTGAAAACAAATCACATGC
Source organism: Pavo muticus (assembly GCA_016647715.1). NCBI lineage: Eukaryota > Metazoa > Chordata > Aves > Galliformes > Phasianidae > Pavo > Pavo muticus. Next base: position 635,556 of record JACDJE010000015.1, on the reverse strand, counting down.
CTATCAAACAAAGCAGGAGAGCCTAGCATAGATCTGGCTTTTCACTACACGTACATCTACAAAGAAGCCTCTCCAAGTTTCTTGGTAGTTTCACAGGGGTTACATACCAGGCATTGTTTTAGCTATATACTTACACAGCAGCAGCAGAGCAATACAATCAGGAAGGACTGAAGAACACCAGCCATTCCTACCATCCATGTCAGCCTAAGGAAGAGAATAACCCCAAAGATGTTCTGCATGCAAGGTAAATACACTCCCATCAGGGTGCCCATGCTGGGTGACTGAAAAAAAAAAAAAAAGTACATAGCATTCATTACCTGGAATTATTCAAAGCATAGGAAATCAAGATCATACAACTTCAGTTTTTCAAATGACACAAATCTGAGAAACGAAAGGGAGATGCACTCCAACTACTATTGTACTCCACTTTCACAAACCATAAAGCAAACTGCTAATACTGAAACCATCGATTTATAAACAAATTCACATCCATCCTATGAGGGCAGGCTGAGAGAGCTGAGGCTCTTCAACCTGACCTTATAGTGGCCTTCCAGTACCTGATGGATGCCTACAGGAGCACTAGGGAGGGACTTTTTATAAGGGCAGGTAGCAACAGGATGAGAGGAAATGGTTTTAGACTGGGAGAGGGTAGATTTAGACTAGATATTAGGAAGAAGTTTTATACTGTGAGGTTGGTGAGACACTGAAACAGGTTGCCCAGAGGGGTTGTGAATGCCCCTTCCCTGGAAGCAATCAAGGCCAGGCTGGATGGGGCTGTGAGCAACCTGGTCTACAGGGAGGTGTTCCTGCCCATAGCAGGGGGGTTGGAACTGGATGATCTTAAAGGTCTCTTCCAACCCAAACCATTCTACGATTCTATGATCTTCACATTTGCAATTATATTCATCATTTAACATCAACAACTAAAAATATGGTTTTTTTTATTGTAGAACCACGGAGTTTTTATGATGAAACCAGGCGAAGGCTGCAGACTCACAGTAGGATAGATCCTATCTTACTCCCAGAATTCAAAATATACTTTTGTGATGTTTTAAGTACAAAAGATTTTGAAGCAATGTAGAGAAATGCATAATGTATTTTTTTTCATTCTGTATATTTTACATAAAACTAACAATTCTACCTTTCTTAAATCATTTTAACATCAGACTCTGAATTACTTTTGACAGTGACTGAGAAAATTTAATATTCATGTGACTTCACAGGAACTTCACATTGCTGGCATTTGACACAGTATCTTACAGAATTCTCCTTTGCCTAAATAGTTATTTTCTAAGGACAGTCAGATCCCAAACACTGATATCAAAGTGTTGCTGGTAAGGATTTTACTTCAAGGAATACAAGAGTTTCCCCCATTGGCACATCTGACACTCTCAGAAATTCAGAGTCCCAAATCTCCGTGGTTTTCTGCCAAGGTTTTCCACTGCTTCCATTTTCTAAGGTTTTCTTTTACGTTTAAAATTACATAGAATGCTGAAACATGGGGAGAATAGAGAGTAAATTCCTGAAGACCTCTCAATTTTCATACTTCTTCCTATAAATAAACCTGAATTCCTAAATATATTACAGATGAGTAGCATATAAGGAAACTCATGAGCAATTGTCTGAACTACAAGGATATTAAAAGGAACTACTGACTCAATTTTTTGAAGTAAGCTTTGAATTCTTTCAGTGACTAAAGTTAATCAGATCGATCAGTTTCCTCATTACATGCTGCAGCTTGTGTGAACCTCCTGACCACAAGCTGATGGTTTGCAATGGACATACCAATGAGACCTACTAGAATGGAGCCCGAGAGCTGTTACTTAGCAGCTCCAGTGCCACACTACAAAGAAGTCCCTAAAACTTTGACTGCCATACATATAAAAATTACTGACCTACAGAACTAAAAACTTTGCCAGGATTGTAAGGATAAAAGGAATCGTCACCTTCTGACGCTAACAGGAATGATTTTGAAATGAGTTGTTCCAATGCTACAGTAGAGGATCTTCTCAGGCTGTTCTGTATAGTATGCCTCTTTCCCCTGAAGCCCAATCTATTCCTCCTACGCAGCAAGGGCAGGTGGAGCACAGTTGTTGTATATTCCATATGCAGTTTTCCAAGCACTAGGAAAGCAGGTGAGTTTTTAGCCCGCCCTTTACACATCTCTCAGCACCTGCTTCCTTTGCATAAGAATTTGCTTTACTCCAGCTCATTCCTATTTGATCCATTTGGCAGCTTTGCTCTACTGTTCATCATCTTCCCCTCTCCATTCATTTGAAATAGCTTCTTAACGTGCATCAAGTTACAACTTAACTTTAGCCACAGAGGAAGAGGAACTATGCATTAATTGCACAGTTATGAGACTACTGCTGAGTAGAGAGCTTAGGAGATGCGTAAGTGTCTGCCAGAAGACAAAACCCAAACCACTGAATTACTAAGTGTACTTGAGGCACTTAGGACAAATTTAATATGGAGTTTACTCTGTATTTTCTTGCCCTGTGGAATACAAAATACCACCATGAAATGGTGCACAAACACTGCTTGCACCAGCCTGCTCACAGAAATATTTAACATGAGTTAAACTGCAGCAACTTAACCCTCTTTATACATTTTATAATCAGCAGCCTCCATTGGAATGAGTGAAACTAAACCTGTACTGAAGCCTCAGCAGAATACAATCTGAAACAAAAAGGTTATTAAGTTCAGTCTCTACAGCTGTCAAATAAACAAGTTAGATGCCTCATGCTGCATAAAGGAAATAAAGCACAGACATTTTGAAGAATGCTTTAGTTCAACTGAGAAGGAAAAGAATAATCTCGAAAAATCGGAGTTTCAATGCAGATCATGTTTCTGCATGCATAGTGTTCACTCTTATCAGCTGCAGACATAATTGATATCAATATCGATCTGAGTCTGAAGGACACTGTTTCCATTGTACCAGTATGACAGGTTATCAAAGCACTTGGCTGCAGGGCTCAGGGACATAGATCAGTAATGACAGCTTTTGCGGTTGCTCTGTAGCATGAGGACACACAGCAGCACAGAAATGCACTGCCTTATTAAAGATACATGAACTGAAATACTTAATGTAATTTCTACCGTGAGAAGGGGATATTTTCACTGCTGTGACCACGTGCTTTAATATAAGACTACTTACAGCACATAAACAGCAATCAAAATCTCTACCCTATTACATTTTTTTTTGATGCATGTCTAAAACAGAATGATACTATCAAAAATATTTAATGAGAATGCTGAAATGGGGTAGCATGTCTATATTGAGCTGTTTTCATACAGTCATAGGGGTTTTGCACTGAAATTCTCCTCATCTTTGTTTGCACCTTCTACAAACTGTGTTAATCATTCCAAAAGATTAGAAGGGAGGACAGTCATATAATGTATTTTCCAGAGTTTGTGGAAGTGACAAGTCTCTTTCAGTCATGTCACCTGAGAAAGCAGGCATCAAGAACAATGACCTTCACAAGGCAAGCACTTCACCCTCAACTCATTTAAGCTTAACATTTGGAAGAAAGATCTCTTCTATTTTTAAATATCTGCCACTCAGATTTCTGCACTATATGTGCACACAGTTGTGTGCACTTTCTCATGCTCTCCTCTCTAATTTAAAAGGGTACGATTTGGGGGACGGTGTTGTGCTAGGTCACAAAAGGGTTTTTACTGAGGGACCTGTCTCACCTGCTCAGATACACTTATTTACAGAAAGGACTGCTCTCTTCCTTCAATTTTTGAATACCAGATCTAGAGTCTGCTAACCCTCCTCACTCCACTTCTGATCTACAAGATGCCAATTCCAGTAAGTGACACAACAGGACAGGCAGCTTATATTGGTCACACCAGCTGGACACATGTTAGCTGAGCACACCTGATAGAACACTCAGCAATGTATCAGTTATCAAAGCTGGTACTGAAAACCAGAATGTGCCACCTGCTTCTCATCTGTACAGTTTCGTAATAATTACAGTCTACAGCATTGTATAGTTACTAGTTTTGAATTTTCAATTTTTAATCATATTATAATTATTGATCAAGTACTCAACTATATTCTACAGGATGTTTAAACTCTCATATTGCTTAAGGCAAGATGGGGAGAAGAAATTCAAACTACCGTTACGATATTGCAATTGACGTAATTTATCTCCTAGACAGACAAGTTAGGCAAATATTCACTTAAGGCAAATGCAGTGTTTACACTGAAAATACTGAGATATTAACCCAGAGTGATACTGTCACTTTTGGAATAGTTACCCAACTCACTCTACAGCAATCATCTGAGAAGTCTGTAAGCACACATTTTAGTAGGGCATAGTTTTGGACAACCAGAAGCCCAGAGTGCATGTTACCACAGAAGCAGAGCTTTCACAAGGACTGTATTGCCTTTAAGTTAAAAAAAACTTCCCACTTGCCTGTTGTTTGCTGCATTTCTTTTGTACAAAGCTATACTGTAACTTCTTCAACCAACATTACACTACATCACCAAATCCTCCTAATTCTTTCTCAACAGAAAAATAAGTGACAAGCTTTCAGATTAGACTGCATCTTACTTTGGTATCCTGAATGGGCAATTAATGAGGAAATACGTAGGAAAAATGCACAGAACTGTCTCTAGATGGTAAGGACTGCATCTATTTGAATCTCCCTTTGTTTTACCTTTGTTAAGATAATAATCAATCTGCAAGAAGTAGATAATTCTTTTTTTGTCTTATGCAACATCACCATATTAACAGCTGATCTCTGGCATTATTTCCCTCAAAAGTATGCTAAAACATAGATGCAGATGAAATTTCATATTGGTTATATGAAGGTAAAAACTTTGAACTGACTCAACAGTTAACATAATACCAAGTACCATACAAAAGCAACAGTTAAAATGTTTAAATTACTTTTTAGAAGTAAAGTTGAAGTACCAAAACGCAGTTACAGCACCTAGACAACCTTCACTCAGACCTCTAATGATGACATACTAACCACAACATCACAATACTTTAGCATTTGTGGTCTCGGATAAAATTCAACTTCAAGCATCATGTCGACTAAGTAACTTTATTAACATGAGTGTAAAAACAAGCAGAGTAAGGAAACAGAATGTGCATAAGGAAGCTGGAATCCAGCAGTCAGCAGGGATTTACATGTTTTCTCTTTGAGAACAGCATGCTGTTTTGCAGTGTTATCACTTCTTTCTCTTTTTGAAGGACCTCAAGACTTTCTGACAGTGCTGTAGGGTGAAATCTGTAGAATTCAAATGCCGTCTTAGTTTTTTAGAAAATTTTCCTTCGGGAAAAAAAAAATTGCAAGCTGATAGGCCTGCAAGTGCAATAAAATGCAACCATACCGCTAAAGGTTTTAGCACTAACTGAATTGCTTGCCTGACTGCCAGACCACTAAGAACAGCAGTTAGAACACAGTGCTTGCGATAGAAATCAACCAACAATCAAACCCCACCTTCAGTTTAGTGACTATAGCAGCCCAAACAAGCTAACGATCTCAATGTAGATCCTTTGGGGTGGAATTCAGCTGATTAAACGCCTAGCAACCACAATGATACTTGAGCTGCCCCAGGGCACCCAATCTGACCTCCACCCACCACTCTAGAGGGGCGTTGTCTCCTGCAAGTCCTGGGTCATACCTACCAGGCTCACAGATCTCAGATACTTCCAGGAACCTAAACCAGCACTATGAAAAAGTTGTGGGTTTTTTTTGTTATTGTTGATTTGATTCACTGCTAAAAGCATATCCTATCTATCTAAATCCTCAACCACTGTTTCAGTTCCAGTTTTTATATCACCTTATTACCTACCATTGAGCTCTATGTCATTTCTTTGCAAAGCTGTCATGACACCTTCGAACTACAGAAGTTAAGATAAAGTGGAAAGGAGCCCAAATCTCCAAAACCATACATGGAATCACTGAGTTGATAAGCTGGCCACGGAAAGAATCGTTACTTACTTTTGATACTTTCTTCTTGGAACCATCAGTGCTTTCTGCTTCTTCATGTTCCTTAACACCTTGGGTAAGATTAGTGTAGTTGACCAGCTTGCCAAGCAGAGATGACACTTTTGGTCGTATATCGAGTTCTTCCTGTGGAAGACAACTAGTCAACATCTGAGAGTCACAGCATTGAGGGAGAGCTGCTGGGGTCAGGCCTTCCATGAGTAAAATCAAGGGAATCAGAGAGTATTTAATTGCACTGATGAGAGAATTTATTTTCTGAAACGAGGGCAACTCTGCTAGGAAAAAGCCATGGCAACAGGCGTGCACTATATACACCCTTCTCCTTAGGTACTGAAAAACAAATTATTTCAGTAAAGAAGAACTCTGAGCTTTGCAACTATAAGAAAATGAATACGTGCCTTGTAGGCATCTCTAACATCAATTGACAAAAAGAGATACATTTTTAAAAGAGTCAAGTTTCTACAACTAACTAAGGCAGCAATATCATTGTAGACACAGGTCTGATTGTTTCATTATATTTTTCAAACTATGTAATCTTATTCATGTGGATCTAGATATTTTTTTTTAAATCCCAGAAGCCACATCTGCAGTGCTTCACAGTTTTACATTCTTCCCATCCAACATCTGCTTCTAAAAGCATTTTCAAGGCCAAATCTGTGGCTTCCCCATACAAACAAGTACTTTCCTCAGACAAAGAAGGAAAAAAAAAAACAACGAAAAGCAGCCCAGTGAAACAGCTAGCTTGCAAAGAAACAAAATCAGGACAAAGTCACTCCCTTCCTCTCTCTCCCAGACTGAAATGCTTTACATGTCAAATTGCACAATATGTAATGCATGGCGAAGAGAAATGACTCTCTACACAGAAAATAAAAAGCTGATTAAGACAGATTTCATTGTCTGGAGTTTTATCATATCTTCATGCATTGTCTTGAACAGTTTCTGGGAGGATCAGTGCTTTGTATCTGATGCATAAACCAACTCCAAACAGTTGAAAGGATGCCATGAGCTAAGTATCCCTTTTCTTACTCTCTCCTCAGATCTCACCTATGAAGCCTACAGTTTTCATCTTTAAAAATCTGGTTATGATTACTTCCAGAAGTAACATGCTTCCCATTCAGTTGGGCAGCATAGCCTTTGGGATGTTCTGTTCCTCCTCCTCTTTTTTACTGCAGAAATAGCCTGCAGGCCTGGTGCACTACTGTTCTACTGCTTATGAGAAAAGCAGGCGTGTAAGTAACAGCAGATCAAATTCCACAACTGGCCAGTCCTCCACGACCTGCAGGTGAGTTTATCCTGATCACAGATTTACTGTGCTTTGGAGGAAGGAGACACCAGAGCTGGGAGCATGCTTCAAGCTCAAGCTTTAGCTCAAGCATACTGCCATGAAAACAAAGTTGTAGCATTTCCAGGGCAGCACGTTAGTTATGTGCTAGGCTCAATGCCACACAGCTGAACTCCGCGGGGGTCAATCTGGCCGGGCACAGGAGCAGCTCAGGCTGCCCCACTCTGAGTTCCCAGAATGGGAAACCTGGGGTGCAAGTTCCCAGGACGGCTGTGAAGCCATAATTCAGGAGCCTTGCTGGAAAGCAGCTTCAGAGCCATCCACAAACTCTCTGCACTGCTCCCCAGAACCTCAGCTTCTGAAAACGTCTTTTAGAAACTTGGTCTTGGCAGACCGTGACATATTTTCACTAAATGCAGTGACAGTGAGGTGAGAAAGATGATTCTGCTCAATTTTGTATGGATCCAGCTGGTCTAACACAGCTTCACTGTTTAAACTACTCAGGTCACTTCTGCTACCATTATGTTTTAGTACTTTATAGACTTAAACACACCAAAGGCTTTTAGATATCAGGTTCCCCATCAGTGAGAGTTAGGTACCAAAGCACCTGAACCTTTGCAATGCACCACATTCCACTGAATGATAAATAACATGTGTTCAGTCCCTCCCAGTTTGGAAGATCACAAATCACATCAAAACTGTGAAAACCAGTCAGAAATTACCTCAAACAAGGCGAGATTTTTGTCATAGTAATCACCTCCTTTGCTGGCTTCTGAACTGTTGAGGAAAGGGCTGTTTTCTTTATGGTTGCCATGACCTGCAAAGAAAAAAAGAAATAGGTTTTGGAAAGAGCAAGAGAATTCCCAAGGAAACTTTTTAACCTTGACATCAGAAACCACAGGGAATAAACTTGTTTGTTCAACTTAATCTGTTTCTTTTTAGTATCTAATGTTACACAACAGAACCTATATCAGAGCTGTTACTCTGACTGAGGAGTTTTCGCTGTTTCTGTTCCTCTATTTTCAGTAAAGCAGAAGAACAAGTCACCGCAAAGCAAAGCACACAAGTAGGGGCACAGCTACACTGCTGTCTGCACCTTTGTTCTCAAATGTTTCCTTTGACAACTATTTCTTACACAGAGCTGTGACAAGTCAAAAGACACTTCTTTCGCACCCGGAAATCACTACTAAAGCCAAGAGAACCGTTTAAGTACCATGTGCAAACACACTGGGTAGATCTCACGAAACTGAACAATACCAAGACTCTGTTGTTACAATACTTGTAAAATATTAACCAGAAACCTCTTTTCTTCTTCCTACTCTTTTCTTCCCTTTTTTATTCTGCCCACCCCCCCCCNCCCTTCCCACCCCCGGGCCCATGCCCATCTCAAAACACGCTCACTTCATGAGGTGTTATGAACCCTTATCCTTACTGTGTTTTGAACACAGGCTGTGCATTCTTTACTCCTCTAATGCTTTTAGATTAAGACCTAACATCAGGTATAGCAAAAGTAAAGCATAATACAACCTGAGAGATCAGTAGATCTTTTTGAAATAGGTAGAAATTAAATGAATAAACAAATAAAGGGTACTGTGGTACAAAATTATCTCTGCCAAAATTTAAAAAAAAAAAAGAAGTTGATTCCAGCAATAAGAAGTTCTCTGACCTGTGGCTCCCCTTACAAGAATTCCTTTCCTTTGCCTATAACTCTTCACTCCCTGCTCTTTCAAGCCAATACAAACTAAGGAGATTTCCAAGAGTGTCTCCTTAAGAGAAAATCAATCCAAGGAATAATCTTTCTCTTTACAAAAACAGTAACCACTAAAGAAATTGAAAACGAAAGGAAAAATGGATTATCTCAAATGGAAAGACTGCAAGCTAATGTACTATACACTGAATATATAAAAAGCACAAGATTTAAGACCTGGATTTTTTGGTGCACATTTTCAACAACTAAGGTAATCAATTGAAGAAGCCTATGCTAAATTATTTTAATATAATGGAAGCAAAAGCATTTCTGCATTTTGAAGTCTAAATCAACTTAAAGAATTAACCTAGAAGGCAAATAGACAACTGCTCCCCTACACACATGGATCAGCATATACCACCACACTGCTACAAGTAATTGCTATAGGCAAAATAAAGGGGGAAATGTCAGTGCTGTTCTTACTGAGGGCAAGCAGTGCAAGGGAAGAGGCGCTACTTGCTTGTAGCTGTTCACAGGTGCTTTGAGCAAAGCTGTTAGAGGAAAACAAAAAAACACAAACAACAGATGTCTTATTAGGTTTTTGGAAACAATCATCAAGCTGACAACAAGCACTTGTAGATAGCAGGGCACTGTGATTATGAGCCTATTGCTTTTCTCACAGCTCTCACAACACCAAAATGTGACTTAGCAGCTGCCGTGCACAAGTGGGCTCAAACTATCTGCAGACCCTAATACAGTGTAAGAGATGCCAATGTTGCTGTATATTGTAAAACTTCTGCATGACTTGGAAAAAAAACTGTAGCCTTAGCAACACGGTATGAAAATAACATGTTTTTCAATTTCAGTAAGACAAATATTTACTAAACAAACCATAATAATTGCTTGCTTGCTGTATATGTTAGGTCTTTGATTGGCAAAGAGAGCATACTAGACTGATTTTATTGCAGTACATATTGCATGCTGTGCTGAAGTCCATTCTATTCTATTTTGATCAAAGCACATTTGCTATTCTTGCTGAGGAAATTGAGTCACAAATTTTACTTATGAAATTGAAAACGGATGGTCTATTTGACTAACAAAATTGACAAGTTTAGTCTGTGCAGTATCTTCTCATTACACTTTGTTTTCTCACCTCCTATGTACTCACTTTGGTAACTCTTCTTTTTTTAAATAGTAACATTATTAAAAAATTAGTTGATGTCCTGGTTTTCTTTGTTCACATTGTTGTCAAGATAACCCATACATTCAATCCCAGATTTTCAGATCAGATGACGATTGCTTTGCTCATTCAAAATGCCATGCCATGCATCTTCATTTTACTCCATTTCACAATTTTTCACAATTGGACTCTTCAAAAGCTCTATGTCTCTCTCAAAAAGAGCATCTGACTCCTCTCTATTTGTGTTTTGCAGCCTCACCAAATTCCTTCCCACTTGCCTTTCCTTTTGAATTTGATTCCTTGGTGGGCTTGCTCTAGATACCTTTCTGCACAATGGAAGCCCAAACAAAGCTAACCACAATAGAAAAAAATCAGTAAAACAAGTGACTGGCATTAGAGTATTGTTTTTTGCAATTGCTAGGGCATGTTTTTCTCGATACGGAAAAGTTCAGATGATAGAGGAATACAACTGGCTTTTTATCACACTCACAGCATTAGCTCCATTATCCTGAAAGTATATACAGATTATGAAGCACTGCGTACTACAGAATATGAACTTTCAAGTTCCATGACTCTACCAATCCAATGAAATTAACATTAACCCCCCACTGTGCTCCATATACTCCATTTCCAGGCATTGTAAGTTTACATTCAAGTTCTGTGGAAGGACATCATCTTTCAATTTCACCAATATGCGGATCTGGGTGCTGCAAAGTTGTGTCCCACGTCAGAAAAGAGTATTATATTGAAAAGTTAAGAAAAGCTAATTAAGTGTTAGCCAAAATCACCTTCACTAACAGTTGTACATTCAGTATAATCTCTGCTGTTCATACACATTCTAAAACATCACCAAACTATTAATCTGATCTCCTCTAAAGATTTCTATATTCTGTTTTCAATTTCACGAGCAAAACCTACAATGGATGATTCCATTTCCTCAACAGGAATCACAAGTGCACTTTGACCGAAATAAAATCAAATGGAGTGTAGCAAAGCATGTAATACAAACTACAATAAAATACTTGTCCAGTATATTTTGTGTGCCACTGAGCAATACCAGCACCTTCAAACAGACTTACTTGCATGGGAAGAGCTTGTTATCTCCGTTAGTTTTGGAAGAGAGCGGAGGTGACCTCGGAAAGACACTCCAGGGAATTCTTGCCCCAGCTTCACATGAGGATAGCTTACACTCGGAAGCATGAAGTCTCTTGGACAAGCACCATCTCGTGACACGGGTACTGTTTTCCACATTCTTAATTACTGAGCCTTTGGTCTTGGACGGTAGCTATGCAGTGTTAGTTTTCATGATGCAATATTGTTTTGCAAGGAACATTTCATAAAGAGAGAGCTACATACTCTGCAACAGAGAATAATTTATTTGCCTTAATCCCTTATTTTTTTTTTAATTATTATTATTTTTAGGTATGTAAACTACATTCCAATTAGGTTGATGTTTTCATTTGTTTCATTACTTCTCAGTTTTCATTATCTTTCAATAATTAAGGGTTCTTAATTATTGAATTATTAATAACTTCTAAATCATGCCTATTCTCTTCCAAACCAAATCCTTCTATTTACAGCCACCACTACAACTATACAGTTTATCTTCAGTTCTCCACCACAGTTCCCTGAACTTTTTATAGCTCACCTACCCAGGCATGGACACAGGTCTATAGAACAGTATTCATTGTATGAATCACCTGCGTTCTATAAAACATCAAAGATGTCCAATGAAACAAAACCTAAAAATCCTAAGTGTGCACACTCCTATCCATGCAAACACATGAGCCCAGGAAACAGAATAAAAATAATTAAAGGATGTCCACGTCTTTGTCCAACATCTACCTCGCTGCCATGGTGGCACAGCTGTACCAGGCAGTCTGTGGACAGGTTTTATTTTGTTACTCTCTTAGACAACCTAAGCTTTTTGGAGAAGGATAAGAACAGAAGACAGCGTCCACATTATTGCTTTGTTTCTGGAAGGAAATTAGGATAGAGAAACAGTTTTCCCACTAAAGCGCTGTATGCACAGGACTTCATCGTAAGCCACTGCATTTTCTTTAGTGAAGGATAAAAAAAAAAACAATTCAAGGAAAACTACAGACAAAACACAGGCTAAAGTAACGCTAAGAATGACAGATCAGTGAGTATAAAAGAAAGCCGAACAATTAGGCAGAGTGCAACTATCATAAAGAAAGACCAGGAAGCTTCACGGTGATAAAGTGTACTTGGCCAGACTAGTACAAGAATAATCATCCCTTTGAGAAGTTGGCAGGAGCAGCTGCATGACTTGACCTGTTAAGGTTTTGTTCTCTTCTATTGTCAGTTTCCAAACTCCCTCAAAGAAAACTACCACTCCCCTAGTTCTTCATCATGCTCAGTTAAATAAGTGGAAATTAGTATATCCATTTGGACATGACTAATCCAGAAACATTCAGCGAGTTCTTACAGAGGCTTTATCTACATGACAAGTTAAGGCATGCTGAAGGCACAGATGGACATTGTATGACTAGCTTTTGTCTAAGCAACACAAGGATAACAAGGAAAAATACAGCAATGCAAATTAATCTTAAAACATTTTAAAAAGGATTCCCAAGAGTACTTTGATTACAAATCCATGCTACTTTGCTTTTACAGGCATATATCTGAGTTGATTAAATGAAAGTCAGTAGAGGCACATATACCATCCTCCCATCACACCTCCACTCAGAGCATCTCAAGAGGAACCCAGACTCTCTGATGTGCTTTGTAGGGCAGGCAAGCTGGACAAAGCCCCCAGTTACAGCTACAAGCTGTGATGACAATGTGCCGAGTTCCCATTATTCTCCCTGCCTAAAATATCAATTCTAATTCTTAATTTATGGATTATATCCTTTCAAGAGCTAGAAGAGCTAGTGTTAGGTCTGAGAAAGGAAGGAACTCATTGGTTCATTTACCTCTTCATAACTGAGGAACAGCAGAGATTCACTGAAAAAACAGAAGCTCAAAGTAAAGCCTTCTCCCCACAACATAGTTTTATTTCTGGAGCAGTATAAGAGCTAATGTTTTATTTGTAATTTTACTATGCATGTACAGACTCCTTTGTGCACATCACAGCACAAGTATTTTGGTAATGAGACAGGCTGCACAGCAGCTAGCAACACTGTTTTCAAACATCACTGGTCACAAAGCCTGTGACAGCTAGAGATAAATGGAGAGGTTTCCATGCACAGAGGACTTTACTACATATTATATTTAATCCATCACTCATAGTTTTAGTATTCCATCTACAAATAACACTGGAATTAACAATTAGAAACTAGAATGGATACGCAAGCAGCTGGTATGGGATTCCTGTAGCCTAATTTCAGCTATCTAAACACTAGGCAGTTATGTTCAACTAATCATGTAGGCTCACTCTTTAGTCAGGACAAAACAGCTGAATTAGCTCATCCCTGGAGTGCATCCCCTGTACATGCATCTTGGCATGCTGAAAATTATCTCTGCAGAGAATCTAACTTACATCAAACCAATTTTATAGATGGCTTAAGGCATGAAAAATTGATCCCTGGTGTAAAGCACGTTAGTCGTGTTTGGTTAACTCATTCTGGCTTCTGCAGATTTTTGTGTGTCAAGATCTTTCACACATTTCTATACAGCTGGTCACACCGAGCCAGAATTCGGCTGGAAATTTTGCCTGCAAAACAAGAATAGTTTGCTAGACTTATTGTTCTCCCAAGAGCTGGATGCAAATGGATGCACACACGATGGATATTCTAGAGCAGGAAAAGTTACAGAAACAATGGGATTGCTGCAAACAAATTATATTCAGGGAGAATATTTCTTTACTGCACAACCAAGAAGTTTTATTAGTCAATGCAATTTTGTGAAGACACTTGTTCACAGCTCTAAGGATTAAGCTTTCATAAAAAAAAAGCTGTCCAAACCCATTACACTTAAGGGTTTATTGTTGTTTTGGTTTTTTTTCAATTTGTTTGTCGTTATTAAATGGAACTGTTGTGACAGTTTTTGACAAAGCAAATTCCAGGTGTTAACAGTGATAATACTTCCCCAAACAACTGTACCACAAGATAAAACTTGGTTCCCTCAAAAAGGCTGTGCAATGCTCAGATAGCTTTCCTCATACCATACAGTGACAGTGAAGTTCTACAGAACTGAGTGTTGCTGAAGAACAGAAAAGCCAAAATAATTTTCTTGTCTTTTCCGAGATGTTCAAGAACCCTGACACCTCTACCTTCAGCAGCAAAGTACTGAAATTATTGTTGAACTGCATGAAGAGACCACCATGTTAAGATAAACTAACAAAAACACAGATGACAGCATTTCATTTATAAACAAAAAGGCAAAAGTTCCACTAGGTAACAATCCATGCAACAATAAGGCTGGCTGCCTTAGGGGAGAGAGCGGCAGAATGAAAGGGCAGATCAGTGATCTCTACCCAGACAGCTTATAGGCAGCAAAAGGATCCTCTGTACTTTAAGCAGGCTCGAACTATCACTTACACTGACAATACTGAACTCTTGTATGCCACAGCTGGATGTCTATTTCTGGCAGAATCTGCAGTTCAAGGCTGAACTATTGATATTTGTGGGTATTTTAAGAGTGTAATTTGCTCATTCACTGTTTTAAGAGTAGTGCATAACATTATTTACTTCACTATGGATTAGCACTCTCATTAAAATTTTGAGTTTACCAGGTTTTACCCCAACAATTGAAGGTGTGCTTCTTAAGCACTACACTGCGGATATCATCTCCATGTTTACACTCATCAGCTTTGGCACCTGCAAAAGCTACACAAACAAAGCACAGTCTTACCAAAGATAAGTTAAAAGCTGTATTGCTGATAATATATTAGTTCCTCTGAAACAGTTCAGAGTTCCAAAGACTGTGTTTGCGGTCTGCTTGAAGGAAAGAGCCAAAGCTTTCCCAGACAACCTACACAACAGTTAGGCTGCAGCAGAGTAAATAATTAAATGAACAGTTAAGCAGAGATCTCCGATTTCTCCCTAAATAAAAAGGCATGAAATTACTACTGGTCTTTTACTGTACTTTCCAAATCTAGGCTAGGGAACAGTTCTACCAAACAAGTTGGCTAATACCACACAACTCAAAGGATTTAGCAATGTAATAACCCTCCGTTTCAGAAAGTGCAACGATTTCACTCTTCAGTTAAGATACACTGATAGCTTCAGAACACTTTCAGAACACATCCTGTGTGGATATTAATATCAACATGAAGTACTTACCCTTCAGCAATAACTCTTTGCCATTTGCAGTAATTTGGTTTACCATTATTCTTCTTTCTGCTTTTAGTGCATGCTTTCGAAAATGCCTTCTCTGTCAAGTCCTGAGGATCAGACAAGTTTAATACTGTATTCCCAAAAGAAGTTTTTCTACCCCCTCTGACAAAGTGACCGCTGCCTGCAGAGCTGAATGGGATTGATCTCTTTCAGGAAACAAAAGGGTTCCTTAGAGAAAGCTAAGCCAACGCTGATATAATCCTGGCATTATAATCCTTTAAACGCTGAGAAAATAGGCAAATACCAAGATCTTACTGAAAACGCTATTTGTGAAATCGAACTCGGCCACATCTAAGAGGCACACTGCACACTGTTTGCACACTTACTCAGAAGAGCGTGTGCCACAAATCCGCTGCTTGCTCAGTGTGGAATCAGACAGCATTTTAAACCTGCTAATGCCATGAAAATTACAGCTCTGTGACGTTTTCCCTCCAGGCATTTCAGCTTTCAAGTGAAAACAGTGATGTATTTCTTTCCATCTTCAATAACTTTTACTATGATTACCCATTAGGGGATAAATCATATGAAAGATCACAACAAAATAAATAAATCTGTATGATGAAATGGAGGCTTACATAAGAGACATGTAGATACTAACAATGATTCTAAGTAGTTCATAATTACTAGAACCCCATGCATTCTGTTTGCTTATAAGGTAGCCTTCCAAATACCACACACACCATACTATCTCCTTCATCCAGTAGTTGCAATCACCAAGAATGCCTCAGTGATTAAAAATGCCAAGTCACTTTTGAGAAAACAAATTTAGAACTCACACTGCTTCAGAGCTTTCATAATCTGACTCCTCATTGCCAGCTGAAAAACATTACATTGAAGTATAAAGGTTGTTTTTATAATACACTTCAGAGGTTCTTTCACGTGGAAAAACTCCACATCATTTCTCACGACTCTCATCCCCGAAACTCGGTCCCCTCACACGCATGAAGGCATCTCAGATAGAACACGCCCTGTGTCAAAATACAGCAAGAAATATGTTATTGCTATCCCTGTCTCACGGAAAGCCTCTTTCCCTGCAGAAAAACATTCCCAGTTTCTCTGAGACACCAACATGCATCTGTGAGACTGGCATATAGGTTCCATGCAAAATTTACTTCACTTCTCTCTTTGGTATCAAATAAGGGAAATTGTTTTCAGCCCCGTACCCATTCAGCTGACCACAGTTGTGCAGGAAGAAAGATGAACGCATGTAAGAAATAAAACATATGCCAAAACAAACAACAACCAGAAGCCCTGGAGTGAGAAAAGCAGCTGCGAACAGCTCAGAGAACTTCCTACAGAGAACACGTAGAACTAATGGAGATACAGGCAAGAGTGCTTTGTATCTCCAGACATACATAAAATGACTGAATAAAGTTTAAATTACTTTGAGAATTTCTGCACATTTAGTGCATTGCATTCTACACAACGCACACACAGACATTTACTGTCATTCCCGAAAGATAGTGGGAACACATCTCTAATCAGTTACAGCTTATACTTAAGTTCCAAATGCTTTATTCATTTTCAACTATTTCATACAGAAAGGGGTTACTAACATTTTTCTTGCACTGTAAATGGACTGTGCAAGAGATTTTCATTTACTAATTTTTAACTAAAGGGGGCTGCTGGTGGTAAGCAGAAGGACAAGAAAAGAGCTAAGCTTCTGTATGCATCAAGGATGAAGAGCTGATTTCTCCGTGTGGTGCTAAAATATAAAACAAACCTCACTGCTCCATTGGTCACAATACTTACAGAATGCTGAAAAAGTCAAATTCAACCTGGGACATCTCCAAGCCAAGAAATCACTCCACCCCTACCAAAAATTTTAGAGGGTGGAGAGCTCTCTGACATTGCGTATATGATAAACAAATCACATTACTGGTAATATATATATATTCCAGCACATAATTATCCAGAGCTTGTAGCTCTTCTGAAATAGCACAAAACGTGACACGCTGGAGCACAGCACAAAACAAGACAAAGCCAGGTGTCTGGAAAAGACAATGGTTTTTACCATCGTTTTACAGAAAGTTTGTCAGTTTGCAAGAGCATCAGAGCAAAACGAGAGCAGCATGTAACACGTGGAGACTCTTCACGGGGCAACAGGTAA
This sequence comes from Pavo muticus, assembly GCA_016647715.1. Taxonomy (NCBI): domain Eukaryota; kingdom Metazoa; phylum Chordata; class Aves; order Galliformes; family Phasianidae; genus Pavo; species Pavo muticus. The sequence goes on along the minus strand of JACDJE010000015.1, from coordinate 618,027 downwards.
TACTGGTTCACTTCTCTTCTGCTCCACCACTCGGGAGTTAAATCAATACATGCAGGAGAAGGCAGGTCAGAAGAAACTCAAGGACACGTGGTGGAGCTTAGCCCTGCTAAACATACACTTCAACCAAAAAATCCAGAACACAGCATCTTCAAAAAGGGCAAAGGCAAAGCACCACAGTTAAAATTATTCCCTGCATGTTGCCTTAAGTTACAGCTCTAAAGCTTCCTGCGTGTACACTGAAGGATATCTTATAAAAAGGCAGATAAATATCCTACTGTACAGTTAGTCAGTATTGGCTTTTTCCTGTCCTATTTGGCTGCCACGTCCCTGAAATCCATCCATGACATTGCTGCTGTGTTATCTGGAAAATACAGACACAACAAAAGTGAATGGTCTGTCTCTGCTTGAGCAATGTAAATTCCCTTTAAGTTATATCCATACTAGAACTGAATTTGGATAAGCTGGGCAGAGTTTGCTTAAGATACTCTAGAAACAGCTGTGCCCTGGAAATCATGCCCCAGTACAGGGTGCCAAACACAAATTATGAATGCAGGGAAAGGAAGAAATCCTGGGGAGAGGTGACAAAATACCTTAAACTAGTATTCCTGCTGAATATTTCATATTGTAAAATGACAAACTGGACAGTAATGACCTTAGCAGAGGAAAATCAGAAAATGTTTGGGAGCGGTCAATTCTGAAATTAGACATGCAAAACCATCAGGGAACATCTACTCTAGTATTATGTATCAACTGTGAATACAAACTTATACAAAGTGGATCAGGAAGACGAGGCTTCCAAACACAGAAGTAGAAAACAGAGAAGAAGCAGTTATGCACTATCCTCCATCAAAGAGTGCAGCAACCGCAAAGTCTCCTTGAACTGCTCATGGCCTGACTCAGGTCCGACCTCCTACACAGAAATACAGAAATGGACTTTGCTCAGTGACTACGCTCAGTGGGCTGCTCAGCTCACAAGCACAGACAGAGTCATAACACAAGGTTGCATTACTATCAATAATTTTATGAAAAATAATTTTACTCCAGGGCATTTTTTTTTACTGCAGCTATCAGCAATGTAAAGTATGCAAGAGCAAGTCTCAGCAAGTGGCTCCTCCTTAGAAGTTACCCTAAATCAGCAAATAAGTGGTTTCCAATGGCACACTATAAGAATCCCTATTTCTCTTTGACATGGAACTGAAAGGCAAAGGTTTAGCCTAAATGGCCTTATGGAAATATCTGTGATGATTGAATGGTGTTCTAAATCCTACAAACACAAACAAATGCTGGCTACAGGCAGAGGAAAATGAAAAATGGCAATTAGGCTATAGAAAAAAAAAAAAACACCACCGTTTCATTCAAGCTTAATTAGCTTGAACCTATACATAGTACAGCATGCCTCCGTCCTAAACAGAGCCTGCGTCATCTCTCCTCTCCCAGGATCTTGTTATACAATCCCTACTGCAGTTCTCTGCGAGCCAGTTTCCAGCTTTGATCCTAATTGTCAAAATAATCAATAGATCGCATCCTAGTTATATTACAGACCACATGTCAGTCAATGAAAGAGTTGGGCCTCTAGGAGAATGCAGGTCATTCTGAGCAAATTAATTGTTCTGGATTTGAGAGGATGGATCGTTGGGACAAATTTCCAGGGGATTAGGCAAACCCAGAAACTGAGAAGCTGCATAAATGCTGCTAAGCCATGTCCTACACAAACCAGCTTCCTGGTTTCTTGTCATTGCACGGTGACCATCCACACAAAGATGGTATGATGGCTGCCCCCTTCACTAGTACCAGCAGTCTCCTCACCTCATGCTGCAGCTGCCCATCACAGCCTGGCACCTGACTTCCATCTTCTGTTTAGCAAAATGCCATTTAATTTACGTCTCCAACAAGTCTCAGGCTGCCTCCAGTAAACAAAGACAGCTAACTTGGCAGTTTTGCCAAGTGATCAACCTTCCCCCTTCATCCATAAGCTAATGGAATCAAAGCTCCTTTTGGTCAATTAGTGCTTTATTCTGCACATTAAATCCCACCTCTCTGTTCTACAGAGCGGAATGAAGATCAAAAGATGATTCAAAAAAAAAATTCCACCAAGTACCTTTAATAGCAGCAAATAACTGAGAGGAAAATGTATTCCCTGCACTGTCCTAACATACACCTCTGTTGCTCAGACATGTATTAAGGCTGCTGGAAAAAAACAGCCATCTTTTTCCAGGCCAAATATAATATCTACCACAAAAAAACTAAACCTCTATTACATGACCTGTTCAAAAAAATGCTACTCCTTTAACTCCAGGAACTTCACAAGTGATACTTTGAGATTCCGGAAGCAATGCTTAAAAAATAAGGGCATCTGAGGACAAACAGGCAGTACGCACCGTACAAAATAACCTCCAGATAGGCGTGCACTCAGTGACATACGAAATGGACCTGCTCCACATCCTACCTCTCACATTCTGAAGAGAAGGGAGCTGTGCTACATACCAGCTTACAGAATGCTCTCATATCCTGAAAAGAAGCTTGGATTATAAGATCTGTATTTTCTCAGTCATGTAGGCTTTACTAGGGTTCTGGTAATTATGAACTACTTAGAATCATTAAATTAGTATCTACATGACTCTTACATGACTCATACAGATTTATCTTTCACATGATTAATCCACTAACGGGTAATCGCTTTATCTTTAGAAACAGAACATAATAAATACCTGTCAAGTATTTAATTTTGCTAATATTTTTGGTGTATGATATTTCTCTCTTTTGCTTGCATAAAAATAGAGTACCGTTTGCTTAGTGCCCACTAAGGCAGTCTGAGTGAAAGATGCACAGTTCTCCACGTGTGACAGAATTTCAACTACAATGAAAGAAATTTCCCAAAGCAGCACAATGAAAGAACAAAAAACAGTAATACTCACTTGGCATCACTTAAACAGATGTCTACTGAAAACCAATAATTAATAAAGAGGCTTTACAAAATCAAACAGCAAAAAGTATTGAAACTTAATCAACAAGGTTGTGAAGTACCTTAGCCGCCATTCTGCGCTGAACTTTAGAGCAGAAGTCAAATTTAAACCTCACTTCTAGGAGCATGCAAAAATGTAATCCTTAATTTTGCTGCAGCTGGGGTGAGAGGGGAAAGCAAGCATCAGTATTTTCTTTAAGGAAGTGAAATCCTGCAGAAATTTGCAAGGGCAAGTTAATGAAACAAACACAAATCAGTTTTAGATATGAGAGAGATAGGTACCACAAATACAATTTAAGAAATCCAAAAATGGCTTTTAATTCCTTTAGGGAAGCACAGAGATTGAACAAGAGACACCGCTTCAGCATGCAAAAAAAAAAATAAGAAACCATAGTTGAAGAATAGCTTGGGATGGGTACTCAGCAAGTCGAAAGGAGCGTGCACTTACAGAGGGATTTAGATAGAAAATCCATGTACTTTCACATGCAATTGCTTAATCTTCTTATAGAGGTGTTCTCCTAAGCAAAAATAAATACATTAGTAAATCAACGGCTACAAAAGACTGGCAGTGGCTTTTCTTTTTTAATCCTTATTTTTATAACTTATTTTTTTGCAACATGTAGACCTATCCACCCACAGTTACAGGAGTTGCCTTCAACTCACTTAGATGCATCACAAAGATCCTCTAGTGAGCTTTTCCAAATCATTCAAATACCAGAGAACCCACAGAAAGGGCCGTGTTTTTCTATATTTAGCGAAGTCTCCTGCGGCCAGCAGCTGGCACCACGAACTCCTTGGTGCCGGACAGCTGCAGCCTGACCAGCTCTGCCTTAACCACTGCACAACTTAGAGGTATGAGAAATGCCTTTACCAAAAGCGATAGTTTATGCAGTAATGTGAACTTTTTTCTCCTCTCATACAATCATTTTTTAAACTGAATTTAACTCAATAAAACTGCACGGTACTAAGAAGATCAAGAAATTTGAGTATCCGCCATGGACTCCATGAAAATCAGCCACGCCAGATCTCACGCCATGTTTCAGAAAAATTCCTTTGCTTTCAGGTTACAATCTCTTTCACCTACCCAAGCATTATACACAGCTTATGGTGTCACAAAGCACTTCTCCACTTTCATTTTTCACATACCACATGCTTATCTTTCCTTATCTCAAGCAAGGGCCCACTTATCTCTGCACCTGTGTTGTTGAGAAAAGTATTCTGGAGTTCGGTGCTGCAATCAGTGTTGTGCTAACTGCCAATTGTACAAGGAGCAGAAAAGCACTGGGCTTCACAAGGATGACCATGCTTTCAGGATCTGCACTGCCAATGACAACCACAGCAGTGTATCTTAATTATATTTATTGTTGAAGGGATTAACCCAAATCAAAATATCTCAAATTCTTTACGTAACAGGAGTAAATATTGGCATATTCAGTATTCATAGGATAACTTTAAAATTCCACTTTAAGTTTTACAGAGACAGAAAACTGTGATGCAGACCTTGGCAGAATATGGTTTCTCGTGTTGTTGTTGTTTTCTTTCCAACAAAAACAAAACAAACAAAAAAAACCCCTCCTGATTAAAATTAGGTTTAAGGAGATGTAATATCCATACCATTTTCATCAAGACAATAGTTAACTATTCACAAGGAGAGGAAGTTCACTGACATCAGTGTACTTCTCAAGTTATTTTTCTCCCTAATGGTTCAGAGCTTCTGCCTCAAATTCCCAAGCCCCCTCTTTGCATGACTTCTTTCTGCAGTTTTGAGACAACAGGAATACTGCTGAAGGCACATGTGCTACAGAGCTTATGCAAAAAGCTGCTGCTATGACAACTCTAACAGCACCACTTATCCACACTGCTGCTAGCAGAAATTTTAGTTTGAATTTAAGATAACCTAAAATATTTTTAGCCACTTACTTCTGTCGTCCCTATTTAGCTGCGGTACCTAATTTTTTATATGACTAATTTTACCTTGTCTCTGGTCTTTGCCAAAACATTCATATATAAGAATTAAGTGCTTTGCAAAGGGATTTGCTTAACTCCATTAGAAGTACCTTCAGATGTATTGTATGCCAGCTTTATCTCAAGTCTTGAAAGCAACTTAAAACCTTTACTAGTAAGTTATCGGATATTAAAAAGCAGTGAACTGGGAAAAAGCCTAAAATAAAATTTAACTGCTATCACAGGAGAACTTTCTTGATCCATCCTCTCTAGGTCAAAAATAGTTTATTAAAACCGACTGGCATTATCTGCTGCTGCACAAGGACACTGTACATACTGATGCAGACTGTAAGCATGAGGAAAAGGTCTCGAGTCTAGTTAGAAAACTGTGGGCTGAAAGAAAGGCATGTGATAACTAGAAAATAAGCAGAGCTATTCATTAGCAAAAACTAAGAGTGGCAGCTGACCAAAGTTAGTTAGTGACACCAAGCTGATTAGCGTCTCATTTCCACAAACAAAAGTCACAATAAGTTCCCTCAGGAAACATGATGTTGTCTCACTTCAGTTAACAGGGTGTACAACCACTGTAAAGCTGAAATTCTTATTACAGCAAAGCTTATTTGCTGTGTTTTTTTGTGTTTGTTTTTTTTTTTTTTTAATATAATTTAGACTCCACTTTCCCATTTCTTACCCTGTGTACCCAACCTAACACGCTGGCGTTGTTTCAAAGACTGAAGAGATGCCAAATTCACATTTCTCATCCCTGCCGGTCCATGAAGCAAGGCTCACATGTTTGTCATAGGATCACAGCATTAGTCTTTGTGCTTCTTTTTCTAAATGGAAGATGTCAAAATCTATTATGAGCAGCAGGAAGGATCCGCTTATTCACAACCAAACAATGAAGCTGTCTGGGAAGGCTAAATTATTACGCACTGACCAATGTCTTCTTATGCAAATAGTTGATGAGAAATTCTGGTGCAGAATGGCTTCACTTCTGTGTTGCTTAGATGACATCACATCACTTGACATCCCAAGTAAAGTTGAATTTAAAAAGAAAAAGAAAAAAACAAGGCTATGACAAATAAAGGTTTGAGTAAGAAGGTTAGAGGGAAATGACACCAGAATCATAAGCTTCAGAGATGGTGCAAGGGGTATCTGAACAACAAATCAGCTACTTTGCATGCAGTCAGAGACCAGCTACAAGCAGAACTGAATAACCATGCTTGATCAAAAGCTTGAAGGGCCATACCATCACTCAGTCACTTTAACACATTTCGAATCAAACTGAGCAACCCAAAGAAGTCTTAAAAAGTCTTTGAATAAGGTTTCCGACTAGCAAGCTGCTTTAGCACTTTCCTGGAGAATATTCAGTAATTCTCTTATACTGACTTTGGTGGCAGTACTTGACTGCAAAGAAAGACTGGACAAATGGCATTGTCTGGGCAGCTATGTGTGTATTCACAGTGCCAATATGAATCATATGCACTTGGACAGGGCCACAACCAAAAACTATGAATTTGTGCATTTAAGTTAAAGTTTACCTTATCTGGAACCACAGGAGTCACCAACACCAGTCAGTTAGTCCAGAGCCCCATAATCAGCTGTCACAGAAAGCTCTGGAAGGCTGCTCTCCTCAATGCTGCAGGCTCTGGCCAGCATTAAGCAGCTGTAAGGTACTCTGGCTTCAACAGGAGCATCCCAGCTCTACCGTGTCATTTTTTTTTTAACTCTTCCCCAGGTGGCAGAGGCTTCTATGCTTTGCACAGTATATAAAAGGAAGCACCAAGAACCAGAGGAGTAATTTGAGTGAGATTTTAAATTCCCCTCTACTGAACCATAACCCAGGAAACCTCAGAGAAGACAGAAGAGGCCAGTGGGGAAGAACACACTTGTCACTACAGGTAGGGAAGAGAATGTATCTGTATACACTTACCCTGAGGATATGAAACAACGCTTAATTACTGTGAAAGTAAATTAAAAAATAGAAGACAGTTACAGTTCAAACAGAAGCAGAACTTAACTACTGTATGTTAACGGAGATTTTCCAGATGTTTAGCAAAATAAAGACTAAGCTAACTTCCAGCAGTAAGGTTCTGCGTGCTGCAGAGACCACAACTTGCCAGCTACTGACAGAGCGTGCTGCTTGCACATATCCTACAGGCACTGCTACCCAAATGACAGACAACTTGAACTGACTGATCTTCCCTTCTGCACCATGGCAGTAGCTTCCACAAGTCCCAGTCAACCCATGGGGGCAACTAACAAGAGAAGAAAGTACCCCACAAAAAACATCTATTACTGCCTTACATGTTAATGGTATGTTAAGTAACCTGAGCTCAAAACAGACCTGTTTATAAAACGAAGTCAAGGCCATACACAGCCTTTAGGGCTAGCACCTCAAATTGCCTGTAATAGCATACAAATTGGGAAGAACATTTATCTTTCATCACTCTTAAGTGCCCACATTAGGAAAAACTAACGTAATAGGCACGAGACCTACATGAAATCTAAAATTCTTTCGAAAACTATGCAAAGGAAAAGAAATTGTACTTTAGAGATTGAAACAGTGAAGTACAAATTCAAAGAGAACCAAACAGGGTGCTAAGCTAGGAACCTGTCATTCATCTCGTGACAGCTGAGTATCATTTCGCAAAATAAACCTTTCCTCTTCCTTGAGTACAGTTCTGAGCAGCCCAGGCTCCCTTCAGCAATTATACTGTGCACCCCATAACACCTGCATTTCGAAAAGTCTGATTGCACAGACAAGGAAGAACAGGTCAGGTGTTTACTGATTTTTCTTCTGCTGCCTAGAATCTGCCTAGAATCACAAGTGATTCACAGAGGGCAAGTCAGATTCACATGCTGAGCACAGGCAAACCTCTTCCCAAAGGTTACAAGGCTAGACATAACCATTGCAGAAAAAACACAAGAGATACTGGAAGGAGCTGAAACAGCTTTTTACCAGAACTATTCCACTCTCTGAATCTGAGCGTTCTTCCTTTTCTCACAGGAAACAACCATCGTATTTACACTGACTTACTGCGAGTCACAGAAAAACACCAAGACAGGTTGAGCGCTGACACTGCTTACTTAACGGAACCGTACAGACTCCTCACCGCCCGAAATCCCGTCCCGTTTACACGAACTTCTTCTGCAATCGGAATACATTAACGGCTAACAACAAAAAGCAGAGCTGCCCAAGAGGCGTAGCTGGGAAAGCCTCCCGCACACAATGCACTTGCTGTAGCACCCAGGGCCCGGCTAAGATCTCGCCAGGCAGAGACGTTTTGTAACACCAGCAGCAGGAACAGCAAGCAGTCACCCGAAATCTGACCGAATAGAATTCTCTACCGCCCGTTTCTCCGAGGCAGAGAACCCAAAATATCCGAGCGTACCTCCACGCACTCCGACCGGCTCCAAAGCCGCGGCATGCGGGAGGCCCAGTAACGGCGGCGTGCGGCGCGCCGGGCTACCAGCCAGCAGAGGAGGCCCCGGGGCGGCTCCTCCGCGAGGCGGGGCACACCCCGACCCCGCGACCGCGGGGCACCCTCCCGGCCCGGAGCCGCCGCCGGCTGACAGCGCTCCGCGCGGCGCCCCGGCGCTGCCTACGGCGGAACCGCCGCCCCGAGAGTCGCCTTTGTCTAAGTAGGGAACCGCTCTCACTCCGGGAGCGGCACCGGCGCCCCCCGCCCGGCCGTGCCCGCTCACCGTCGGAGCTGACGGTGTCGTAGGAGTCGCCGGCGGCGGGCGCGGCGGCCGGCTCCCGGTAGTCCACCCAGCTCAGCCCTTCCACGCTGTCGTACTCGGCGCGGTGCTTGTCCTCCACCGGCACTACGGTGAAGTGCGGCATGGCTGGCGGGGCGGAGAGGGCTCCCCGCGGCACCGCGGCGAGGCAGGCGGGATGCGGCGCAGAGCCGGCGGCGCATTCCTGCCCCGTGCGGTCACTTCCTCTCAGGAAACCGCGCTCCTCAACTCCACCCATTCCACTCCGAGCGCTGAGGCGGTGAGGCGGCGCGGCGGCCGCCGCCTCCGGGGCCGCGGGCGGGAGACAGGGCGCACGGAGGGGGTCGCGCCGCCGGGCGTGGGTGTGGAGGAGGGGCCGGAGGCGGCGCGGACAACAGGCGCCTTCCTCCTCCCGCAGCCACCGCGGCAGCGGCCGGGCCCGGGGGCGGCGGGAGCCGGGGCGCGGGGCGGGGCAGGCCTCCCTCCGCTCTGCGCCCCGGGGGGACGCTTCCCTCCTCCGCCGCCATTTGCTGGGCCGCAGCCGGGGGTCGCGAACCCCGGGAGACGATGCCTCGATGGAAAATACAATGGGATGCCGGGGTAGCAGAGCACGCCAATTAGAAACGCTCGCGAACACCCCCTGAACTTTAAGCCCCGGGCCTCGGTTGATCGGCAACGGCTTAATTAAAGACATGCCGTCACCCTGAGAGCCGGTTTGTTTTTATGAGAGCTATCGTTAGCTCCAGATGCGGCAGCTGCCCCCGTTTCCTGTGTTTGTGGAGGCGGGGGGGTGGCTGCTCTGTGCTGCGCGAAAGCCTCAGCAATAGCATGGCATACAGCAAGCCCGAGGGAGGCAGGGAAAAAAACGCGACTGCACAAAGAGGCTGGGGGAGTGCGTAGTAAAATCCTCTACTTGGGAAATGTGAACGCTAGCTAGAGCCGCGGCGTTTCTAGCCCTACGTAAAGCAGACAGTTACTAAGGCAGCACACTGCCAGGAGAGATGAACTTGGCCCCTGCTCGGGAGGGACTGGGAGCCGGGGCCGCACCGTTATTAGTGCCAGCCCGGCGGCAGCCCGCACGGCGGTCCGTACGGCCGGGGCACGGCTGCGTCTCAGCGTCTTGTCACCGAGGCAGCAAAATTCAGTTCCACCTGCACGTTAGAAAAAAACTGGCGGGCACCTCGGCTTGTTTCGTATGCTGTAACCCTCACATGGGATTTAAAGATCAATTAATAGTTGCTAATGCTATTTACTGTCTGCTTTTGAAAGCTACTCTTGAAAGTAAAAGGATCCCTATTTAATATATTATGCAGTCATCAGAGGAGAAAGCTTTACAGAACCATTTGTGCATTTTGCTACGTTTTTTACTACAGAGTGTCAACTCAAACTAGTTTTGTAGATTTTTGATTAAAAATACATCTCAATAAATCAGCGACAAGTCAGTCCAGCACTAACGTAAGGTTTTGTTCTATACAGGAGCCTATGGGAGGACAGAAGCCCTAGAGCAGAGACAGAGGGAAGACTCTTTCAACATTCCTTGTACTGAGAAGAACCTTATCTCTAGCTTTATAAATTTGTCCTGCCTTTTTGACTAAGCAATCTCTAGGTCACTTGGAGAAAGAAAAACCTGTAATGAGCAGAGGAGAGACAAGCAAGAGGGAAAATGTTTTGTTCACGAGTAATGTCTACTCTTAATTAGGTGGGTTTTGAAATAAACAGTCAGAATCCATGCTGCAGAGTGGCTGCAGCCAAGAGGTTACAGGTCTCTCAGTTCACTTAACACAAACTTGTCGATAGACCACCTCTGGGGAAAGCCAGAACAATTACACCTCCTAGCATTGATCAGACAAGTGGAAAGACTTCTAGACTCCTATGTTTTCACATGCACTACGTTTTACTTGTACCATTTTCCTCAGTTAAGGAAGACAACAGTGTATCTTCATGTGACCAGGTGTATCTCAGTAACAGCCTCAGAAGTTCTGGGAGAGAAACAAAACCAGCTCCCGTTCAATACTCAGCATACCTCAACGAGCTAGAGTGAGATCACTTTTCTTTCCCAGTAGACCTAACATTAGCACGTTTTTGTATACGATCACACTGAAGTCTGTGAAGTTTACTAACAACTTTTGTGGGTGGGTAATTTAGAAAGCATTTCTTTTGATTTTAGAAGTATTAGTACTGACAGACCGGAAGCACTCTGGTGTGCTACTCCATCCACTGAGTTATCTCTAGCAATGTATTTTCCCCCAGAGAAATGCAGAAAAATTGACCAACTGGTAGCATTTTCTGTTTAACCTCTTAAGGTTGAATTCCATTTCATTACTGCTCACAAGTATAAGAGTCTAGAGTCCACCAAGAAAACAGGAAAATTAATGATTAATTGACAGGGGACAAAGAATTTTATATAGAAGGGCCAGATGAGAACTTACCGTTAAGTAAGTTAGCTTATGCTTAGTCTTCTGTCTTTGTTCCTGTTTTTGACTTTATAAAACTCTTTAGTAAAAGCATCTGGTCTAAGTAAGCTGTCCTAGGGGAAAAAAAAGAGAGAGAGAGAGAAGATGGAGATTATAAGAATTTTAAAGAGTTAACATTTTTGCAGTCATTCTTATTCAGGGAGAAGAATGGTTTGGCAAGGAGCTGTCTTGGTTTAGGTACCAAAAATGCATCAAGGCCACTACAGAATGGTTAAGTATCATTAAACTGATGGCACTTAAATTGTATGCCATTAGAGAAAAGAAAAAAAGTCAAGCTTATTCACATAGACAGACAACTCCCCTCTCTGGAATGGAAACTGTATCCAAATGTTTTAGGAGAGAATTTGGCCTGAGGAAGCTACTCAAGTGTATTGAAACAAAAAATATTTCTTTTGCCTGAAGATGATGACTTTTTACTGATTTGTAGACCACCAGTATCTATAGATAGGAAGCTATCTGCCTATATCAACTTTTTTAGCATATGGGTTGTAACAAAACTGAAATTTCAAGCTAAGTGACTGGTTTTTTTTTTTATATGAATACTGACCTTGACTTCTAAAAAGCCGCCACAAGCTGTCTAATATCAATACAAAACTGAAAAGAAACAAGCTGATCTAGAATACTATAGCATTTACATGAGATAATGTTACCTCTAATTAAATTATTCAGCTCAAAGAACTTGTATGAGAAACTGAGTCTTCTGGAAGGACAGTTCACTAAACTACTACGGATCCTGATAGAAGTCATCTGGGCAAGCAAGCAAGGTCAAGTTTGCCTTGAACACTTCAAATTACAGGTGACACCACTCAGGTATTAAAAAAAAAAAAAAGCTTGGCTTTTATTGCCCATTATGAGATAGCAGCTGCACACCACACTAGCTATTGACTTACAAGTGCAAGGTGTTCTTCCCCATCCCCAACAGATGACAACCTACGGCTTCTGGCATGTTTTGCCTATAGTCATCCTAGGAGAAAGTGAACACAGAATTACTATCAGTAAAGTCACCTCAGCCTGACTCAGCCTTCACCACGTGATGTAGTACATCAAATGCCTTTTTATATGAGCCCCAGAGTATTGTTAGCTTACAGACTTGCAATGTGCAATGTTAACAAGAAACAAACAACAAAACGTAACATCATTTCAACTCCTTCACAATGAAAGTGATTTGCTATTTAAAGATAAGACCACCCAGCATCAGAAACTGTGTTTGGAGGTGGCTTTTATCTCCCCTACTTTCTGGAAGGACAAATACAAGTTTTAAAGCTAATTCATAAATATAGATATTTAAATACCACAACTTCAGCTGTACTTCAGGCTGGAAGTATTCTATTTGGGCTATGATGGTGTTTGCTCTGAGGAATTTGAAGGGTTATTGCAGGGGATCCAGATGCCCCATCACGTTGTGCTGGAATATGTACCACAATGGGTCTGTAACTTATTTGTTTTAAAGGACTTTTTCCCTACTCAAATGTAATCTGGGTGACAAGTAGCCTAATGCTGACCATCAGAAAAACTGTCATAACAAAACATGCCACAGCCAAGGTACAGCTTCACTGAACACAAGGCTTGGCAGAAATCCTGCAAATTCATAGCTAGGATTTGATCACAGTGAGCTTCCATTTTCAGCACATTCCTGCTTCTCCACACCCGAGGATCAAACCAGCTTTATGAACAAAGCAGCCCGGAAACTGGTAACCTGGTTGCAAAGGTTTCTCACTGACAAATGCTGGCTTCTATTTAATGATAAGCAGTCAGTGAAAGAGGTCTACTGGAGAGGACAACATGTGCATCTATGCATTAAGAACTGGGGAGAGAGTAATAAGAGTTTATGGGAGATGCAAAGTACAGTTCTCCATAAGATATTTTAGGGGAAAAGTAAGGCAAAGAAAGGTCAAGTTATATTTATACAAGGGCTGGTATGTTACCTGCAATGGAACATTTTTGCTGTTTCTCTCCTAGAAAATATGTCATGGCTTACACATTAAAAGACCACAAGAGGACACTGTGGTGCCACTTATCGTCAAAATTTGTTTACTGCAAGGAACTTCCTCCTTCCCCACTTTCAAAGTTACTCATAACTGTATTTGGTGCATGAAATAGACATTTTCTACAAATACATATTAAACTCCTCTTCAGACAGTGAAAAATCACTAAGTCTATATTTTTTTCTTTTTCCCTTCAAACTCAGTTTTGGTACTTTAAAATAAGACAAACTAGACCAAACTTCTGTCCATTAAAATTGTTAAATATTGCAGTAATTTTCAGGGGAGGATTAGGATGCTGAAAAAACATTCCATTGTTTGTTGCACTTTCTTTTACTCTTTCATTTTTCTCTTTTTTTTTTTTTTTATAAACATAATTTCTCAGTTCAGTTGCACTTTCAGCATTTAGATTTGTCATGATCTATTTATTTTTTAAGGAACGACTCAGAGAAGAAACTTTCATTTTATTTGTCTGACAGAACTCATATTAGCTTCAGTTTTTATATTAGCTGTTTTAAAATCTATTTTGTTTCTCAGCAAAACTCATAGAGAAACCTGAATTCTTGCTTGCAAGGTATCGTGTCTTTCTTTCATTGTAAAACTGCTGACTTCACAGGTGAAAGAAATGTTTCATGAAAATACTGAGGCGAGATACAGAGAAAGGCCTTCAGAGAAAAATATGTACACATAAGGAAAAGAATCATCCTAGCAAAGTTGACAAATCAACAGAAACAGAGCAAAATGAAGTGATCTCTCACTTGAGATGATTAGAAGCAGCAGGGTTTCTGTGAGGTAGGTTAAATGCTGAACTTTCATTACATAGTGTTTTCTACAGTTTGTTGGCTCTCCCCATGACAGATTTTTTCATGACAGAAGCAGCTGAACCATGTCTAATATCTCCTCTGAGGTCACAGGAATATGGCGCACAGAAGAGAGGTTGTGTGCTGCTTTTGCTCTGAATGAAAAAAAAAATCATAAATTGCAACAATTTCTCAAACAACATACACATGGGGAAAGAGTTGCCACCTTTGCAATTTGAGAAACTCAAATACTGTGTGAACAGCTCATCTGATAATACTAGACATCAGGTAACTAAGGTTTTATCTTAGTCACCAGAGATCTTGACTCTTATGAAAAACAGAGCTGGGATGAAAATACTTCTACAGAATTTTGTTTTTCTCTGATAGCAGTTAAATAATCATCTTATAAATAAATATGAAGGCTAATAAAAAGATTTCAGGTTCAATTTTTTTTTCCCCCAAAGGGAAAATTATAGGATCACCAAACACCCAACCACCATCACAAGGCGTTCTTTGTAGATGTCAGGCTTGTAAGTAAGATATCAAGATAATTACCTGAAAGGAAATTGTAGCAAGGTGGAGGTCAGCCTCTTTTTCCAGGTAACAGCAATGGGATGAGAAGTAATGGCCTTTAAAGTTGCACCAGGGAAGGGTCAGGTTAGATATTAGGAAAAATTTATTTTCTGAAAGAGTGGTGAGTTATTGGAACAGGCTGCCCTGGGAGGCAGAGGAGTCACTGTCCCTGGAGGTGTTCAAGAAAATTGTAGGTGTTGCACTGAAGAACATGGTTTAGTTGGCATGGCGAGGATAGGTTAATAATTGGACTACATGATCTTAGTGGTGATCTTCTAGTACCCTAATGATTCCATGATTCTATGATAAAAATCAATATCAGATGAAAAATATATAGTTCCTAGGACACTGACTCAAATGCTCCAAAGTGGCCCAAGAAGGATAATCCAGCATCAGTCCAACCTGAACAGAGTTCATCTAATCTACAGGCTGCTCTGGGTCTGTGAATTAAATCTAACAAATCTGAAGCACAAACGCAAATGTTTTTTTGTTTGTTTTTCTTTTTTTAAGAGGATGAAGGAGGAAAGGAGCAGTAGACTAATCATGTTACATTTTCAGAATTTGAAGCAAGTTGATCATTTCCACATGCATTAATTCAGGGAAGGATGAACAAATGAGCAACTTATCAATAGCGTAACACGATCGAAAGTGCAATGACAGCAGAGCAGCAAGATCCCAGGCTGCAGCAAGTGAGAATTTGCTGAAACATAACAGCCATGGGCACAGAAATAAGGGAAAGAAGCTGTTCACCTTCAGAAGGCCTGAGGTATGCAGGGATCTCCAACAAGATACATTTGCCTCCACTGCCAACCCTTAAATGAGGTCGGAGATGGGGTGGATCCTGGCTCCACCCCTTCTGGTCACTCAGGTGCATTGGCCCTTCCTTCCCATCAGGTGCTCAATCACTACTTCAGGCCATGACTTAGCATTTCTGCTACAAATAGCAAACAGAATAAATCCAAGCTTTGGTTGCTCCAGTCTTGCTCTGCTTTTCTGCTTCTCCTCTAATTGTGAACACTGTTAACTTTGTCAGAGATGATCAGCAGAAAACCCATCACTGGAAAGAGGAAAAGAGTAATTCCACCTAGATCAGCCTCCTAAACTAGCTTACCATGTATTTACACAATCAGTAATGCTGTCACAAGGGAAACAACATGCAGCCAAGATTCAGGGTAGCACTGAAACAGTCAAAGTTGACAGCGGTACTTCACTTCAGAAGATGGAGATGCAATGACATTTGTCCTTTCAAAGTTGATTCTGTGGTGCAGATGCCGACTGAACTTTATGTTTAGGTACTCCACATCCAATGTAAAACATGTAAAAATCCTTTCATGGCCTAAACAAGTTGCTCACCAAGTAAGAAATAAATAAATGAACTGAACTACTCAGATTTTACCTAACAGATTGGCTCTGCATAAGAACAGAATTTTTGGGCCTGGTTTCTGCCATCACTGCTTACCTAGATGAGACAAACAAGAATTGTAGTCATATATTTCTATGTATGCAGCAGCCCATTAGTCTAAAAGGGTAACACAGGAGGAAGAGTGCTGGCATCAACCCTTCAGAATCAAATCATAAATTTGCATCAATATTTTGTCTGTAGTTTTTGGCTGTGCATATCACACATGAAAGCACAAGCCTTACATTTTTAAAGACGTCTTGAAGTTCAGCTCCTATTTACAATATCAACCTAAAGTACCCTATAGTACATAAATTATGGTACTTACAGACATAGTAAAAACTGTTTTCAAAATTCATATTTTCACAATCCATTATTTAGAAGTAAATTAGTAAATAATGACTTGAATTCTTCCATTTGGCTACCGTAAAACCTTTTACAAAGTTGCTATCTTTATTATATCTGATACTTCACTAATACCACCAGCTGTAATAGAATCTCAGTTTATCTGTTATCCTTTTCAAATTACCAGTGCAAATTGTTCTTATTAATTGGTGTAGGGCAAAGGCATTCAATTTCATCCTAACTATTGGGAGACAAAAGTCAGAATGCAATCATTTTATGTTTGAGCTGTTGAAAATGCATAGTTGTGACACTGCTTTTACAGCCTGATGACAGTGGGACTGGGGATTAGTAGCGCTCAGACTGAAGAGTTGCTATAATTTGTATGACAGCAGTCACAGCTGTACCTTGACATTATTTCACTTTTGAAATTCTAATTAGATGCCTCTCTAACATGTCCATGATAGTGTGATTTTGATTGTTTAAGAAAAAGGAAGTAACTGCATCTACTAGATAAGCTAGATACCATGTGCATAATCATTACAAGATGCACAAGATTCCACTTCTTGCTCACTGATTTTTCACTTTGATGTTGGTCTCATGCAAGCAATTTATCTGAAGTTTTCTCAAATAACTTTGTAAGCAGCATTGGAAAGGGGCACTTTTATATCACTGCACATCTGTGCAAAATGTTGTAAAGTAGAGGTTATCCTACCTTGATGCAGTCTGTCTAGTCCCACATAGCTTGACCAAGTGATCTGCTGCCGGAAACAGACATGAAGGACTTGCTGCAATGAAATGCATCACCCACATTTCCTTTTCATAAGTATCTGCTCAAACTTCTTTTCAGGTTAGGCTGCATTTGAATGAAGATGAAGTTAACTACCTAACTCCATGAGCCTGCAGGCTTAAATATACCTGACTTTCTTCTGTCTACCGTGGGGGAACTAGCTTCCAATACAGAGTAGAGCTCAGGAGCCTCACAATACCATGGCCTTCCTTCTGCAGCAAAGTTGCACAGTTACTTCAGGGCTTCGTATGGTTTTGAACTTTACACTGTTTTGTGAGATTACAACAGCATCTAGAAAATTTTAAACAATATTTTATTGAATTTCATATTTTTCCACAAGGTTGCAAATTAAACATTACACAAAAGTCAGAAAATAAGTTCAATACACTACAGATAAAACAAGGAAGTAAACCACAATTATCTATACCATGGTGAAATCAGAGTGATACAAAAGTATTACCCACACCTTCAAGGAGACAAATGCATTTTGAATCCATGCTCAAGTATTGGGAAAAAATGTACATATTAGGCAGGAAAGTAATAACGCAGAAATAAAAAGGCATCTTACATTTCAAATATGCAATGAACTTACTATCACAGTACTATTTTTGTGAAAAGAGACCATAGATGGCAGTTTTCCAGCAGCTTATGAAGCTATTAGCAGAAGCAAGGATGAGAAGTAAATATCTGCATTATTGCATTCATCATTTGACCAGTATCACATGCTTTAAAAACAATTTGTGATATCAGTTAAGCAGTACTGAGAAGATAAAACTTGTGCTGAAATTCTTCACTGTATATCCATAGTCTCAGTATATGTTGAGCGACTGTTCTTAAAAACTTGGCTTGTATGCACTAAAATATTCAACATGGCTTGTAAAGAACACTTTAAGTGTCTCTAACACATTCAGAATACACTTATCAATGAGACCACCCTATCAGAAGAGCTAATTAAGCTTCATTTTGAAGCAACAGCAGGAACTGTCTTCCTCCAGGAACACTACTGGTACATGTATGCAGAAATGGATGGCAGGAACAGTCTCAGATTTTTCTAGAGAAAAACTGACTTGCTATTTCAATCCTGTTCCTGCTTGACATTATCCTCAAATTATACAAGAGTATCTACGACACTACCTGAACATCTGTTCCTTTATTTTGCTAACATATGAATATGAAACACCTACCTTCTCCCTTCAGTAACTCTCCAGGTGCCCATTGTCCTGATTAGGGTTCAAAAATGAGTTTAGTACTGCTGAATGATTCCCTAAAACTAGTTGTAGGTATGAAAACTGAATTCAAGTATCCACATCATCCAGTTTGTTGTCTAAAACAAAAACAAAACCCAAAAAACACACACAACCACTCTTCTACACCTACTGGGGTGGGAGTGTCTTCTCTGACCAATGATGACACCTGTACCATATAAAAAGAAGTAATATTTGACAAAATCATGGTTCAGATGTCTCTATGTCTTAATCATGTCCACTAAAGCCTGTGTGGTACTGCTGATTCTAGACCCTGGTATTACATCAAATGCCACAACATGTGTACCAAAATCACATGTCATGTATTAGAGGATTTATTCATTAAGCATGACTATTTTCTATTTACAAAGTTGGTCCTGGTTTCATCAGCATGATAGAATTTCTCACTTCTAATTCTAGATGGTTTTGCCGCAACATTTAAAATCTACACTAACTTTTAAGTGTGCAGGTGAAAGTATGGAAACAGTATTAAATATTCCAGCCTAGGTCTATAGTAACAGCTCACCCCTCAGAAGGTAACTAGAGGCATTACAGTTTTCTCCATTCTCCCTGGAATCTACAGATGTTATAATTAATAATATAGTATTAAATATGGTACAAATACAAGTGTTAGACTAAATGACTGTGCCATACAAGGAAATCCAAAAGACCTATCAGGTAGAATCCGAAAATTATGTAGGTCTAGGCGACAGGAATTTTGTACTTCTTCATGAGGGATTTCACTCTCACCTGCATCCATTGCTCTACTAATCTTCCGCACCTAGAAAAATTCAAAAGATTGCCCTTGAAAGCCAGACTGACACAATGGCAAAAATTTTAACATAGCTGGCAAATTCAATGCTATTTCAAGTGAAACAACTCAAACTGTATTGCAAAAACATATCTGAACTCGAGTAAAGCAACATCATTATCCTCATATTTGCATTCCAGTGAAATATTTCCCAGTAATAGTTGCAAACACATTATAGCAATAGTCACACTTCTGGCTGTTCTTTGCCTTGGCTTCCACTACATGCGAATGCACTAATTGAAAGGCCTTAAGTAAACAAACCCATAAGCATTCTTCCCTGAAGTCACCTCATATCCATGGGAGAGAATTTCAAAGTGTCTAGTTCAGAAGGAAGACGATCAGTAAATCTCACAGACTGACTAAATATGAATGTCTGCCTTTTCATGTCAGGCTGCCACCTATACAACTCAGCAACAGGCAGATTAGTTGAAACAGTACAAAACTCTTTACACCTAACATACCTCAAAAAGGTAAATGGGAAAAAAAATACATTGTCTATAACGTTTTGTGTGTAATATCTACTTATTAAATTCTATAAAGAAAAACAAGAATAGGCAGGCAGCTTGCAATTTGCAACCTAGGCCTTTTCAGAAGTTATCACTTAGGGGATTCTTACTGTTTTCATACTGTCTCTTCATGCCACTTCTCCCTCATCCTTCTTGGCTCCTTTCTGACATTTATACTGCAAGTTTGCTGTGATCTAGTTGTTATGCTTACTGTCTGTTAGTGACATAGCCATGACAAGAGCCATTTGGAAAGGAGCCTGATCCTAGAACGAGAACTTAATTGATTTTCAGGAGTCAGCATTCCTTACTGCATCAACAAATATAGGTAAGAACAAGGTGTATGTGGCAGGAAAGTCATCAGCTTCTCCAAAGTGTGAAGTGACTGTGCTTAGAAGTCAATTATGTTTACCTGACCAGACTAACCCAGAGAGAAAAAGCCCCACACAGAGTTCCATTCACTCTCACTCACTTTATTCTGCTACTACTCGCTTGACATCTTGATTTCTTTCCTGGCATTTGGAATTATTACATTAAGTGCTTATGCTCCCTCGTGACTCTCTCACTGAGCATAAAAAAAAGCAATATATCAGCAGTCTCTCTCTTCCCTTTAGTAAGAATCAGTATTTAGTTTATTTTTTAATCTTACGTTTTCCACTTCCCTGAAGACACGGAGGAAGTTCTCCTTTAAGACCCCTCTTAATTCAGTTTCATTCCACCCTCTTCTAAGAAGTTCCTCAATCAAAGAAGGGTATTTCGAAACATCTTCCAGTCCCTCAGGTAAACTGTTGGCAAGAGCCACACAAGAACATTCAACACAGATCACTTAAAAATGTACCAAAATTTTTATTTTTTTAAGTAGTCTTTTGCACATATTCACTTTTGGAACGAGCTTTTTTATACCCACTTCTTCCTCTGAGATGTCAAAAAAATGAAGAATCCAACTGACATAACACAAAGCAGGACTGAGACACCAAGCATGTGTCTTTTCTGCAGAGAGGATCTCATTAGAACTAAACTATGTATTCTGGAATGAACATGCACTTATGTGCAGGCAGGACAACAGCATAGAGAAATTAAAGAAAAAGAAAAAACTCGTATAGACATTGACCCCCCTATATCTGGCCTTGAGAGTAAGAGGAAACATCTGTATCACCAGTGGAGTTTGTATAATCCACTTAAATAACTGAGAAAAAAAGGGTACTCACAAGCACACGATGTGCTAAGGAGTTGCAGGCAGTTTTGTGTACTCTGTTATTTACATAGTCATTTTTCCAGACAAAATACAATTTGAATAATATTGCTTTGAACTCAGCAGTTTGGGCAGTGAAAAGAAAGCTATTCAGAACACTCTGTTGAAGAAATTACAGCAAGCAAAACTGACATATGTCTTGTGCTAATTCTTATTGGAATAAAAAGGAACAAGGAGCTGCAAAAACTGCATTGAACAGCTAACTTGTATTTCCATGAGTCTTGGACTTTGTTTTGAGATAACTACTATTTTCTGTTACCTCTCTTTTCTGTGGAGAAGTGATAGTAACCATATCTCAAGTAATCTGCATTGCTACTTAACGCCAGAGCTTAGGACCTTAACAACTCCACCATCAATTAAACTGATGGCCTTTGTGAAAATGTATGCAATAAAATGTGTCCTTTTTTTTGTAAACTGCATTTTCATTATGGAGATTATACTTTCAGACCTATGTTTGGCTAACTCTCACGTGAGCTGACACATTGCTTTTACATCCTGCTTTACAGACACTTGAGTCTCAGCATGATTTTCACATTCAAGTGTTTCTGACCCCATTAAGAAAAAAAAAAATAAGGTTATGCAAGCAAATGCCACCCAGTCTACTCTTACTTTCTGCACTGTAATATAACACTTGCCCAGGAGTGAACAGAGAAGGTTATGTTTTAGGCTGTTCACCATGTTCTGCTTTCCTCGAGCACATGCCAAGGGTAGCTGATCAAGCCCAGAATGCAGGAGTGGTTACGCAGCCCCAAGGCACTTTAGGCTTTTCCCTCTAGAAAGTAACAGCAGAGAGAAGAGTTTTGCAGCACTCCTGGGGTAACTCATTTACCATCTGAAGGATGAAGCGTATTTTCTATAATTCATCACTGGTCTGGAGGAAGGCACCCTCCATCATTGTTTCTGTACGCACAAACTGCTGCCTACAGCACACATTTGCAAAGCTCACAGTACATTAGGGCTAGTTTCCACATTTAGGGCACTCCTTCATGCATGTAATATTTGTGTCCTTTTTTCATAAAACTTGGTTTAGCTCATCACAAGACAACGTGCCAAAACTCTTTTAGTCTACCTTCTTTTTCCCTGAAAGGGATCAAAATTTTTACAATTTAAACAGCAAATATCAATGTATTTATGATTTTACCAACCGTTCCACTCCATCATAGTCACCACCAATTCCTATTGATTCTGAACCTGCAATTTTCTTTATGTGGTCAAAATGATCTGAAAGAAAATAACAAAGAAAACAACTTTAAGCATATCCCAAGAAGAAATAATTCAGTTCAGACATATTGGCACCAGACTACCATTCTTAAATATGTATTCATAGTAAAATTATTTTAAAAAATAACCCAAAAGACATCCTGATAATACAGGTTAAATTTTAATAACACAGTCGATGTATTCAGAATATTTACTGGTGCTCATCTGGGTATTATAAGTTACAAAGTGCATCAGATAGCAGTCTTCAAAACAGCATCTAAACCAGTGAGATTTAAACAAGGAAAAAGACACAGTCATCTCAGCACACTAATTCCCAATAGAAAGCCCAAATATACCAACAGATTTTTCATCACTCGTTACATACCAATGTTTTGCACTCTTAAGTAGAAAGGTTTAAGGTATTTTCCAGAAAGTAACGATTACTTTGGGATTAATGGTTCTTGGCTTTATGTAGGAGTACCGGTTCCTCAAGCTATGCACCTTGTAGTTCTTGCTATTGTTTAAATGAACATTAGCTCCAAAAAGACTCAGAGCTGGGATAGTGTGAGGAAGGAAATAAATAGTACCATTTACACAGTCTGAAAAATGACCCAGATGGCAAGAAATTCTTAGAAGCCACCCACATAAATCACAATATATTCACTTCAAACCTGCTAGGGTAGAAACATTAACAACTTTTCTGCCACAGGCCAGTGCATCTGCATTGAATGTCACCATAATAATTCCCTTGTTCTTTTTCTGAAAGAAAGGAAGAGACTGGTGATGAGTGTCCACACGTGTCCTGCAAACCTCATGGGCATCTTGTGCAGAACCTTTTCTATCCATCTGCCAGTGAGCATAACAACAACATACATCAAAGATCAGATGGCAACACAAGGCTTTGCCTTTCTGCCCTTTACCCTGGATTCATTACATCCTCATGTGGCCTGAATCACCAAAGTCTGATGACTACATCAAACAAACTCAACCAGAATTTCAAAGAATTTGCAACCACTTTATTCTTGTAATCAAAGACAAAACACAACCCGAAGAAGATATCTCAGAAGTGAATGTGTAACTTGCTGCTCTGGGATCTGCTTAAATTCAGTTCATAGATGAGGGGGTGAAATGTAAACACCGTGATTTGCATGTATAAATTTGCCTCAGACTAGCCAAACATCAGCACCTCTCCCTCATTTTGTTGTTTTTGGGTTTTTTTAAACACTCACCAGCTTCTGGAGGATATCATCAGGAACATTTCTGGAGTGATTACAAACAGAAAATGCAGAAGAATGGCTGAAAATTACTGGTGCTTTTGAGATATGTAGTGCAGTTTCTGCTGTGGAATATGAAGTATGAGATAAATCTATCAGCATACCCAGACGATTCATTTCCTTTACCACTTCCTAGAACAGATTTACAGACAACAGTGTCAGTATTGTGTTTCCTTAAAGGAAACTATTTAAGATGATGTACGTAACCAGATAAATTCTGCAGCTGTCAGCTAGTTATAAGCATACTGCAACTTCATAGGCTTCTATTTACCTATTAAGTTACCAGTGATTTATTCACTCATAATTAACTAGAATACCACCACATGCTCAAACCTTCGAAAGCTTAATCAATCCAAAATAAATTTTTTGCATTGTTATTCGCATCTCACCACTTCTACTGTCTATTTCACACATCAGAACTGTGTTGAAACAGTCGTTAGAAAGAAATCTAATACGTTACCCCAAGAAACATCACAGGGAATTTATCTTTATTGAATCCTAATCACTTCTAACTAGCAAGAACTTACAGAAATTATGTTTTTAATGATAAGTTGTTCTTGAAAAGGTCAGAAGTTGTTAGTTGCATGAGAGATTGCTTAGATTATCATTCAAAAAGAGATCCTTACTTGGCCGAATGCAGTCAAACCAGTAACATTAGGATAAAAGTTGTGTATTTCTTTAGATGAAGACTCAGACCTTAAAAAGAGGAGTGAGAGAGTCATATCGTTCTGCAGACTACAATACCAGCAACTGAAACGTCATCTGTTATACACAATAAACTCATATCACATAGCCAAACTGAGGGATAATGAGCTTCATAGTAAGTATCTTGTTCATATAGTGTTCTGTACATTTATGGTTCGGGTCTGTTGCATATTTGTGAAGCAACGACAAGCAAAGAGAGACTATTTTTCTGATTAAACAAACCTTCATCAGAAAACAAAGGTGAACTGAAATGTCAGCTACCTGTCAGCCATAAAGCCAGTGTTTCAGACCTCTCTGCACACAGTTCTCTTTTGCCTTAGTCACTTCAGAGGAAGTCTGTCAATCCAACAAAGAGTAGGCGCTCATACTCTGAGAGAGGAACTGAGTAACCATCTCCATAGCCGTATATGGGACCTGTACTTCTGAGAGGATGGTTTTAAAGGCTTCTGACTGCCAAGTTCTTAGAAAGCATTTACTATCTTTAAGCCACATTATATGCATCTTCTTTTTTTGTTGTTTTTGTCTGTTTTGACCTATGCAACTCTCTCTAATAAAACCAAGTGGAAGGCAACTTTCCCATCTTTCTGTCGCTAACAAAGATTAAAAGTTTCTAAATTGTCAGTGCAGGAAGCACCACACAACAGATCCTTCAGTCACCCAGTTGCTACAGGGCAGGTGATTGACTCCCAGCCCTGTCATCCTTGACTTGGTTTGGACTGAGTATGACATGGGCAGACTTTATTTGAATCCACATTTTTCCCCTCCCAGAATTGTCACCACGTTGCATGATATGGTTACACAAACACATAATACACATTAATTACCAAGGAGTATTGCAGGAATGTGTTAAAGTCATGTAACGAACACCTAGGTCATAATACATCCTCAGTGCTGCCAAACTGCTGTCAATGGAGTGACCACCTTCTATTCCAATCAAACACGCAATCTTCCTACTGTCAGAGATACCTGGAAACATCAAAGTAAGACAATTCCAAAGTAATTTCATACACTATTGAGAAAAAAAATGGTTATTGAGAATTGCAAAAATAATATTGATATTTTTGTAAGCTAGGAGCTTTATTTCAGGGTATATTTATATGGAAAATTATCTTACGATTGCAGCGGGCCAGGACTTTGCATGTCAGATATTGTAGTTCAATAGAAAAACTGAAGTTACTCTTTAAAACTAGGATGGCTAACTTGCCTGCTTACAGTTTTTTCTCTTCTGCACATACTTTTGGAAATCTAATTAAAAAAAACCCAACAGCTGCAAGAGAGAGTATCACCTTGAGAAGTTGTCACAAATTCAAGCTCTTCATAGCTGTTACACATCCTCTTGACAACATCAATTTGCTCTAAGGTCAGACGTACAGCGTCCTTGTTCTGAGCGCTGCAAAGAACATACACTGACCAAAACTGAAAGAGACATTGACAAGTAAACTAGATAATCTGTGTTCCAACTGGGAACAGGCAGATTGCTAATAGTGGAGTTCACAAGCACAGACCAAAGTGATTTCTTACAGTTTACAAGGGAGTTGCCACTATAATTTTTCCCCTCCAAAGAAAAAGTTGTGCAATTAAGCTCTCCCAGCTTACTCAACATCTTCACAATACATGCAGAAAAGCGGACTTAAGTTTACTATAATTCATTTACCAGAAAGCAGTTGCTGCTGTTTTGATTAAGGGTAGCTGGATTATAAACACAAACAATTGCAATACAAATGACACAGAAAAGTGCCTGCTGCTTTTCAGTATCATTTTGTCTCTCCTCTTAGAACAGAAAGAGCCAGAACCAGAACCAGTAATACCTCTGTGATTGGGAAGGGAATGAGACAAGCGTAAAAATGCGTTCTCAGACAGTCTCACTGCCATGACAGTACGTACCTGAGCTCCCACATAACCAGCCTTAAGTTTCAGAAGGTTCGTGTGGGTCTTGTTGATTTCTCTTAAGTTGACTTTACTGATTCTATTTTGGTAAAATATTCTCAGCCGTAGTACAAAGTCATTGTGGCTAGAATAGAAAACAAGTAGGGCTTGTGGTGGAAATAAGTTCTTCCTCTTTTAGTCCAAATGTAATTTCTTCAATTCTTCTTAGTTTTTCAGACCAATAACTGCCAATAATCCTGGTTGTAACAGATACTAAAAGTCTCCTTCCTCTGCAAAGCATCTTTATTTCTTAAAGCTCCTTCTAATCTGGATAGCTAGAAAGCTTTATGCTTTTCTCACTTTTACAGCTGTTATGCTTTTGTATGTATTTTTCTCCCTACTATTTCTGAAGGAGTGGAAGAACTAAAATCTTCCACCATGCTCCTTAGAAGCAAATGCTCGTTATAGGATAATCAGTGCTTCTATTCTCAGGTTAAAACACACCACAGACATCATTCCTTCAAGTTGCAAGGATACGCTTTCAAATCATGGTACCTGCCTTCTACCTCTGTAAAGAAGTCATTGCTACCAAAGACGCCATTGAATTATGGGAAGGAGACAAGGACATTGTGTAAAGGGAAACAATAATTCAGCATTGAAATCTCACCAGAAAATCACAAATGCATTTAGGGTAAGACATTCTTGTATTAACTACCCTCTGAATTGGAATTCCATCCAGCTGATAAATCTCAACAGTAACTATTATGTGCTAGGAATAGTCTGCATCCCTACTCATCCTAACACATTTTAGCATCTCCTCCTCACTTATGAAGATTCACTGAGAGTTTAGTTGAAGACGTTTATATACCCATCAATTAAACGTGTATCTTGCATCAGATTGATAGCTCTCTCTCTGATTGATTTCTCACAGATGAACGGCACAGTATCAAAGAGGAACATCAACAGCCATAGCAACAGCTTTGTTGGATTTTGCTTCATTTTCAAGTTTGTTAAAGCAAAGAGATACCACAGTATTCGCTGACCGCAATCAAACAGGAAAATTTCCAGTCTGCAGACACAGATTTAATAGTAGAAGCAGAGCCAGAACGCCCTCTTTCTGGTAAAGGCTGCAGATGGTTCTGTAAGAAGAAAGAAACAACACTGAAGAGAACAGAAGGCAGAAACAGGAACAGTAAGATAGTTACATTCTCCAAAAAGTTGTAAAATCCGTGCCTATTATGCTTTTGCACCTATAACCACCCCATAAACATAGCTACTGCCAACAGCTGACTGCTGAAGGGAACCATCTCCTCATTCAGAACTGACAGAGAGCCTGACAGACGCTGGAAAAAAAGATGATTTTACAAACAGGCTAGAAACACCTGTTGTCTAATGTAAATAAATGTAGGATCTGCTAGGAAGCTTTTTTCCTATATTCAGAGTTACTGGCAAAATTATCTATAAAGCTGAGAAGCAATCACCTCCTTTGCTCATTCTAGTGAAATCCTAATCTAGAGGCACTTAAAGAATTCTTTCAAACCAAAGTTCTGCTAGGATTCTAATGCTGTGCAGCCAGAGCTGAAGTTTTTCCAAAAGGCAACAACAACAACAAAAAATAATGTTAACTTTTCATTTGTTGCTCACTACGAGTCAATTTAGTTGGTGTTTATAAACCATTTTCCAATAGTACAATTTTTTTTGTTCTTATTACTAAAATAAATTGTTTTCATGAATTGTTTCCAGAAGTAAAAACAAAAACCAAATATCCAAGAGATGATAAAATTATAAGGCAAAAGAGATTTCGCAACTAGGGCAGCAAAAAGCAGCACAGTGAAAATTACATTCTTAAGATTCTTGTATTTCCAGACTATACGTGGCTTGCTCCAAAAGTAATGTCTCCTCATTATTTCCATGGAAAATACAACAAAGAGCACAGTAACACTATTTGATAGAGCAAATTCTCATCTACAAAACATCACTTTTCAACACGGTGACCACCATCAGCTCTGCATATTCACCAGTTATGAACAAGAGCCTGCATGCCACTCTCGTAGAAACCTGCACCAGTAGAGGTGGCCCAATGTCACTGCTGCCACGCACCACCCACTGCCTCACTGTGCTCACATCCACTGGTTGGTCTCCATAAACATTCTGCAAGCATCAATGAATGTCAGTGGTGACATTTTTTCTGCGTGAAAGAATTCAGTTGCACACCTTTGCTTCATATGCACTTCCATGTCAGATACCATGGAACTTCCATATGCACTTCCATGTCACTCACATACATTCTGTTTATTGCAAGTGACAGGAGAACAGTGCAATATACAAGAACTCCTTCAAAAGTAATGCCTCCTATTTAATTAAGTTGGCCCATGACAGCAGAGGCAGATGTTGGTGGTACGGCAGTAGAGGCTGAACCTTCCCATCAATATAGTATTTCATTTTGCTGTGTGACAGATGGCTGCAGAGGGGCAGTTTGACAAACAGTGTTTGACATGGAAGTGAGCATGAAGCAGGAAGAAATGACTTCAACTTGGATTTAGAAATTTATAAACTGCTATTCTGAAAAATCCTTCTACTTTAACGTAAGTTGCTGACATTCCTTTTTTAAGAAACTGGCTTAGGCATTTTCTGTTCCTTTCACAAGATTTGGGAACATGCTAAATTATGGGCTCATGTGTCAGAAAGTACTTCTGAAGAGAGGAAATATCTAACCGTATGCAAAAAGCAGTGTATATGGAGAAGTAAGTTTAGAATCAGTCCTGAGTCGGTCTAGGAAAGAAGATCTAGGACAGGTGAATAAACACAGTAGTATGCAGAAGGTCTGCAAACCAGCCAAGTAAATTGCTCTTCCAAATACTACTTTTATTCATTGCCACATCTTTATGCTTGTACACAGGAAAAAGTTACTGGAAAGGTCATTTTCTCATGTTGTTTTTTCTTTCTTTTTTTTTTTTTAATACTGTTTTTAGAAGAAAAATATTTGAATTGCCATTGGTAACCACAGTGATGTGTCAGTTCTGAACAAGCAGACTTCAGTTTTTGCTTTTACTCAGACAAACTGAATACTGGTCTTGTTTAACATCTTCATCAATGACCTGAGCATAATTGCTTTCCAACCCCATCATTCTTCTGCACACAGTGTAGGCACAACAATTTTGGAGCATCAAGCTTAGAAAAGCCACCGGTACAAAGCCCAGAAGAAACTAAATAAGTTTCTGAAGAGCTGGAATAGGCACAGTCAGTAAATTCTGGCAGCCTTGACATTAATCCCTGGGTTTGCTGAATTATTGTTCTCAATCAAGAATAAAAAGTGCAATAAAACAGAGCTCACAGTTTGAGATAGTAATACTGCCTGAAGAAGGTTCATCCCCACACAGTCCAGCTAAGCTGAGAGTTCAAGTAGGTAATAGTAGCGTATTTGCAACTGAAGTATAGGAGATTGATGGCTCTGTCCTTTAAAACAATTCCCTCAGAACTTCTCTCAGAAAAGAACTACTACTGAATTTCTTTCCTGTTAGGTTTCCAAAATTTACTTTATTGCTATTGTTTTTTCCCTGCCCACAGTTTCTAAGACTTTCTGACACATTCAGATTACTGAATCCCGAAAATTTTAAATAAATGGGAGCTCTACAAATGCATCTTAACATCTAATGACTACAGATGAGAACTATTTTCCCAGCAGTCCTAAATTACTGAAATTCTTCTGACATCAGGATTGATAAGCTTTAAGGCGTAAATGCAGAACAAACCAGAACAGCCTGCCAACTACTTCTATAACACTGTGTCAGAGCACATATTATCAGACAAAACTTCCTCCAGTTTAAGAGTTCTGATCTCAGTGCTGGGAGGGCGTTCCCCAGAGGGAGTAGGCTGGCTTCTTTGTTAATGCAGTCTCCTTTTGCACAGATGCAGCAATGCTTCTTTCCTAGACTGCAAACCAGAACCCTCAGAACAACACGTACTTGAGCAAACAACTCTTCAGGGTTCCCCTCTGCAACTGTACTCCCAGCTGT
Organism: Pavo muticus; assembly: GCA_016647715.1. Lineage (NCBI taxonomy): Eukaryota > Metazoa > Chordata > Aves > Galliformes > Phasianidae > Pavo > Pavo muticus. Next base: position 588,167 of record JACDJE010000015.1, on the reverse strand, counting down.
ATGGTCTGCAGTAGGTTCCAAAGATACAGACAGAAGACTCTGCATCTGAAAGGGATTCCCTTCTTCCCAGTCACCCCATTTGGGCCCCTTGTCACATGCTTCTATTCTTGTTTAAAAAGTTTCACTGCTCCAGTGCCCCTCTCCACACCAGCACAAACCATGTCCCCTCATTACCTTTCCCAACAATTTTTTTTTGTTTTGCCAAGTTCTGAAATATTTCTCATATTTTTCAGATGTTTTGATCCACCATTCAAAAATAACGTACAAAGCAGAACGATACACACACAAAGGCCATGAAGATGACCATTAATGAGCATTAACAACTGAGTTTTACCATAGTGATTATACTGCTCTCATAGGAAGTAATGAACTTTCCTTCAGCAGCACAAGGACGCCTATTGGAGTACTCGTGCCATAGTGAAGTTTGTCCCCACACTCAAAGATGAACTCTCAAATAACGGACAGTTTTTTAAAAGAGAGTGTTTTCAAACACATCACGAATGTTTTATCTTTTTGTACTTGCCCACATTTTTTCAGATCTAAAAGAGAACACACAGTTCTGTTTCCTTCCGATTGTGACATGCAAGAGAGATTCTGGGGAACTGCAGTTACTGGAAACGTAATCATTCTTGCAGTCCTTCTCAAATGGGAGTGCAGCCCTTGAGAAGTTGTTTTTCTTCTATAAACACATCAGAAATATATATACACTGTAAAACCCAAAAGCTCTAACAAAACACCATTTCTATAGAACTGAAAAAAGCATGTGTTAAAGCATACATGTAGACTTTGTTACTACAACGAAAAAATCTTTTTCTAATCTAGAAAACGTTAGATTTGTTCTTAACAGCGAAGCATGTAAGATGTTAAAGAATGGTGAAAAAAATTCCTCAAGCATCAGAACTCATCTCAAAGGCAAATCAGCTTTGGAAGACAATTTTCAATTTCAAGTTCTTCAATTCAAAACACAACTCATATCTGCAACCCCCTCCTCTAGAACTCTACCAGATCCTGACAAAATGACTGAAAAAGGACATTTACTGGTTCAAAATTCCTAATGAGAAAGTAGCAAGCCTTCTTCATTCAGTAACATTGTTCTGATGTTACATAGATCTGTTACACGTTATAGATTTTGATCCAAATGCTTACTCTTTTTCCACCAGGATTATGTCCACAGTGACTTTCAGGAATACTTTTAAGTACGAAACGTACCTGCATGTTCCTCAAGCTGTTCAACTACTAACAGTAACCATTTATACATTACCAAATCTCCATTCTATGTATTTGTTCAAAAATGCTATGAGAATTTCCTACTTCACGTTAGTCTCAAGTCATTATACCTCAAGAACATACAGTAACAGCACCTTCTATGTTTCATGCTGATACAGCCTATTAAAATATTCTTTATATTTTGACAGTAACACTAGTTTACCTTTAAGACTATTTAGGTAAAGAGGACACCCACTTGTATCATTATTCAGAAAACACTTCTTGAAAACTGAAGTAGTACCGCAAGCACCAGACTAAATTAAGAACATGATATACAAAGCACCCGTACTTGAACAGCAGTTAACATAAAATACGAAAGCCATACAGCTTTTTTTCCCATGCTGACTGAGCAGAGTTGAGAAGCGGAAGTTGACACAAGATTTTTAGTTTTTTCTTGTTTATCTAGAGGCTCCTTGGAGCAGGTTACCTTCTTAGGAAAATGTAGCAGAGTCGTAATCCACGTTCCTCTGTGTTGGATGCAATTGTTAAAACCTGGCAGCAGATCCTCCTGGCATCAGGACAGCAAGCAAGTAATGTCCTCTATTTCTTTAACTCACACATTTACAGGCTTCACACTCAATAGGTGTCTGGGGATTGCCCCTTGCACAGGAATGAAGTCCGTGAGAAAGTTTCCAGCTCAGCTACCGCCCACTCACACAAGCCACATGCTGTGCAGTGCTTGATCCACTGTTTCCTCCCTCTTGTGGCAGACTTCTTGTGCAGTCCATCACGTATCTTTTCATTAAAAAAACGATGCAGTTAACATGAGTCTGTTTATTTGTTTTAGACATAGGTGCCTTCCATCACAGACTGATTTAGTTTGGAAGGGATTTCTGAAGGGACATCATTTAGTCCAGCCTCCTGACTCCAGCTAGGCTAATTTCAATGTTAGATCAGGTTGCTCAGACACTTGTCCTGCTGAGTTTTTGACACCTTCAAAGAAGATCATACACCTTCCCAGGCCCCTGTTCCAGCACTCACATTGTGATATTTTTTCCTTAAATCCACTGGAATCTCCTCTTACGCAAACTGTGATGGTTGCAACTCTTCCTCTTGCTGATCCACTTTGAGAAGAGTCTCAAGAAGAGAACCGAATTTGTAGGAAAAACAGGCACAGGTATGCACTTCACTGATGACCTAATTTTGCCATGTTTACTTTATCTAGACTTTGATGCTGTGCCTACCAGGTTTTAATCAGGACTTGCAGTGCCACAGTATAAAAGTTAAAATACTCACAAGTTACAGATGACCTTTTCAAATATATTTCTCTCTCTGAGCCTACATGGACTTTCTGTTCTCTTTCTTGGAGCTGTCAGTTTGGAAATACACAAAGAAGTATGTGCAAAAACATGATCCTAGAGTTTCACAAGAAATATAGTTTGCTAATAATCCTTTTTATTCTACTTTATGCTTTCTACGGAAAAAGCAAAATGTCATCACAATTCTGGTTATGGTTGCACTGCAAAGAAATAACTGAGTCTCAAAACATTCACAGGCTGTTGCACAAGGCACATCTTGACTGGAACATATGTATTTCATCAGTCCACTCATTCTCAGTACTTGGAAATTTAAACAGAAATTAAAATCTCTTCATTACTTAGAATGTTGATTTGATGGACTTCACTTAAAAAAATTAACCATCAACTCGAGTAGACTAAAGCACACTAAATGAAACAAATATTTTCTTTACGAAATAGCCACTGCCTTATCTGAAATCTGATCTAGGCCAGATCCATTTGTATACAACTGACAGGAAACCCCCTCCCAAATGTAATTTAGAGCAGCAAATAACAGATTAAAACAACAGGCTCGCATTCATTTTCCTACTCACGCTCTAGTTCTACCTCATGCTTCTTTATTCGTTCTCATCCCCTTCTTACAAATTAATTAGTATCACATAACTATCATTGCCTGCAATTTTTTCCTCCTATCTTCTCAATTTCCTCTCCTAGCAAAGCCAAGTTTAATCTCTGAAATGATTTCTACCTAAAACTATTTCCACATACTTCCAGGAAAATCATGCTTAACAACAACCCCTTGTTCAAGAACAACTTTTCCTGAGCCACTAAGCTCCTGCTCTAACTTTTAATGGTTCAAATCTGTAGATTCAAAACAAAGAGATTTTTAAAGCTGCTACAAACCAACTTCTCTGGCTCACAGTCAGATTTTTTCTACTGTTTTATTTCACTGGCACTGGATGAGCCTTAATGGCTGTTTGTTTTTAATAGCTCTTATAATGTGGCATTTGGGATCTATGTCTTTCCCGCAGAGTCCATCTGGCAGGACTGTTCTCTTAATAGATAGAGAAAGAGCTATCTTTATTGTCCAGAATGTAGTTACACAGCTGTTCCTGATAATAGCTATCCCTATGTTTATATCATGTTTTATCCATCTCAGATACATTTTGGAGCAGGCTGAGAAGCTACAAACTAACTGCAGCATTTACACTCATAACAGCTGCTGTCAAGACACAAAGGGAGAACATAATGTGTTGGAGCTATTTTTCACAATAGAAAGCCTTATTCCAAACAGAGCAGCTTCACTAGTGCTGAAGAGCTCACAGTGCTAGCGTTTTTACTACCCGCACAGATTAAACTACAGATTACTACTGCTCAGAAAGCAGGGTTTGGGTTTTTTTCTTTCTTCCTTTTTTTTTTTTTTTTTTTTTTTTTTTTGCATATGCAGATGTCTGTGGCAGCAGCCAATTTAAAGTGCACCTGGGTTTCTCTAGAATACTTGTACTCTACAAGCTCACAGCTTTCTTGCGTGCTAGCAATGTAAGCATATGGCACGGAATCTATGTATGAATCAGCTTTTGAACTTCACCATTGCATAATGGCTTAAGGATGAGCCACACTAACTTAATATGACAAATGCTGCTTACCAAGTATTTGAACATGGTGTCTTCCAAGTAAAGATCGCAATCTCCTAGAATGACAGCTCTTCAGCACAGGCATCAATATTTTAAACAGAAAATGCAAAAACATGTTGGGAACAGGAAATCCTACCTATCAAGATTTCTGTTCACATGAAAATAGCACTATTGGCAGTTTTAACTATTGCAAATGAAATTCCAGCTGTTTCTTCTACTGATCCCAGTATTACTTTCAGGTCCTAAAATGGAATGAGTTTGTACTCAGAGTGGGGGAAGTTCACTAGTTGTTCTAACCTACTGAAATCAGCGTAGTTGCAATATATTTCTCAGGTAAAACCTCACAGGAAATATTAACCTAAGCCTGAGAACCAAATGGGTTATAAGCCACATCAGTAAAGTTGTTTTTACTTTTTTCCCCCCATGTCCCTTCTGTCTTGGTTTTGTGGATGGCTGAAGCTGCTACAGTTTCATGACCTCAGTTCAACCATCATCAATGAAAACAGTTAAATTATGCCATCTGGTTATGTACTTGCGAAACCACGGTGTTTGACAGTTATTGCCAAATGCAAAAGAAAAAGGAAGGAGTACAAAGATGAATGTTTTTTTTTTTTTTACCACAGAGGCTAGTTTTATTTTCTCATGTTTGGAACAGAGAAAAGGCTTCATGAAGCACACAAAGTTTTGTAGTTATAAGAGAGGAAATCTATAGCTGAATGTTTCCCATAGCTGAAAGTAAGTAGAGCAGTGAGACCAGATACCTTACAGGATGGACACAAATGTGTACTTCTTTGACAGCCAATGACTTTCAGCAACGTTTTGTACAAAAACCAAAATTGTTGGGGGTTCTCCTAAGTAAATATTGTAATTGAACAGAATTAGTTTTAATTGTGTATTAGAAAGATGAAACAACCAGCTGAAAGGAACAAAAAACATTGTGGCAAACTTATCTACTCATTTAAATTTTCATTTTAAAATACTACTAATATTTATGAGTCAATATCCAATTACTAAAGCAAACCAAATGCAGCCACTAATCTCCTGCTTTCTTTGTTTCTTTGGCTGTTCATTTGTGCTTTATACGTTCTAGCCTAATGCGTTTTGAAGAAAAGTAGAAGTTTTTGCCACAAGGTGGCAGGCACTTCCCAATGGAAATCTAATCCGATCTTTGAACTAAGGACAGATTGGTGGTTGTCAAGACTGTATCCAATTTCTATGAAGGTCACAAAACGTTTGTGGATAACAGAAGCTGTTGTTGACATCTACTCTTTTAGGAAAACTACAACCAAAGAGACTTCCTGAAACATCTTCTAAAAAAAAAGTACTTAGAAAAATCATTTTCTATACACACACTCCTGCTCGAAAGCAGAATTCAGAAAGCTCTATTTCTTCCACTTCCCACTCCAAATTTTTCATTAGGAGCAAAGCCATTCACATCTATTTAAATTAGCAGCAACTCCTCATGACCTTTAGGCACCCACAGCTGTGCAGGGCAACGAGCTCCACTGCCATGCGTGCATCTGAGCACAGAATTCTGAGAGAAGCCAATCCTTGCGGCATCAGTAAGAACACCCAAAATAGGATGAGTCTCCTTATCTTCATTTCCTCCACCTAATAAAAAGTGTTTTTTAAATTGAGTTTGAGATTTTGCTTTGAGTTTTTGGGGGATTCCTATAAGCCATCACTGCTGTCTCTAATCTGCAGAATATGTCCAGGCTGGCCTTAACAGAAGCCTGAGTCTTCCTTACTCCTTCCTTTCCTTCTTTGCCTGGAAGCAGCTATACTGTTTTTGGAGCTCTGCTGGTATAATTCTGAAGTACAGATCTAGCCTGAAGCTTCCAACGTTGAAAACTAAACCATATTCTTGGGAACAGCACTAAAAATTCTTTCTGTGCTTTGACCCAAGCAATGTTTATATTCTACTGAAATTCATTTATTACTTCTACTTGCTACAGAATGATTCTGGGGAAATGGAAGATCACACTGCTCAAGAAGGGCAGAAGCGTTACATCAGCTGAAGAAGCTCAGGTTGTGCTATCAGCAGCAAGGACGTTAGCTGGAGTCAAAGTGTTTGCTGCTGCTTAAGACCATTTCCACAGAGTACTTTCACATCTACTGTCACAGAACCACAGGTGGATTGTGGTGGTAGAAAGGGCAGTATACTTAGTATTTATTCATTCATTTTAAATATAGTAGAATAGAAAGATAAACATTTCAAGCATTCAGCCTAAGAATGATTTGACATTTTTTCTTATATACAATTGTTTTCAAGCTCACGTTGTTTGCTACTTGTTCTGCTAAGTTGTAGTTGTTATAAATTGCGCTACTAAGACATAACAAAATAACAAATATATTTCTGCATAAACATAATTGAAGTTGTATTTAGTATTAATTGTAGATTACATTATTTTAACAAGAAAAATTACTTTTAGTTCCTAGCAAACTCAAATTTAAGCTAGAGCTGAATATATTGTCCTTCTCACCCTCTTTGTGTATGTAACAGCTAGCCAAGTATTTTCAGGAAAAAAAAAAAATCACTTTCGGGAAACAGGCAGTTCTACCAGAAAACTGTTACAAGAAAATCTCTCAGACATCTAAAACTGCAAGTCTGCCAGCACACTGCAGGATATTGGAAGAATCCAGGTTGTACTGGTTGCTTTAGTTTTTTTAATTTTAGTTTTCTTTCTTCTGTTTAACACAGCACTCGGTGTATGTTTCATTAACTTTTTGTGCAAATATTAATTCTAGGGAGAAAGCAAAGCCACTTATTCTATAAGATGCTGGTGGATATGACAGTACGTCAAGAAACTTGCAGTTGGTTTTGTTTTTCCTTCCATTTAAACAGAATAAATTGAGGCAGCTTAGGTTTTCTTAGCATCTTTCCAGTTTCAAGAGCCATTCCTGCAATTTTCATTCTTGACAAAACAATACCTCTTGTATTTATACACACACATGTACATACACACACAGAGTAAAGACAAACATTATTTGGATCCTACAGTAACAACGTCTGTGGGTTGCTCTGAAAGTAATGCCTCCTAGTTTATTACATTGGCCCACAACATCAGGGCCAGATGTTGGTGGTACGGCAGTAGAGACGGAACTTTCCCACCAACACTGTTACACAAATGGCAGCAGAGGGGCAGCCTGACAAAGCAGAGTCTAACATGGAAGTCTGTAGTAAACAAAGGCGTGGAATTAAATTCTTCCATGCAGAGAAAATCACACCCATTGATATTCATCAACACTTGCTGAAAGTTCATGGAGACCAAACTGTGGATGTGAACATAGTGAGGCAGTGGGTGGTGCTTTTTAGCAGTGACACAGGAGGCAATACTTTCAGAGTGACCTACTTATCTACCATGCCACTTAGCTAAGCACAGAAGTTGCAGGACAAAGGAGAGCAGTAAGCTAAAGAGTAGAGCTACAGAAGGTCTAACAAAGATTGCTATACCTCATTATACTACAGTACAGCTACAAATACCACAAATACCTGTTAAACAGTAGGTTCCTACTGTGCTTTCATTGAAATATATGTAGGTTGTTCTGAAAGTAATCTGATGTGAGGCATAAATGTTCTTTTAAGCATTCATAGCCATATGTAAAAATGAAAACATATACATGTTTTATGTATATATTCAAAGTATTGCTAAGAAACCTCAAAGCACTTTTGTATTAGGGCCTCTTTGTTAGATCAGACAATTTGCCCTCTTGAGATTCACTATTTCTGAGATACTTTATCATCTTTACACCATACTGTGATGCTTAAGAACAGGTTTCTTTAAATTTGGACAGTGTCAGTAGTATTAATAAGGCTGTAGATTAGGAAATTTCTTTGGTTCTACTGGAAAAAGTGCTTCCTTGCAGCAATGAGATAAAATTGCCATGGAAACCCATTTGCTAAGATGACATTAAAACACAGCATGGACACTTACATTTCTCTTTTTGTAATAAGCAACATTTAGTGGTGCAGTCAGGAGTGACAGTAAAAGTGTTATTTGCACAGCAAGAGACCAGGACTTACTCAGGACAATTACTGGAGAATTTTTGTCATGTTGCAGGGCTGGCTAGTTGACAGCCTATCTTGTTACAGAAAGAGGAGTGTTAGGAGATGGATCAAGCAGTGATCTTAACTAACAACCAACCAGGTAAGACAAGTAAGTAAGGTAAGGTAAGACATACGCATGAAAAACAGGTTCGTGAACTGACCTTAGCCTAAGTTATCACCACGGGAAGCTATCTGAGGATATACACAGAAGAATCTACTTTTTAAATCAATACAATTCCAATGTAGTTCATAACTTCTCATTTTTCTTCATCTAAACACCAATAAATTCGGTATTTAACAGGGGAAGCATCTCTTGTCCATAGTGAATTTCTCCTTCTAGCTTTCACAATGCAAGAACAGTTCCTCATACTCTGCACTGGGGTTTGATTGTGCTTTGCACAGAATCATATATGCATTTACAAATAATCACATAAGAGAATCCAAATCAAGATCTCTTTTCTTCTTTGCAAGGATAGAATGTGAGACATGACCCACATCACTTTGACCATGCTCAGTCTGTGAAAGAGCTGTGTACAAAACCACAGGAACACGCAGGAAGAGACACATAGTCTTGAATCTGATGACACAAGCCAGGACACATTTATTATTCTCTACTGAAGAAGTTAAAAGTATCATTAAGCATCCTGTTTCAAAGTTTATTATGATTTTGGTACTTCTGATCTAGTTTAACATACTTCTGCCAACAGTGTATGCACAATGATTTTCTGTAACTTTATTCCAATATGATTTCTTCTGAAGCCAAGATCATTATCCGCTACTTAGTTGCTTGGTTATAAACAAATAACAAGCTTCGTTAAACAGATCTACATGCCTCATCAAAAATTAAACTGCATAAGAAAGGCTGCAAGCAAAGCATGGACATGCTGCTTTTGACTGTTCAAATGTAGTCTGACTTTTATTGTAAACTCTAGGTGAGGCAGAAGTAACTTACTGCTGATTGTAAACACTCTATCTTCCACACATCTATCTGTCCAGCAAGGAAGACATGAAAAAGTCATGTGAAGGATTTACCAGCACACAAAGGAATGTGTGTTTAGTCAGGCTTGCTTTATCATTCCCATCGTTGAGCCAACTTAGGAGACATTGAAATCATCGGTATTTACTCCAGATAACTGTTTCAAAAGAGGTTACTGAAGTGCTTAGAGCAAAGTTAAAGGCGTCATATGCTTCAATTTACAGAGAGCCAATTATCTCTATACTACTGCTTATACTCAACTGTGTTACTATGATGCCCCCTAAAAAGAGAAAAGTCAATGTCTGAATTAGGAATTGTTGCAGTTTTCAAGTTTCCATTGCCTAAAGAGTAGAGCTTATGGTACTTTGTTTGCCAAGTATCTAGCTAAAGCTGATTTTTTTTTTTTATTATTATTTTTTTATTTTTACTGGAGCACTAATTTCATTTCTCATCAGCACAGCAAAAGTTTTCCATGGATATTTGGAGCACCATCATAGCCTCAAGTAATTAAAAAATACTGTTACTGATTCTTGACCAAAAAGGAAGAATTTACTAAAGGCTTCAGTCAATAAATCAAAGGTAGCTGAGCAGTTCATCTTCCTAGTTTGCTATTCAGCTTGGATCTATTTCTGCCAGCATTCACCAGAAGTTACAGAAAAAAAAAAGTACCCAGAGTTCATGTCACAGGGGTATAGTTAATGTAGACAATCTGAAAGTTAAATGTTAAAATCAGATCTTGGGTTACTGGGTCATACACGGTGGTAGTTAGAAGACTTCAAATAGCTTAAGGTAAAACTGATTTTAGAGAAATTACTCTTCATGTTACCTAGATCTCCTGAAATGTAGAGAGAAGAATGCAGAATCATGCAATTCAAACCTACTGGTGAATAACATGATTGTTTACATGCTAGTACAACAACATGGAACTTACATAAAAACACTCCCCCTTGTAACCTTACAGAATATCCAATTACAAATGACTGAATCAGCTGAGACATACTACTGTTATTACTCAACCTTCCCTAATGTGAGCATATACTACTCACTGAATTAAAAATCTCCAATGCAAATCAGAGTAAATTTTGCCTGCCTTTCTCGCTAGTGAAAAATCTGAAGGAAAAATAAACACGAACCCAGTATAAAGTTCAACTACAGAGAAGGACTTGGGTGTTCTGGTGGATTAAAAGCTTGATGCAGGACAACAGAAGGCCAACTATATCCAGGGTAGCATCAAAAGAAGGGTGGCAGCAGGGCAAGGGAGGTGATTGTTCCCTTCTTCCCTGCACTCACAAGGCCCCATCTGGAGTACTGCATCCAGGCGGGGGGCTCCCAGCACAAGAAATCTGTGGAGCAGTTGGAAGGGTCCAGAGAAGGGCCACGAAGATGGCCAGAGGGCTGGAGCACCTCTCCTTCAAAGAAAAGTTGAGGGAGCTGAGTTTGTTCAGCCTGGAGAAGGCTCCAGGGAGATCTATTGTGGCCTTGCACTACTTAAAGAGAGCTCATAATCAGGAGGGAGACCAACTTTTTCTCAGGCAGAAAGTGATAGGACAAGTGGGAATGATTTTAAGCTAAAAGAGGGGAGATTTAGATTAGACATTACGGGGAAATTTTTTACACTGGCACAGCTGTCCAGAGAGGCTGTGGATGCCTCATACCTGAAGGCACACAAGGCCAGGTTAGATGGGGCCCTGGGCAAACCGTCCTAGTGCCTGAGTTAGTGGTTGGCAACCCTGCCTATGGTAGAAGGTTGGAACTAAACGATCTTTAAGGTCCCTTCGAATCCAAGCCATTCTATAAAAAATACAGTTTTGAACACCGAACGTTCAAGTCACAGAAGACATGGACCAAAAGAAAGGTTGTTTTTAAAAAAGTAGTGTCTGCCTAATATGCCCAATGTGCAGTAGTTTCAGAAAAAAAAACAGCAAATAAGGTATTTTAACATAGCATATGCAGCATGCAAGTGTTATTGAGACCCTTCAGCTTTCTATCATAATGTATATTTCCTTTCTTTAGCATATTGTAGGTTTTAGCATTTAGAAAGAAAGTCTTTGTCTAAGCATACAATATAAAAGAACACCTCAAGAGATAAAAGAGCTTGGAGCAGAGATTATTATCAGTTGTTTTAGTAACTATATGGCAGGTTGCTCAGAGGAAGATTGGACAAAATGTTTCTGCTCCCTTGATCTGCATCAGGTTGAGTGTGATCCGTTTATTACCAGCATCATTTTCTACCTTGGAGACTGACTTTACGAGTCTTTATAAAAACAGCTCTTCAAGGATGAGGAATGGCAAAGCTCTGAATAGTTTTGAAGCTTTCTACAGATGCAGTCTTAAACACAACTGTTTGAATGTGACCAAGTACATCTACAGATCAGCGTGTACATAATTTGGCCACCTAAAGTAGTAATTACGTAAAAGTTAGCTTTTATTTATTACTTATCTGTTCCACAAGTTTCTGAATACCTACCTTTGTTTTTTCTTATATATCCAAGAATATTCTCTTGCATTGGAAATGTCTCCTCACCATTACAGGAACATATGTTCACACAGCCTACGTTATCCAAGCAGTAATTTGTCTTTATTCTGAAATACACTGCCTGCACTCAATGATTGTATCTAAGCAAGTTGGGCAGTAAGCACACAGACTGTTTAGTTCTGTGGCCTGAATGTCCTAAAGGCTCTCCTATGAGATTTTTAGAGATACTTCCTATCCTTACTACCCTCAGGGAAGAAAAACTGACATCCATCGCATAATTCATGTGCAAATATACCTGCAAAATAGATAAACTACTTACATAAAATACAACTAAGTCATTCCTAGTGAATAATCTGGACATGTCGTGAAATGAAGAATAGGAAACCATTCAGCAGTACCCTCAAGTCAGGGCAAAACAAAATAGGGTGGTTTTTTGTTGTTGTTTATTTTGGTTTTTAAACTGAGGCTGTTCCATAAATCTATAGGAAAGCAAACCGGCAGTATGCTTCAACTCCCTCTCACAATCCAATAAAATGAATGAGAGAAACTTGGAATTCACAAGATTAACACCATTGGGAAGGACAGTATATCATGAGATCAGTGCAGTTATAGCACTGAAAGACTTCAACCCAAAACAAATATTTAAAGTTCCAAGTACCTTCCATTAAATCAGTCATTATTTTAATAATCATAAGAAAAAAATCAGGTAGAATTTTACACACATTTAACCTGGGGAAACAAATCAACAGCCTAATCAGTTGAAGAAATTATATTAACTTCACACCTGTTCCTTGCAAATTTTAGAATGAAATGCAACAAGAAGATCTGCCAGATCACAATATTTTCAGAGTTTTGTTCGCAATATTTAAGATCATGTCTTTGCTAAGTAGTAATGAAAGCCAGTAGAAGACAGCTTGGAGAGTGAAGTGAAACAAGCCACAAGAACCAGGGATAATTAGTAGACTCTGGTCAGAAGTATGTTTTTGAGGTGAAAGTGTAGATGCATTATTACAACTCTCCTCTTCTTGGTGGGGCTGGAGATGGAGAGCACAGAACACTCTCCCACTGTTCATCACAATTTCAGTGTTTAGCCTATATTAACATTTAAGAATATGCTTTGATTTGCTGTTGTTGCTTGACTGTATGCTCCACAAGCTCAAAATTCAGCCAACACATAAGTAACACAAAGTATACCCAAAAAGCCAGCCAATAAGCCTATTCAAATGGTGCTGTGATTAAATCTTATTAAGGAGAAAAATACAAACTGATCTAACAGATAAAAAAAAAAAAAAAATCAATAAACCTCAATTTGTTGTAAGTCCTAATTGTAATGTCTCAATGGCAACATCACAGGGCTCAGAGCAGCTGTGCTGGAAACTGTCATCAATTTAAATGAAAGAGCTATCTTCTCAATTGCTTTAGATCTAAATCCTTTTTACCAGAAAAGAGTTTTACAGCTCAATAACGTGCTCAGATCTAGTTGACACACTTCAAAAGGGAGCAAGATTCATCATCATAACTGTGACTTCACTTGCCTATGAGCAGTAGAGTACCCTTTCAGCTAGTGGTTTGAGTAAATCCTTTCTGTGTGCTGAAGGCTCTACTTCATGCATAAATGCAGCCTCATGACAATCTGGCAATTATTGACCGAACTCCTGTCCAGCTATCCAAGATTAAAAAGTGAGAAAGAATGACTCTTCATTACCCCTGAGGTTCCAGTTTATTTCACACATTATGACATCATACAGTAACAGTTTTAAGGTTTTCACATTTCTACCTTTTCCTATCACACTATTTTTGACATTTTCACAGTCCAAGTGAGATACACATCTAGGGGATGCTTCAGCTCTTTCGTGAAAGGATTATGCAAGGTTGGAAAGGAATTGAATCTGGACTGTCATTTTCTGGGCCGGGGTATACAGAGCAGGCAGCAGAACCTCCTGCCTGTCTCAAGGTCATTCTTCAAGAGGAACGGACACTGCACCTTCTCACCAGGGTACAAACCAGACTTGAGATCACAAGTGAAGAGTGGACTGCTACAGTCCAAGTGCAGGTTCTTCAGACTTACCATTGCCTGTTTCCTAGGAGCTACATCTTAAATAGCTCATCACTCAGCCTAGCTTATTTCTGGCCCCAGTCACCTTTCTGAAGAGCACAGTATATGAAGACAGATGCTAAACTCTGGGCTAGGAACTGGACCTTTGGGGCTGGATGCCTATTTGTTTTCCTTTAAATGGATCTGGGTCTGAGATGTAATCCACTTTCTTCAGAGAAAGAGAGAGGAGCGTGACAGTAAGACTTCTGCTCAATATGAGGCTTGAGTGGCCTCCTTTCACTCAAAAATCTAGAATGTTAGAGAGCTAATGCAGAGGTATCAAAAAGCTGAGCCACAATTATGAAACCAGTAAGAGTGATCTGCAACCTGGTATTCAGCGTAATTAGGAGCTGAAGCACCCATTAGCAATCAGAAAATGGACAAATTGGTTTGTACCTACACAGGCTAAAAATGTTACCATTTCAATATTACCATTGAATGTTTTGTTTTGTTTTTCACTCCTACCCTCATTCCCAGTGCTGACTTCTCCCTCTATTCTCCTAACTGTGGGAGTGCTAATTTGTTAAGAGAGGTGCAGTGTTGTCTTTCTTCTACAAGACCTCTGATACCTGTTTAGCGAGTGATTTTTCATGTGAGGCCAATGCTCTCATTTACCCTGAAATCAACTCATATAATGGTAACTGCATCTGGCTTCCATTTCAGTCTTGATCTAAGTGATATCCACCAAATTTTTTAAAGAACAGCAGAATTTGTAGAGCTACTTCACATGGCTTGGTTCACACTGACTTCATGGTTTCTGGATTTCAAATAGAAGTGCTTAGGATTTTACACTACCACACACCAAGTGGATGGTGCCAGCAAGTCAGATGTTACATCTTCCCTTGTTATTTGTGCTCTAGCACTTAGTTATTCGATTTCTTCCATCTAGCTGGACTAATGGATATGGCTTATGTGTTAGCAGGGTCAGCTCCCTGCCACGGCATTTGGGCTGTGAATTCTCATGGACAAGGAATATCACACTGTCAAAACCAGACCACTTAAAGTAGTTGAGAAATAGCAGGAAGAGGGAATCAGAAGCCTTTGCCTTTTTTGGAAACTTTGAATGTCACGGTAAGCACAATTTCAGGACAAGTTTTTGACAAAATGTGTAAATAACCAATGGAAATTATTTCCTTCCAAGTAAGACCAGCCAGGAATCACAGAATCACAAGGTTGGAAACGATCTGCAAGATCATCCAGTCCAACCGCCTTCCCATTCCTATTAGTACCACAAGCTACTAGACCGTATCTCGTAGCTCCTCATCCAGGCGCCTCTTGAACACTGCCAGGGATGGTGACTCCACCACCTCCCTGGGCAGGCGATTCCAGTGCCTGACCACCCTCTGTGAGAAAAAATTTCTCCTAATGTCCAACCTAAACTTCCTTTGGTACAACTTCTGGCCATTTCCTCGGGTCCTATTACTTGCCTGGGAAAAGAGGCCAGACCCTTTTTCATCACAACCTCCCTTCAGGAAGTTGTAAAGTGCAATGAAGTCTCCCCTGAGCCTCCTCTTCTCCAGACTAAACAATCCCAGCTCCCTCAGCCGCTCCTCATAAGGCTTGTGCTCCAGACCCCTCACCAGTTTTGTTGCCCTTCTCTGGACTCGTTCCAGGGCCTCAATGTCTTTCTTGTAGTGAGGGGCCCCAAACTGAACACAGTACTTGAGGTGTGGCCTCACTAGTGCTGAGTACAGGGGGACAATTACCTCTCTGCTCCTGCTGGCCACACTATTTCTAATGCAGGCCAGGATGGCATTGGCCCGCTTGGCCACCTGGGCACACTGTCGGCTCATGTTCAGCCGAGCATCAACCAACACCCCCAGGTCCCTTTCCTCTTCACAGTCATCCAACCACTCATCCCCAAGCCTGTAGCGCTGCATGGGGTTATTGTGGCCAAAGTGCAGGACCCAACACTTGGCCTTGTTAAACCTCATCCCATTGGCTTCAGCCCAGCGATCCAGCTTATCTAGATCCCTCTGCAGGGCCTCCCTACCCTCGGGCAGATTGACACCACCTCCCAACTTGGTGTCATCTGCAAACTTACTCAGGGTACACTCAATACCTTCATCCAAGTCATCAATAAAGATATTAAACAGGATGGGCCCCAGCACCGACCCCTGGGGGACACCACTTGAAACTGGTCACCAGCTGGACTTAACTCCATTGACCACCACCCATTGAGCACGGCCCTCCAGCCAGTTCCTTATCCAACGGAGGGTAAAACTGTCCAAGCAACGGGCATCCAGTTTCCGCAGAAGGATACTGTGAGAGACCATGCCAAAGGCTTTGCTGAAGTCTAGGTAGTCTACATCGACAGCCTTTCCCTCATCTACCAGTCTGGTCACCCAGTCATAGAAGGAGATGAGGTTGGTCAAGCACAACCTGCCTTTCATGAACCCATGCTGGCTGGGCCTGATCTCGTGGACGCCACACATGAGCCGTGCGATCTCTCCCAGGAGGATTTGTTCCATGACCTTCCCTGGCACTGATGTCAGGCTGACAGGCCTGTAGTTCCCTGGATCCTCCTTACGGCCCTTCTTGTAGATGGGAGTCACATCGGCAAGCCTCCAATCCTCTGGAACCTCTCCAGTCATCCAGGAGCGCTGGTAGATAGCCAAGAACGGCTCAGCAATCACCCCCGCCAACTCCCTCAGCACCCTAGGATGAAGCCCATCCGGTCCCATGGACTTGTGACAGTCCAGATGGAGGAGAAGCTCCCTAACCGCCTCCACCTGAATCTCTGGGGGGATATTCTGCGTATCAGCCCAGATTTCCAGATCAGGGCACAAAGTGCCCTGAGGATAACTGGTCAGACTATTAAAGGCAGATGTAAAGAAGGCGTTGAGGACCTCAGCCTTCTCCTTGTCTTCCGTGGTCACATTCCCCGCTGCATCAATACACGGAATACTCCCACGGCAGTCACCTTCCACCTGAAATCAGACTTACATATATCATATGTATATCAGTTCACTGCTGAAAACAAGCTGAGCTTTTCCACCTGATTTACTGGATGTATAGCAGGTCAATAATGCTTTCCATCCAGAATTTTCACATTCCTTTTCACTTCCTTCCCCAGTCACAATTCTCACTGAAATCTACAAATGCTACAGCAGTATAGGGTGGGGCTTTTTTATGTTTTTTTTTGTTTTGGTTTGGTTTTTTTGTGTGTGTGCGTGCGTTACTTATTTTTTTAATTATTTGAATTGCATTCTGAATAGGAGTAGAAAAGCCAGGAACACTCATTTTGCAAGGTGTAGCAAATGGGCAGATCAGTACAATGGGAAAAGCATTACAACAAAGGTGTGATAACAGAAGGACCAGCACAATAGAAAAGTACTGTAAAGGAAGGGAAGAAGATCGCTCACCCATATCAGAAGATTCTAGGTTCACAAGGGAAATCCTCACCCAAGAGGGATCTCCAGAAAGAGATCTTAGCTAGTGGCAGTCAGTCCTTAAATGAGGTCTGAGAGAGGTGCAGCCAGGCTCCACCCCTTCCTGTCACACAACTGAATTGCCTTCGCCTGTGCTCTCGGGGCTGACCGGGTCTTGTCCCAGGTGCTCAGTCAGTGGTTCAGGCCGTGACCCAACAGTTGCCATACACAAGGATTCTGGAGGTTTTTGAAAAATTTTGTATTTAAATCTGACGAACTCTAAAATCCCTTCCTCCTTGTTAGCAGAATTGTGCTGTCTTGTTCCTTTCTCCTGAGTAGCACGTCGTACAAGCTTTTAGATCTGTAAAGCTATGTTTGTTCTGCAGGTTATATGCAAATTCCTCCACCTATTGTCTCAAACCCCTTTTAGGAGGAACCACTTGTGTTATAATTGCTTATTATTCTGCTCAAATCCTATATAAGAAAAAAAGCTTGCATTTACTCTGATTGCTGTGGGTTCTTCTTAAATAATAATTTCTGGCATGACTGCTCACTAAACAAACAAAAACAGCAGATAAAGCTAACGACTGAATGACTGGATGGAGAGAATATTTAAAAGGGAGGAAGAACGCGGAGTGGCGCAGGAGTGATCTGCGAGCAGTGATGAAGGTGAAATGCCGGTAGATGGCACTCAAATCTTCGGCATGACGCTGGGCTTGGAGGGTCCCTGAAATCTGTGCATTGAAGCAGTTGTCTGCGAGCTGAGAGCACAGATCCCAGCAGCTAAACAGGAGATTTGTGAGACTGTAATATTTAACAGTGTCTGAGTTGCTATGCCTCAGTAAGCAGAGCTGCCGGAGTGCAGAAGACCCAGAGAGGTGCGGGTGGGAACCAGAACTGGTTGCAGAGAAAAGACGTTGTCTGGAGGTGGCTGGTTCTGCCATAGCAATCCACTCATTGGCACGCAACAAAGGTACATACATCTTCCATTGCAATTCAAACATCTCTCACTGTCTGCTTTCCATCTCACCCCATAACCAGCCTCAAAACCATGGGTGCATGTGGGTGTGGGAGGAATACAGTGCCTGGCTTTGCAACAGGTTTTAAACAAGACTATGTGAGCAGGCTAAATAAGGCAACGCTACCTCTTCTCTCAAAAAGAGACAAGTCACAGTAGCCCTCGGTTTCTGCAATTTGTTTCAAAAATTAAGGGACTCCCTCCACCCTAATCTCCTTACTCATAGAAGCTAGAGAGGGTCCACTTTGATCTAGTCCCTAAACTTGGAACCACTGAAAACAGAAACATGTATGCTTCTATGCAAGGGGCTACAGTGCAAGCACAAATCACTGTGCAAGTACTGTTAATATTTGCCTGAACTTTGTTCCCTCCCTGCCTGTAGGGTTCACAGAATCTCTTCAGAAATAAAAGGAAACAGACTATCAAGACCAAGTTGCTAGTGCCTTCTAGAACAAACATACTTTTTCTATATGAAAGTATCAAAAACATAGAAACTAAGCCATTAATCCTTAATGAAACATCTTTTATAAAAATCCATCTCTCTTCCCTAGCAGTGAATATTACAGCTGCTGACAGCTACTGAGACTGAGCCTTTCTTTCTCCAGAGCAAATGCTCTTGGTACTGTTGGGCTGAGCCATGAATAATGAGGTACCAAGGGATTTGGAAAGAACTGAAAAGAGGCAGGATCTGAATCTAAGGCTTCTCCAGGTTTTTATGCTGACAACACAATCCAGACTGCTTCGTGCTCTAATGTGTGTGCATTAAAGACTGAAACAAATAACAAACACTGTTTTGTTGATTAAAAAAAAAAAGACTTTAGCTTTTTTTTCTTTTCATGTAGACAGTTTCAATGCTGCTCCTTACAGTATTGCACACACGATCATTTAACATCTGCTGCTCCATCTATCCCTTTGGATAAAAACTTGCTTTTGCTTTTTTCCCCTCCTGTCTAATATCATATGAAGACTGAGCTGATAGGGTTTATTCTCTGAAAGGCTCAGGTCATGGACAGCACTTTTTTTGCAACCACAGCTCCAGGCAGAGCTGGAAAGCAGGTACGACAGTCACAGCTCCAGGGAGTGGCGTGGGAGGGAAGCTGAAGAGGAGGGGCGTGAGGAAACCAGGCTGCCACTGCTTTACCATTGCTTCATCCTCAGACCTCCTGGCACAGACTTTTCCTCTGTCACAAGATCTTCTCCATCAGCAGCTACCAAACCTCTTAGATGAGACCAGTTCCTCAGAACCCTTTGTCTCACTTCCTGGAAGACACAGAATCTGGATGAATCATCTGAAGAAAATTGCTCCCCAAAGCAAAGGCACAGAGCATTGGAAAACCCAAGCATTCAGCTTCTGGCCTCCATTAACAAACGCAGACCTTCCCCACAGCAGTCAGGGGTGCAGCAACTGCTCCTTGGTCTCCAAGCAGCCTAGCTCCATGGAGGGGGAGGAAGACAACTTTGTGCTTTTCTTTGGGGCCAACGCCAGCAAGTGCAGCCTCGAGACTAACCGAACAGGAGCCCCACCATGCTGGTCAGGGGCTGCCAAGGGAGGTCCTGAGGTGGTGATCGTACCAGTGCTTTTTGGCTTGATCTTCCTCCTGGGAATGGTGGGGAACACACTGGTGTTGGTTGTTTTGGGTCGTCTCCGGCCTGGGGGACGCCCATCACGCAGTGCCACCAACATCTTCATCCTGAACTTGAGCATTGCAGACTTCTCCTTTTTACTCTTCTGTGTCCCCTTCCAGGCCACCATCTACTCCCTGCCAGAGTGGATCTTTGGTGCCTTCTTTTGCAAGTGGGTTCACTACTTGGCCATGGCAACAATGCTGGTCAGCATCTTTACTTTGGTGGCCATGTCTGTGGACAGATACATTGCTGTGGTTCACGCCAAGCGTTCGTCTGGCATCCGCAGCAAGCGCAACGCTGCCCTCGGCGTGGGTGTCATCTGGTTGCTGTCTCTACTCATTGCCATCCCTGTGGCCCAGCACCAGGCCCTTGTGAGCGGTCATCAACAAGCACCCAACAGCTCCTTCTGCTGGGAGAATTGGGCAGAGGGCTCAACAGCCAAGCAGACTTATAAGGTTATGATCCTGCTAGTGGGATACCTCCTGCCTCTGGTGCTCATCACCTGCTGCTATGCCAAGGTGGGTAAGAGGGACGAGAATAACGTTCAAATAGAGGAAAGAATCATTTCCAGCCTTTTGGTGGCTTGGATTCACACACGCAAACTACTCGGCAACAAATCCAATAGATCCAATTTAATTATACTCCCTTCTAGGACAGGATGCTTCTCTGGTGCTGGTGGGACCAGCATCTGAGGGATGTTGTAGAATAGAAAGAAATCACCATCTCACAAAGAGGACTGAAAAACATTTCTGTTCAGGTACAAGGTGAGGAACTGCTACAAGCTCACTCTCAGCTGACACCCGCATTTATTAAAAACTTTTGCTGTTTTTTGCAGTTTTTACTTTGTCCTCTTTTAATAAAAACTGATTGCTCCTAGGAAGAAAAGAAAATCATAGAGGAAGCAACTACGCAGAAAGTGCCAGAAATAGTATCAGAGAAAATCATTTCTGCAATTTCTTTATTTTATTGGACACGAAGTTCAGACTTTGTGTCTTGCAAAGACTTGAATCCTAAAATGTCTTTTTACAAGTCTTATTCAGCAAGACATCTCTTTCTTACTTCTTGTGGATTGTTACTGATCAAGTGTATTTTTTGGTCTCCCCTGATTGATCTTTAGAATGTCTGAGACAGATGGTAAACCTATGAGTTGTGCTAGACTTCCAGAATAATTTTTCTGTGACTTTTTAATTAATCTCTTATTGTGCAGCAGCTTGTGACTGCCAGGGAGTGGACTTCCTTGTCTCTAGTCAGTTGCAGATCAGGTCTCCTGAAAAAAAATATTTTCTTGGAATTTTAGTTAACTGAGATTTTCCCGTCAGTGCTCTAACATTTCTTATGACTCTCTCCAAAAGGGGCATGTGACTGCTCCATTTGTCAGCGTTGCACTCAGGAGTGGCAAGGCAGTCATAGCAGAGTACAGCGCTGGCAGCCTGGTCTCTGCCTTTACATGTGAACAGCCTAGAGAGTAAATGTAGATGATTTAAGCACAATCTGAAATTTCAAATTCATGTCAAGATTCCTGTCAATTTCAGCACACAGCCAGTTGAGCTCTTAGATAATGCTGAGCTACATCCTCAGGAAGCTTAGCATTCTCCTTCAAGAAACAAGCTTTGAAAAGAAAATCGGAGAGTGCTTAAAATTGAATGTGAAAGCATCACATTCAACTTTGAAGTCACACTAGAGCAATTCTTTTAATTTTTAGAGCTTGTGTAAGAAGTTCAAATACTAATATATACCATTCAATTTGCTGTTCAATTTACTGTTTCTTTTTTCAAGGTTTTGTATCATCTCCACACAAAAGTGAAGAATATTTCTAAGAAGTCAGAAAGATCAAAGAAGAAGGTAAATATATTTGATTTAACTTGTGCACTAACATAATGGATATGTCATGTTTTTTAAATAACTAGTATTCTTTTCAAGCTCCATTCAGTTACAAATGTCATCCGTGTCTTTCAGCTGAAGTTCAGACTCGTGTTGACAGTTTGTTGTATCTTTATAGACGCAGCACAAAATGATGCCATTATCGAGTTGCTCTATTGATCTCCACATACATGCCTGCTGGACTGTCTCTTGATTTTTTGTGCTATAATAGAACTCCTACAAATACAGTATTTTTACATTGGCAGCCAGAAAGATACGCAGACTATAAGAAGATCTAGGTATTTTAGTTCACTTCAATAAGCTAAAAGGAAAGGACCCTGAAAATGAAGTACCTCAGTTTTGCAGCTGTTTGCATTGCAGTTCTTTAATGTTTACATCCAGTATGTGGTGGATTTAGACCTTGGTTGGCACTTTGACCCCTTTGTGAGGCAAACATCAGGGTTATTCCATTCAAGCTGTATGAAATATGCAGAACTGTAAGAATTTACCAAGAAAAATACTAAAGATGGAATTTTCTCACTAAGGATCTTTGAGTGGTTAAGCCATAGTTTGTTTTCAGATAACAAAACTCACCAACAGCAGTGATGCAATATGAGATTTACAGGACATGAAAAGGAAAAACACTATTTCAGTCAGAAATGTTAAAATCATTGTGTGTGCAGTGATAAGCAAAACTATAGGTTATCTGCCTGGTCAAAGGCAAGCTGTAATGAGGCACTATCACTAGGTGCTGGTAGGACAAGCAGGTCACAATTTCTGCCTGCAGCACAGCAACCATACAACCCAAATGATCAGTGAGCATGCCACCAAGCAGATGTAACAGCCAGAGGAAATGACTGGGGAATGCTTTGATTTGCCAGCCCAGCAGCTATCGTGACAAAAGGCAGTGAAGATCTGTTGATGATTTTATTTCAAAAATAGCAAATGAAGTGATAAAAAAGTGGTTCTTTTGCATAGAATATTCTCATGACTTCACAAGTTTACCCAGTTGCTTTGGGTGTAAAGATCTCCAACAAATCCCTAAACAATTTGTATGGTTTAAATTTCACTCCTGTTCCTTCCTTGCCTGTATATTTATGTCCCAATACAAGCTTATTTCATATATTTGAAGAGAATGCTACCAACAGACAAAGATTACTGGTGTCATCTTCCTGCAAAGCACTGAAGTTATAAAATAATTTTTCTTAAATGACACTAATTTCTTCAAATGCACCTTTTTGCACTGTTTCCACATTTGACCTGTAGAGTTAAATGGAAAACAGTTCCACAATTTCCCCAACTGTTTGTTTCCTGATTAGACACAACTGAGAGGACTAATCTTAAAAAATACCTTTGACTGCCTTCTCAAACAAGTCAATGATAGAGCACTTTCCCTCCCTCCCGTTAAGTACTTCCCTAGCCATAGTTCTGCAATGCCTAGAAGCTATTGTTAATTCTGGCACTTAGACCTAGTTAAGCTAAACTGTTGATCCAAAGATTAAAAAAAAAGGAAAAAAATCAGACATAACTCCACACACATGCACACTAACTTCCAAAATTTGTCTCCTTCCAGCATTTTCTGTTGAAAATCTGCTTTTCATCTAGCTTTTTTTGCGCCAAGCAGCATCTTTGGCATCCCTACTGCAACTACTTTTTGTTCCAACTACTTCTCTTAGCACTTTATAAGGTATCCTTCTTGCACAGTTTGCAGACTCACTCCATTCCCATGTGTGCTTTCAGAGTATCCTTGAAACACACTGAGCATCAATCATTTAAAGCAGACCTTCCTAAGAAAACTTCACATTAGAGCCTAATAGGAAATTCATATGTACATGTCAGTTCTGTTAAATTAGCTTCCTTCATATGTATCTAATTAGTCTATTAGGGACAAGTAGTTGCACTTGGTTTTAATTCATGAACTTCATCAGAGATTAAATGAACAGCTTTTGCTTATTTTGCTCAGAAGCTTGACAAGTGAATCTCGCTCCACGTTTGGAAAGTTAATTTAGCCGATACAAAACATCTAGCTTTATGAAACGTGTGTAATTTCAGCGGATAGACCCTTACCATCTTTGATCCATCAAAACCAAGTATAACATAAAAGCAAGGTCTTACAGCGTGAGGTGATAAAATTACTTGATTCTTACCTGTTAATTTAGCATGCGTTTGATCACACTGACAGAAAAAAAAAAAATCCCATACTGATATTAAAAAAAAGGATTCAGTCTGGATCTGTGACCGTTCAGCTCTTACTTCATTCCCACAAATTGAAGAAAGGACAACTGAGCTGTTATCCTCCTCCCACCTCTAAGAGAAGGGTTTTAGTGTGTGGCCTGTTAGTGTTGCTTTTGTTTGTTTTTAACAGATAAGCAGTGAATTTTGGAAACAACTATTTGTACATATTTCATTACCTTCATCTATGCTGTTTATGCAAGTAAAGGCCTCAAAAAAAAAAAAAAAATCAAATTGCAGACTTAGAAACTTGTTGAACAAGAGTTTCTAGTGAAATGTCGTCTGCATTACCACTACAAGCAAATTGTTCTGCCATGAGCTCCCATGGGTTTGCCATTCAGAATCCCAGAAACTTCTTTTGTGCTATACAGACTCCTGAAGATAGAGTAAGTTCAAATAAAACATAGCTTAGAAATAAACTGCATGCCATGGAGTTTAGGGAAGGGACTTCTCACGGACAGCATTCCAGAGGCTAGCTGAAAACACGTTGCTGTTATAGTACATTATAGGGTCCTTTCAAAACAAACAAAAAGCCTTATGATTGGGTAAGATTTTTTATTTTTAAACAGCTTGTTTCTGGATCTAAAGCATTTGGTAACCTCATTGGAGTTTTAGTGTGTTACTATTCGTATTCTATCCAACTCCAAATAATAATGTAACTTTGGTAATATACAGAAAAGACCTCATCCTAATTCACACAATTTAAGCCACTGAATAGAGGCATTGATGAATGCAGTAGGGAAGCACTACAGGGACAAATCAAATTTAAGCCACTTGAATGGTTAGAAAGAAGCCCATATTTGATCAGCTATAGGTACATCCTCTGAATCTCAAATCAACACGTGAAAGATAAGGCCAGTATTTACAGAACATGTGAGAGAGACTGCTAGATGCAAACCTAGGGTAATTTCTAAAACAGTAATGATCACATGGCCAAGTGAACAATTCCAGTGTTGTAGTAGTATATACCTAACTTTCTTAGTTGCAAAGCTGCAACAAAGAAGGCAACATAAAACTGTATTTAATTCCATCTGAGCACGTGGATTATAGTACACAATCCAGATAATTGGTACTGTACATCAACCTCAGCCTTTAAAGATCACACTGTAACTTCAATTAAAAAAAACAACTGAACTTTATGAAATACACTAGAAATTTGTTATGTAAGAAGTCTTTTGCTTGTGTCTTCCATCAACTTTTTCTGCAGTTTTGAGGCACAGCATGATTTTCCTGTGCCTGCCCCTGCAGCAGTGCTCTCAGCCTTCCCCTGAGACCTACCCAGAGTGTGCTACCAACACACCCAGCAGAAAAGCACCAGCTGCCTAGAGACGGAGCAGAGCTGCACAGGCAGGCATACATACCTACTGTCAGACAGCTGAGTAAAAGAACAAAACTCAGTTAAAACGATTGTTTTTTAGCTACCTGCCCAAGTAAAAGCAGCTCTGACACATACCCCTGAAATAGGACGGCACTGCTGCCTCATTTCTCATCAAGGGATCCTTGTCAAAAAGTTCCTTTGGAAACTAGCTTATGAAGCCTCTTCTCTAACTGCCAACCTTCATTTCAGCAGTACCATATGTCCCAGATAAAATCACTACAAGACATACCTGGAGTTCCAGCAGATTTCATTCTGTACCTGGCATTCAGAGATATTCTTCTTTCTCTTCAATTATTTCCGATCTTCCTACCATTGTCCTATTTGCCACAGTACTGTACTAAAAGTTAATATTATTTGAGGATACGTAGGAGCTAGAAGGACAGACAGGAAGGCTCTGTTTTCTAAGGCCAATATCCCAGTGGGAAATGTTTAGATACATGACTTTAAAAATTACAAGCATGTTTGGTCTGAGTGAACTCAGTTTATGAATAACCGAGAGAGCTCAGACAGTCCACCCCCCCGCCCCTTCCTACCCTCATGCCAAAAGTCAGCTTTCAAAAAATTGCTGAAAATAACAGGTTTGCCTTTAGTAGAATCTGAGGATGATATAAAATCCTCCAGGCACATCTGTCACAGTGGAATTAAAAACATGTGTGCTTGGGTTGCAATTCGTAAGCTCTTAAGTTAGAATGTGCTAACTGTTCAAACTACTGCAGCTTTTTTTCAATTTACGCACATTTGAAGCTGTAAAAATTTAACATGCTCAAAGGTTGATGCATTCTGAATTCATACTTCATTACCAATTTATTTATTTATTTATTATTTAATTCATCTTCCCACCTTGCACATTTTTTTATATAGGCTTGCCATCTACATATCGATGTTGGACCAGCTCAATTTGATGTGTTTTTCCATTTATATGCAACATTTGTGCAGATCAGGGGGTAAATCCAGTAATTTCTGCAAGCTGGTGCTGAAATTCTGCATACTGAACTAAGCCAGGCTGTGCATGCAAAAAATGCATGAATGCCAGCTTCCATATTTAATTTCTTGCTAGCTGAACGTGCTCACCAACCTTACAGCAGAGATGGTGAGATGCTGCAGGATTCCCCTTAGCAGTTTTGGATAATCATTTATTGAGGCAGGCCAGCAAGACTGCGCTAAGAAATCCTGTGCACTTCTCAATCGCAAAATATATTTCAGAGCTGCTACTTCGCTGTGTATTATGCATAGTAGAACTACAATTTATTTCCAAGGAAAGTTAACAACTCCCCCCCTAACAGCGCTGAAAAAGTGTTTCCTAATAGCCCAGCCCTAGGAACTCTGAACATACATTTGCAATAAATCAGATATTTTAATAATGGAAATGAATGCAAAGCAAGGTTTATTCTGATCATGAACTGGTCCTGTGGTGCCTTACCGGCCTCTGAAGCACACCAGGGTTCCTAAATGTTTACTTGGTTTTGTCCTGTACATCTTTAAAAAACAAACAAATTCAAACTGAACAACCTGAATTTTTTTTCAGGTTTAAAAAGGGTTTTAGGGTTGTGAATTTCACAGCTATCTTGGAAGCACCCTTATAAAGAAGGAAGAGTTGTGGAATTTTTAAAGGTAACAGTGGTCAAAGGCTCCAATTAACAGACCAATTGAAACATCTGAATCTAAAAAATTAGTATAGTTCTTCCCTATTTTTTTTAGCTACACTAGGAAGTTGAAAAGGTGGGAAAACACATCCTTGTTTGTTCTATATTCTTTTCCTAGTAATTCCTAAAAGTTTCCCCCTCTTCTTACCAGTATTTGAGAACTAAGCTAATGTGTTTACAAAGCACACAGACCAAAGATCTTGCTCCAAAATTATACTAGTCAATTTAAAGCACAATTTCCTTTATGAAGCTAAGATTGTTTTCTACCTCAGCTTGTATATTCATAATCCTACATTTACCTAGATATAAACTTCATTGGTCCCAGAGCTATGTAAACACAAATACACAAAGCTGATTTGGGACATTCTCTGGAGCACCTCTTTTTGAAGGTCAAATCACAGTCTGAGGTAAAACATTCATAAATTCCTCAAGGTAGATGGGTATTTTGGTCAAAAGCATTTTGGTCAAGAACTGCTTTCTTGTATGCTGAATTCTTAATTTGACTGCTGTTCACACAACCAGAGGGTTTTCATATACTCTTAATGAATACGATGTTTGAGGTTTAAGCACAACCAACTCTTAAGTACATCAAAGTAGCATGGGAGATCTTGGGATCCATCCAGTAACAGCAAAAAAATATTAATCAGAAGTGAAATCCTACAAGTTGTCCTGCTAACAAGAACCTGGAGTAGCAGAAATAGAGAACTTCATTGCCAATTAGAAGATAATAGAATATCATAATGCTCGTAAGCATTTATGAATACAGAGTGAGCCAGTATTAAGAGCATCAGAGGAGATTAGTAGCAAAATCACAGAACCAGAGATGTGCGGGGGAGCAGTCAGACCAGAGTGATCAAGCTTCTAGGGGAAATGAGGAGTTCACCTCCCAGCTTGCTACACAAACAGCCAAGATATACCGATTACAAATCAAAGTTCATTTCAATCCCTCCTCTTCTTCATGGTAGCTAACTGCCATTTCTGATTGCAAGAAACAAAGAACAGAACAATGGAGGAAAAGAAAAAAAAACATTTTCAGTGCAGTTTTAGACCAATTTGGATCAGTTACACCAGAGAGTAATAAAAGAAAGACCAGAAGGCAGTGAGAAGTGCTTCATAATCAAGTAACAGATGGGTTTTCTCTGAAGCAGAATCTTGTACCTGACATTTAAGCTGGTTAAGAACAGAGACAGACTTTTTTGAAACATCTGTTTTGAAACATTACGTGCTTATCACTAAGCTATAAGCACATTTCTGTAGTCCAAGTTGTGCTTTGGGACCTTCCTGGTGTTCGAACTTTATGGAAAGTAAGGCTTACAAATACATCAGTGGGATTCAGATTTGTGAACACAGAAGAAAAGAACCTGACATGAGGAAAAGAAAAACTTGACAGTTTTCACTTCTGCACATTGGCTTAAAGAGGGACTGGACTCTGAGCAAAGAAATGTCTGAATTATTTCTGTCTTCAGAAAACAGAGTATGCTGGAGTTGAGGGCGAAGTTGATAAGTACCTCCAGCAACACAGCTGTAGACTGTGCTGAGCCACATATCCTTTCTGGGCCCTGATGCAGTGCACTGTCTAAAAGCAAAAGCTTAAAGCACTGTGGATCACTGCTTTTTTGCAGAACACCCACCACAGTAGAATTACAACATATAGCCAAAGCTGATGCTTGGTAGCTTATCCAAATCAAATGTGAGGTGATCAAAACTTGTACCAGCTGTCTCTAAAACATTAGGGAAAACGAGACGTAAGTTAGAGACAGCATAACAGGAGAAAAGAATTAATCAGAGAAAACACAGCTTTTTATTAGAAGTCAAGAGAAAAGTACTGGCCTACATGCAGAGGCTGAGGAAGTACAGCATGGTGTGAAGAGCCAGACCTAACTAGTATAAAGCTGCCTTTGGACTCACAGCAATACATAATTAATTAAAACTAGTTCTTGTGAGTGAGGGGAAAGACCCCAAGTATGGAGCAAGTTTATTATACACACTGTCCTCCCATACAGCAGTAAAAAAAAAAAAAAAAGGATGAGTCAGTTGTTAATGAGAAAGTGCAGAAAAACAGGCATAGGTTTCTTTGTGCTTCTTCCTTCAGAACCATGGAATGGGGAGATACAACCTCCATCATGTTCTGGAAACAGCAGCAGTCCCACTAACAAAGCTCAGTTTTCCTGAGCAAGAACATACTGTTCAGTAAAAGCCTCATTGAATGTTCTTTCCCATTTCTGTTTGGCTGAGGTACATAATATAAATGGATAGTCTGATCAGCTCTGAATAAATCTGTCTAAACTAGATCAGGAAAGTGACAGGCTCTCTCTCCAAAGTCTCTGCTTTTAGACTGCTCTATCCACTGCATCTTTTAATCTCAATACGGTTTATTAATCTAATGCATCAGGTAGTTACACAAAATACAGACAAGCCCATGGAATACTTGAAGCATTTGATTCATTACAGTGCAATCTTAATTTTGCCCTTGACAAGCTGAAGCATCTTTATAATGATTTCATCAAGAATAACAGCTCCAAAGCCACAGTTAAATGCTAAAGACTTCATCACCCTGCAGAATGAGGCATCTCCCTCAAAAAAAAAGGTCTTTAAACATGTTTCCCATTGCTTTTTGAAGGGCAGAGGACAACCAAAAGCAAGACATAGCTTGTTCAGGGCTGAAGAAAATAAAAAATCAAAGGGAAAACAAAGAAAAGCAGGAAAGTTATAAATGAGGTTCAAATCATAAGTTGCTTGGGTTGAAAGGGACCTTAAAGATCACCTATAAAAATAGCAGAAGAATAAGGGGAGATGGAACACCCAAGAAAAAGAATTGTTTATTTAACAAACATATTTATGATTTTCCCTGGTCTCTACTTCCCAGCCTGCCACTGATCCTCCGTATAGCTTAAACACTTCCTTTGTACTTCAGCTCCAAATGAACTGCGAGGTTGTTTTGTGAAGCTGCTTGAAAGTGAGTGTGAAATATCACTAAGCAACAGTTAAATAATCCAGTATTGGCCACTGTACATGCCTAATATGGACCAATGCAACTCCAGAAATGAACCACAAGGTTAAC
The DNA here is from genome assembly GCA_016647715.1 of Pavo muticus. NCBI lineage: Eukaryota > Metazoa > Chordata > Aves > Galliformes > Phasianidae > Pavo > Pavo muticus. The sequence goes on along the minus strand of JACDJE010000015.1, from coordinate 558,245 downwards.
ATGGGCACGGCTAGACCAGCAGTAATCCATTAATGGTGCAAATTATCTCAACTCACTGAATAAACTCAAACAGTACAGAAGTTATTTGGATCGGTCTTCTGCAGCTGTTCACAGCCTGTATTAATACTAGTTTTAGGTAGTGTCATGTTAGAAGTAAAACAACACATTGTTTCAGTTCCCTCTCTTAACCATATATCCCATAACTTGAAAAAGAAAAAAAAAAAGATGAAAATTCAATTTCCAAAACATGTTCCTTAAGTCATGAATTATGTATATAATTGCTCTACTATTGTCTGTATTTACATCTGCAAAATCCCAAATAGCTGGATCTCAGAAGCAGCTTTGTGCTAATACATAGCAACTGCAGCTTCATTTTTAATAACTAGCCCTATACTGAATGCATGGTTTGTCATTTCACAGTAAGAAGAAAAATAATCTAGATTGATAGCCCCTCTTCAAAAGAATTTTTCAGTGCTTGTAGCCTCCTAATTCAAGCAGAGGGATGCTATCAAAGGTTGTCTCGGTAACAAGCCTAAGCTACTTATCATTGATGCGGCGTAAAAAAAAGCACCACTATTGCTGGTGAGAGTTTAGAAAGCGACATGTCATTAATAATTTCATTAGCACCCATCGTACCACAGTAGGCAAGCTAGACCCAACAAGACCACTTCTTCTGTGTCTTTCAGTTCCAGTAACTCTGATCACACCAGTACCTTATTAAGGACAGCTTCTGGTTCCCCATGTGGCCATTTTTAAGAGTTTGCAAGCAGAGGTTGTTCATTCACATGGGAATATGCTTTGTCACCTTATATGTCAGACAGCATTCTGGTATGTGAAATAAGGAAGCACCTGAAATATGCTGGGGGTAAGATGAACCTAAAGGCCTTTCAAAATGAATACAAACCTACTTGATGTGTTTATTTTTCTTAAATCTCTCTGCTCCCTGTATTTTTTAAATTTATTTTCTCTGATCTGCACAGAAATCTTGATCTGATGAAATAGCATCTTCCTAGAGTTTAACAGATTTAATTGGCTCGTTAATGCAGTTAAGAACAAGTGAAGGTAGCACTGTTGTCTCTTATCCAAACACATTTTTCTGTTTCAATGATCATCTGTTTTTATTGCAGGAGATCATTGCTGCAGGCCCTATGTAAACGCAACAAAGGTATTGCCTGTCCAATACAGAGGACACCCTCATATCTCATCAAGCAGTTCACTTTTCTGCAGGGTTAAACAAACAGGAGAAAAAAACAGTTCCCAAGAAAACACCTCTAGGCTTCACCCACATTATTACTGTTAGACTAAGCAGAATATGCTTTAAGCGTATTAACATGATTCATTCACATATAAAACCAGAATGAATATATGTTATAAGCAGTAATTATAATTGTAGGACACCCAGATGTTCTTCAGGCTTCAATGCAGGTTTTAGAAAGGTCAGCACATTATAAAAGTCCTGAACTAACTCCATTTGACTAGATCAAGCAAGTTCTAGCAGTAGATTTAGTAAAGGAATGGTACCTGAACACGTGAGCATAGTAGTTCCTGAGAAATGCACAGATGTTTTTCGTTTGTGTTTTAAAACTGGAGTCGACCCCAAAAGATTCTGAAACTTCAAGAGTGTCATAGGGCTGTTACTAAAGTGAAACAGGAGAATCCAGAAGACAAGTGGATTTCCTGAAATTTTGCCCTGTATCTTCAACCCCTTGAAAAAAGCTAGTTTATGAACATTTAACACTTGTTTATAAATATTTTAGCAGTGACTCCCATAAGTTCTTATTTGTGGGGCTGCGGTCACTTTTTAGGAGCACTGACTTTACACAACAATACCTAAGCACCTTACTTACTTTCTTCTTTGAAGAAATGCCATCCTACTCTTCCCTGGAGCATGCTGTCATATTTCCTCCACTGGTGTCACCATCTCCAGAATATGATCTTCATAGTTAGTCTGCAATACAGAAGCCTCCTGTCGGCCAGTGTACATTCATGAACACTATACCTAATTTCCTAATACAGGAATAAAGAAAAAGCCCTCACTGAAGTAAACTCCAGATGAGTGAAGTTTTATTGCATTTTTATTGAAGCACCACTGACAAGGGAAATACTGCAAATGCTCTGAGAAGTAAATAGTCTTTTAAGACACCAGAGAAATCATGTAAGACATAATCCCTTTGGAAATCCAGCTTCATTAGTTCTGTTGCTCACTTAATTCCCTTGTTTTCCTCATATTACCCTTTGTACAGCACTAAGCATGAAGACTTAGGAAAACAAACTGCAGTTTCTATCTCACCAGAAACATGACGAGTATCAAGGGAGAACTAAATGACTCTTGAAACATTTTCCCATTTTAATGGGAATCCAAAAATTTTCTTCCTCAGCTCAAATCTACTCAGCCACTTTAGCCACCACTGAAATACTGCCAAGGTGATCTGCTTGTTTTGGAAAGTCATACCAGCTGTGGAGTGCTGATGAAAAGTTGGAGCACATACAGATGATTTTCAGCAGCTTTTTTATTTGACATATTGCAAGTCAGGGATAGATTCGCTTTCGCCTAGAAAAGCTTAGGTGCTTTGTTGTTGGATAAATTTAACTCTGACTCTTTATAACCTCTGTCATACATTCTAGCATAACAGGTAAGGTGACAGACTGCTACAGTAATTTAAAATGACATTTGAAAACCTGCAGGTGTTTCTCCAGCAAACAACTGCTAGATGCAGTCTCTATAACCAGTGATTAAATGAGTTTTTTGTTCACTAGGAAATTATCTCTCTTCTAGGGAAGTAATTGCTTGCTGTTTGCTTGAAATTATGGAAGGGAGTTACTGACCGAAGCATTGACCTAGACTACCAAGGCTGTAAACCTTAAGCTGAAATGAAGCCTAAGTTCTCATTTTCCTTTTTTCCTGCTACTTATACAACAACTCACATTTTATTTAGGAGAAAGATAATATCTGCGTATTCACAAATTGTTACATTTATCCAAGTGACAAAATAGAAGTGATAACCTCTAAAGCACACATTTTGCCAAGAATCAGTAGAGAGGAGAAAAAAAAAAAGAAGTTACCTGATAAACTTCTATTACAATGTTCCAAGGACAGATTGAATAGGTTACAGAAAAACAAAAACCTCACCTTCTGATACCATTAGTATTTCTGAGAAGAGGTGGAAGTAGCCCTGCAAAAACAGTAGGAAGGACTCTCTGGGGCCCCAAGTCAGTAACCTCTGAGCTTTGCTCATGTGTTTCCCTGCCTGTGCTACATGTAGAAAGTGAGATAAAAGCAACACTCTGAGGCTGCTTAAACTTGAGAAGTGGGGTCCTGATCACACAGAATCCCCACTACAGAAAGGAAGCTACAGCCAGTTATAGCTTGCTTCTACTAGTAATTTAGTCAGTAAAAGAAATCTTCTTCAACAGCTTTTTTTTGTACTTTTTTTTTTTTTTCCTCAGAAGTAATTTTAATGTCAGACAGACTCTTAACTATACTGGGTCAGGAAGTTTTTGTTCTAGAAAGGAAAAAAACTTTTCAATAAATGATGAGTTATTTCTTGTCACTCATCCTGCAGGTCCCCTCAAAGTATGTTTTACAGCAACATTTAGTGGACAAGGGATTTTACCTACTTTGATGGGGATCTCCTTTTTGGGCTTAACCAACAGATTTAGCTTCCAGCCCCAAAACATTGGCACCCTGGTCTTTGCCTCCAACCCTCTCTCCATCTGGGTTCCCCACAGCTAAAGATTCAATCCCCAAATTATCATTTCCTCTCAACGAGTGGAACAAAACCCTAAGAAACAACCTGTTAAGTATCACACCAAAATAACCCCAGCAGCTCACACCACCTTCCTTTGCTCCAGGCTGCCTCTCATCACACCTTTCCCACTCTGGCAGCCAACCCCATCAGACTACTTCACCACCTTGCTCAGCCCTCCTGAGGCACAGACCTCCTTCCTCTTCCCCAGCCACAGCTATGAGGGGCCGTCACAGCTGCGGCCAAAACTTAAGCTATTACCTAAGCTAAAACCAGGAAATCCTGTTTTTCCAGGCAAGAAGATTGGTTTTCAGCATTCTTTCTCTTACAGTCATAGTTTGCTCACCTAGCAGCAGTCAGTGTTTCCTGTATCATGTGGCCTTCACTGTGGAGGTCAAACTCATATCACAGACTTATTAGAGCACTGTGACCATTTAATACCTGATCTCATCTTTTTCAGACAGCACAGACAGTGCTTCTTGTGGTTGCTGTGTTCCTGCTCTCCTGGCTGCCGCACCACGTCATCACAATGTGGGCAGAGTTTGGGCACTTTCCCCTCAACAACATCTCCTTCACCTTCCGCATCATCTCCCATTGCTTGGCCTATGGGAACTCCTGCATCAACCCCATCATTTACGCTTTCCTCTCAGAGAACTTCCGCAAGGCCTGTCAGCAGGCCTTCAACTGCAAGTGCTTCCTGCAGCCAGTCCCCACCGAGAAGCTGGTCAGAATACGCATGGAGAACTTCTCTACCACACACTCAACCACTAATATGTAAGTGAGGCTCAGAAATACCTTTCAGGAGGAGAGAGAAGGGTGGCGTCTGGCAGAACAGCTATACAGGGGCATTTTAGGTACCTTGCTGCTAGGCACCATCAGAAGTGTCTGAATGCCCTTGCGGTGCCCCTAAGAAGAAACAGTTGTAGTTATGCCCATAAAGGATAAGATGTATTTAAACAGAAGGTATAATTACAGACAGACATGTGATGAGCAAGTTAACAATTCTGTGCGTAGACCGTTATTAGGATGTGAGCAGTGAGTGACATGACATTTGTTGAGAGCACTGAGAAGCAGTTCAGTAATCTAGCTAAAACATCTATGAATACGTCTGTTTCTAAAGCAATCATTTTACCATATGTGAGCTATGTATGTTTTTAGCTGTGATGGAATCTCTAAATCTCCTGAAAGTCTTTGTCATAGTATTTACTTACCGTGTAGTACAACATGAGGTCTCACTGATGCGGATGTTTGCATTTGATGGCTCTGTAGAGGCTTGCATTCCCCAGGGTCTCAATGTCTGCATACCCCTGGATGTAATTACTGCTGTTGATGACTGGCTCTAATAACTGCCTAACTAAGTGAGACTTCTCAAAATATGCTTAAAAGAACTGATTTTGTTTGAAAGTTATATTTACACAAGGCTTTACTGGTGCATGTGGTGTTCTCTGAGCATATCTACACAAAGCTTTTTATTGGACACATTCTTATACAAATGCTCAATTGCCTTCCTTTGAATACATGCTTAAGTTTAAAGTTGTGATCTGTGAATATATAAAGTGCATGTTACTTCAGATTTAAGAAGCGTATGGCCAGAAGGCTGTCATAGTCACCGTGTGGTCTGATGTCATTGTTGTGAGCTTCAGTCTTGAATGACCCAGCACGAGACTCGCTGTAGTGTTATTCTGGATTCAGAGACTGTTAAGGAGCTTTTAAAAGTGCATTATAGAAGTTTAATTTGAAGTTTAACCAAGAACCATAATGACAATACCCAAATATGGTCTCGAACATCTTCAGTGTCTTTTGTGACTCCTTCAAAACATATATGCCTAATTTCTGTGAGATATACTTCATGCACCAAACGTTCATATTTTTTATTAACGTGTACGTTTTACACCTCGGCCTCAAGTACGCCCACCAGAACCTGCTGTAACCCTGGTGAACTGACCCGCAGTCATCGCCCGCACCGCCATGACCGCCCCCTCAGCCGGCGCCGCGCGGGGCGGCCCCTTCCCGCCACAGCCCCTCAGCGCCGGCGAGAGCACACGCCCCTCGTGAGGGGACAGCCCGCCCCGCCGCCTCAGGAAAAAAACGGCTCTGTTATCATCAGTGCCACTTAGTTACTAACAGAAACCAAGGATGCATTATGATCGTTGCCAGGTTGTTTAGACAGCGGATCTCCAGTCAGAAGGTGATCTTTATGTGACATCATTTAACTTCTTTAGGGCTATTTTCTCCTCGGAATCAAACGTTACCTGAGAAGAGGCAGAGTGGTTTAGAACTCAGTCACATTATTTAGCTGGGAACTGTAGGTAGCAGAGCAAAATACTTCAGCTGAAAGGGCATCTATACATGAAACTGGGAAAGCCATTATCATCAGCCACCTCAGGAGGGAGGACACTAAAAGACAGTAACAAGACAGTAACTCCACATTTATGTAACATGGGGAAGCACTGCAGCTTTGAAAACTGCCTCCTTTTAGATCAGATTGAAGTTATATGACACCTGACATAGTCAGCCTGAAAGCAGGCAAGCAAATACTAGCTTTTTTTTTTTTCCTTGGAGTTTAATAAAACTACTTCATCTAAGATAATTGGTGTATTCATGTTAAAGCCACTTGCAGGACCTGATATAACATAAGATGTGTTTCAACGAAGGCGATTTTCTGTAAATTATAATCCTACAAATTGCCCCCAAATTTCTTTTTAAGTATTTACTCTCCAGGAGAGCATGCATCTGCCTGCAGACACATGAATTGCATGATTTACAATGGAATGAACTTTAGAAGGGCAAGTGGTCTACACAACAAACGGGTTGCCCTTCCACTTCATTCACAAAGTTGAAAGCTTTCTACTGAAGAAAATAACTTTACCCTGCAAGTCCTATAACTGCAATTGAACAGAATACATGGCTTTAGTATCCAGGAAAAGGTTATAGCTATGCTGAAGTGACCGTTAAAGTTTTCAGTTTCTTTAGCTTTCACTCATACTAAGACTAGCTCCAGAACCTTATTTGGTTGGAAACCAGATACAGAGACACTCTGCCATGATCTTTTCAGTTAACAGATTTCTACCTATTGAGTTTTAGCACAGGCAAAGAGATGGATAGTACAGAAGAAAGAGCCACTAAAAGGAAGAGCTACAATAAGTTCCCCCAACATAAATCAGTTAAACTTTTTTTTTTTTTTTTTTTTTTTTTTTTTTTTTGTAGTGATTATTTCCCATGGACACAAACCAGCAGCTAGATACAAAATAACCTCAGCCTCACTTTAATCCTCTCAGTTTAAGATAACAGTGACACCATACCCAAAAGAAACTTTCTGCATCTGTTTCATCAGGATAGAATTTGAGTCAAAACACTTTCTTTCCTGTCATTGGAGAACATTTCCAGCTTTTTTTTTTTTTTTAATCACTTCAACAGACATGTCATATAAAGAACAATCAGTAAACACTTAATGCCTTTTTTAATACAATAAAGCAGCACCAATGTTTATTCTCGGTAAAAAACAAAGCCTGATAAAACCTTCAGTTTTATTGTACATTTTCTCTCCCACCCATCTTTAGAGGCATCTGGTCTACAGTTCTCTGAATAAGCTGTTATAAAAAAAATCCAACATAATTTGTCATTTTGCCTTTCCACCATGTAACTAAAATTGGGTCAAAATTGCAACAAAGTTGGGAAGATAATTTCTTTTTTCCTGCCAGTAGACATTTTTAACAATGATGTTTAGCTGCTAGTGAGGAGGAACACTGAAATGCAACAGAACTGCACATCGTGAAGGCACACTCATGAATTGTGATGCCTCTGGAAATGACTATTGCAGCTTCCAGAGCAGTGCACAAAGTTAACCAGATCATCTTGTTCTGAAACTCAATTCTCTACCATTTCAGCCTACCTTGCACACTTACTTGTTGTGCCTTAATGGATTCAATTTAGTCCCTACCAGGCTATTTATTACCACTTAGCAACTCAAATCAACCTGCTTTAGGTGGAGGTTAATTTATAGAAGCGTCCATGCCTGGGAGACCTGCCCTTTTCCGGGCAGCAGTCTCTATTTTCCGCACCAGGTCCACATCCCATCGATGGGTTACAAAGCTAACCACAGCTCCAGGCATCTTGCTTCCGACCCGCCCAACGCGCCCCACGCGGTGGAGGTAATCCTGCAGGGTGTTTGGGAAGTCGTAGTTGACCACGAGCTGCACGCCGCTAGTGTCCAACCCCCGTGAGGCAAGGTCAGTGCAGACGAGGACAGACACATCTCCCTTCTGAAAGGAGGCAAAGATGCCAGCTCTGGCAGCTGCCAACATCTGTCCCTGTAACCTCAGGTGCTTGATTTTGTGATCATCCAAGATATAGCCCAGCCAGTTGACAGTGCTGGCGCTGTTGCAGAAGATGAGGACAGCCCCACTGGATGCTGAGCGCTCCTTAAGGAGCTGCAGCAGTTCAGGCAGCTTGTCCTGGCCTTTGAGACGGACAAATTTCTGCTGGACATGTGAAGGCAGGCGGTGCAAGCTCTGAGTGCTGAGGTTGACAAAGCAGTCCACGTCCACAAACCTTGCAAGCATCTGGCTCAACCCCGCAGGGAAGGTGGCTCCCACTACCACTACCTGGGTCCTCTCCTCCCCGGGGCCAGCCGGCCCAGGGGCACCCGCGGCAAGCGGGGCGTGCGCCAGGACCTCCTCCAACGGCGTGGCGAAGGACTCGTCGTCTATCAGCGTGTCCGCCTCATCCAGCACCACCCAGCGCAGTCGTCCAAGGACCAGGAAGCGCCGCTGCAGCGCGGTCCGCAGCGCCCCTGGGGTGCCCAGCAGCACGGCGGCTCCCGGTGGCGGCGCCCGCAGCTGCCGCCTCAGCCCTCCCGCGGCGCCGCCGCCCGTCAGCCCGCGCACCAGCAGCCCCGCCGGGCGGCACAGCGCCGCCGCCACCGCGCCCACCTGCGCCACCAGCTCCCGCGACGGCAGCACCACCAACCCGCGGGGCGACGCCGATCGCGGCCCCGACCCCTCGGGGTTCTCCACGGCCGGCTCCGGACCAGCAGAGCGGGCCAGCAGCCGGTCGAGCAGCGGCAGCAGATAGGCCAGCGTCTTGCCGCTGCCCGTCTCGGCGGCGCACAGGGCGCTACGACCGCGGCGCAGGGCGGGGATGGCGAGGCGCTGCACCGCCGTGGGGCGGCCTATAGAGAGGTCCTGCAGGGCGGTCAGCAGAGCCGGCTGCAGCCCCATCTCCGTGAAAAGCGGGCCCTGCCCCACCTGGGGCTGCGATGCCAGCAGGGCGGGGGCCGCCTCCTGGACGGCCTCCAGCTGAAAGTAGTCTCCACGCGCCTTCCTGTGCTTCCAGCCTGCCGACACCAGCTGCGGCCGCTCCCAGCGCCCTAACGTCTGCCAGCGAGGCTGGCTCAGCTCCGGCCGCCGGCTCCGCAGCAGCAGCTTACCGGGCCGCACCGCCGCCGTCTGTCCCTGCCCACGCCGGCGGCCCCGCTCGCTCCGCTGCAGACGCAGCCGCAACGCCCAGGGGATGCGCACCACGTTCTCGGGGGGCTGCGCGCCCGCCGCCCGGGCTGCGGCCACCCCGCCGTACCTCAGAACCATGGCCGCGCCCACGTGATAGCGGCGGCGCGGTCTGATGACGTCACGACGCAGCGCCCCGCCCAGCCGGCGCCGCGCGAGGAAGGTGAGCGCGTGCGGCTGTATCTCAGGCTCCGGCCTCATCCCACCGCAGCCCCTCAGCGGGCGACTGGAAGCTGGCGCGGCCCCGCGCCCCTCCTCAGTGCAGAGGCCGTTCCCCGCGCAGCTGGCTCTGGAGTCGCGGCGGCCTGCACGGAGCCTGTCAGGCTGACAGCCTCAGCGCCCGCTTTGGGCATTTACTGGTAGGGGATGGTGTTTGCTAACACCTTCCCTCCACCTTGCCTTCTCTGTTTTAGACAGCACCGCAACAGGAATGACGGTGAACACACCTCTGTGCTTCAGGGGAAAAAACATCCTGGCCCCCATGGTGCGTGTGGGAACGCTGCCAATGCGGCTCCTCGCGCTGGACTACGGCGCCGACATCGTGTACTGTGAGGTACGAGTGGGACGCCTGGGGACGTGGTTACTGCCAGCAGAGTAAAGGAACGCGCGTGGATAGGGAATCTGGGGACGCGATTGCAGAGAACTGAGTACAGGAACAGACTTTGCTTACTCTAGGACCTTCCTTTTTCATATCCTTTCCATTGAAGAAATGGAGAGAGCAGCTCAGCAGAACACTTTGAGCCGTCATCAAGTTATGGGAGACCCATGCATTCACTATAGGTTTATTTACATTTTACTGCAGTAGCCTACTTTTGTTTCTAGCATGGTAGATAGGTGTTTGAGCAAAATAAATCTTATAGAACTACATCAGCACACCATTGTTCTGCTCATAAAGAAGTGAAATTGCTTCTCACAGGTTCTTGGCAATACCAGGCAAAGCATTCACAGGTAGGTCAATAGCCATATACTAAAGAAGAAAGGAACTCACCCAACTTGTGAAGGGGCTCTCTAGCTGTGCAGTACTCCTCCTCAGTAAGCAGCCTAAGTCCAAGAGATGTTCACTTTCTGGTGGCTGGCCCTTACATTAGCCCAAGGTGGCTCCACCCCTTCTGGTCACATAGGGAGCACAGGTGCTAACAATTTGCCTGTGCTCCCTAGGCTAGCCACAACCCTTCACCAAGTGCTCAATCACCAGTTCAAACCGTGTCCTAACAGTTCCCCTACAGTCATCTTTCATAGTTTGAAACTTTGAGCACAGTGCTTCTCTTCATTTATTTTGTTCTACTTTTAAAAGTTATTTTTATTATTATTTAATAAAACAGATAACTGTCTACAGCTGAATGGTTTGTATACTTTTACTCATTAAGATTCTTTCCCCTTTGTTCTCAGGAGCTGATTGACATAAAGATGATGCAGTGTAAGAGAGTTGTAAATGGTAAGCATGGCATTTCTTTTGTTAATATCTGTAAGCATTGTTTTTTTATTCAAGAGAGAAGAATTACTTTGCTGAAGTAATCTTACAGTGATCACAGTGAGGTATAGATACATATAATCTCTCTAAACAGTTCATAGAAACTTCAGGTAAGCTTTTGAAGTGCCATTCTTACACCTGTATGTTTCTGTACAGTTTCAGACTTTCATTTTTACTTCTTCAGGCACTTCAGTTGTTCAGCCAGTGCCCCTCAGGGAAACCATAAGTCTTTTTAGAGGACAGAGCTAATCAATTAGTAACACTTCAGTATGTTTTTTTTCTGGGATCCTAACACATGGTTCTTCCCTACCTTTTACAGAACAGGAGGAAAAACCTCATCACTGACTTAAGCTGTTGCAGGGATTCAGTGAGTTTTCTGTTAAACTTTCTGACAGAAAAGGTCACTGGGTATGCAGGTGAAGGGAGCAGTGCTGGGCTCAGCTCACAGCCACCACCCCTGCAGTCCCTCCTGCTACCAAAACCTTATGTTAGCCCACTACAGTTGCCAAGAAACACATTTGTTTGGACTTCGGTAGAGACAGCTTATGATCAAGAGTCTGTATAAATATTACCTGTTGGTAGCATTATAATATATATGCTTTTAAGTTTAGTGTAATAAGGAAGCAATACATTTGAGATCTTACTGTCATTCTTTCCTTAACTTCAGGTGTGGGGCCTAGATTTGGCATAACGTGATTTTCACAGGCAAGTTCTTAAAAGACCTTTATAAGTTTTACAACAGCTGAGTGAGATGAGAAACAGCTTTTTGTAGTGTCCCTGTCAAGGAATAGAAGTCAACCATAAGTCCACATTCAATTGTTGCGTCTCTGAAAACTGTAGTGTTACATTCATTCTGGATTGTTCCAGTGCTATTGCTCCCCCTACAAACAAGTTGGGGGATAATTAGGGAGTACTAAGAAATGGAGTCTGCAATTTGCAAGAAATATACTGCAAGGATTTAGGGAAGATCAGGTGTCACTGGTTGTACTATTCATGGAAGTTTTGCTTGATAGCATTTTGTTTATATACAAATTGTATGGTACTATGACTTCCTTTGTGATTACATTTGTATATTATTTGTGTGTTTTATGTTTCTCACTTCATATAGAAGTACTTGAAACAGTAGACTTCGTTGCACCAAATGAAAGAGTCGTTTTCAGAACTTGTGAAAGGGAGAGGCACCGTGTCATCTTTCAAATGGTAAGAAAGCAAAAGCAGGTACTCTCCTAAACAAGGTAGTGCTAGTTAACAGTCTTAATCTAAGTCCAAGAGAACCCTATATTACAGACTATCTATTCTTTGATTCTTCAGATGAAGATAAAGTTTTGCATAAAATTTGCTGCAGAATTTTTAAACTGTTGGTACACATGCAGTTAACATGCTGCTCTATAAGTTTTCTATACAGGTGTTTTCAGAAAAAGCGATTAAGGTGAATTCTGTGCTCTCTGAAGAGATCTTGTTTTTGTAATCAGTATCTTTATTGTATTTCCAAACATATACATACCAGCAATGAATTACAGTGATGCTTGATCACATGCTTTAATCTTGCACTGTGAGCAGCCTCACTAGAAAGACTAAATGATGTTGTTTATTCTAAGAGAGTATTAGGATGTACGTTAATGTTGCTTAAATTGGTGGAGGAGGGAGGCTGCATTAGACAATGAAAAAGACATTCTTCAGTAGTAATAACTCTGGAATAAGCTGTGTGTAGAGGCTATTGACCCCTTAAGGATGAATATCTAATTGCGATAGGCTGAGAACATTTGGTACTGTTGTAGGTTAGGAAAGAGGATTGCTCTCTCAATTTCTTTTTGCATCACTTTTTGTCATTCATTGGTTTATGTGCTTAAGCTAAATGGTTTTGCTATCTGTTGTTCTGTGAAAGGGTCTCTTTTACATTGTATTAAATATTTAGAACAAATATATTTTTACACATGTGGAAGTGAACTTTCTAATTCACTTGATGCTATTTTGTCATTATATGCTCTTATTTTATCAACAGGGTTCAGCAGATGCTGAAAGAGCCTTGGCAGTAGCTAAGCTTGTGTAAGTCATCTGCTCTCACCACATTACCACTCTGGCTTTGTAGTTTCGTTGTTGGCAGNCAGAAGTAATTTTAATGTCAGACAGACTCTTAACTATACTGGGTCAGGAAGTTTTTGTTCTAGAAAGGAAAAAAACTTTTCAATAAATGATGAGTTATTTCTTGTCACTCATCCTGCAGGTCCCCTCAAAGTATGTTTTACAGCAACATTTAGTGGACAAGGGATTTTACCTACTTTGATGGGGATCTCCTTTTTGGGTTTAACCAACAGATTTAGCTTCCAGCCCCAAAACATTGGCACCCTGGTCTTTGCCTCCAACCCTCTCTCCATCTGGGTTCCCCACAGCTAAAGATTCAATCCCCAAATTATCATTTCCTCTCAACGAGTGGAACAAAACCCTAAGAAACAACCTGTTAAGTATCACACCAAAATAACCCCAGCAGCTCACACCACCTTCCTTTGCTCCAGGCTGCCTCTCATCACACCTTTCCCACTCTGGCAGCCAACCCCATCAGACTACTTCACCACCTTGCTCAGCCCTCCTGAGGCACAGACCTCCTTCCTCTTCCCCAGCCACAGCTATGAGGGGCCTTCACAGCTGCGGCCAAAACTTAAGCTATTACCTAAGCTAAAACCAGGAAATCCTGTTTTTCCAGGCAAGAAGATTGGTTTTCAGCATTCTTTCTCTTACAGTCATAGTTTGCTCACCTAGCAGCAGTCAGTGTTTCCTGTATCATGTGGCCTTCACTGTGGAGGTCAAACTCATATCACAGACTTATTAGAGCACTGTGACCATTTAATACCTGATCTCATCTTTTTCAGACAGCACAGACAGTGCTTCTTGTGGTTGCTGTGTTCCTGCTCTCCTGGCTGCCGCACCACGTCATCACAATGTGGGCAGAGTTTGGGCACTTTCCCCTCAACAACATCTCCTTCACCTTCCGCATCATCTCCCATTGCTTGGCCTATGGGAACTCCTGCATCAACCCCATCATTTACGCTTTCCTCTCAGAGAACTTCCGCAAGGCCTGTCAGCAGGCCTTCAACTGCAAGTGCTTCCTGCAGCCAGTCCCCACCGAGAAGCTGGTCAGAATACGCATGGAGAACTTCTCTACCACACACTCAACCACTAATATGTAAGTGAGGCTCAGAAATACCTTTCAGGAGGAGAGAGAAGGGTGGTGTCTGGCAGAACAGCTATACAGGGGCATTTTAGGTACCTTGCTGCTAGGCACCATCAGAAGTGTCTGAATGCCCTTGCGGTGCCCCTAAGAAGAAACAGTTGTAGTTATGCCCATAAAGGATAAGATGTATTTAAACAGAAGGTATAATTACAGACAGACATGTGATGAGCAAGTTAACAATTCTGTGCGTAGACCGTTATTAGGATGTGAGCAGTGAGTGACATGACATTTGTTGAGAGCACTGAGAAGCAGTTCAGTAATCTAGCTAAAACATCTATGAATACGTCTGTTTCTAAAGCAATCATTTTACCATATGTGAGCTATGTATGTTTTTAGCTGTGATGGAATCTCTAAATCTCCTGAAAGTCTTTGTCATAGTATTTACTTACCGTGTAGTACAACATGAGGTCTCACTGATGCGGATGTTTGCATTTGATGGCTCTGTAGAGGCTTGCATTCCCCAGGGTCTCAATGTCTGCATACCCCTGGATGTAATTACTGCTGTTGATGACTGGCTCTAATAACTGCCTAACTAAGTGAGACTTCTCAAAATATGCTTAAAAGAACTGATTTTGTTTGAAAGTTATATTTACACAAGGCTTTACTGGTGCATGTGGTGTTCTCTGAGCATATCTACACAAAGCTTTTTATTGGACACATTCTTATACAAATGCTCAATTGCCTTCCTTTGAATACATGCTTAAGTTTAAAGTTGTGATCTGTGAATATATAAAGTGCATGTTACTTCAGATTTAAGAAGCGTATGGCCAGAAGGCTGTCATAGTCACCGTGTGGTCTGATGTCATTGTTGTGAGCTTCAGTCTTGAATGACCCAGCACGAGACTCGCTGTAGTGTTATTCTGGATTCAGAGACTGTTAAGGAGCTTTTAAAAGTGCATTATAGAAGTTTAATTTGAAGTTTAACCAAGAACCATAATGACAATACCCAAATATGGTCTCGAACATCTTCAGTGTCTTTTGTGACTCCTTCAAAACATATATGCCTAATTTCTGTGAGATATACTTCATGCACCAAACGTTCATATTTTTTATTAACGTGTACGTTTTACACCTCGGCCTCAAGTACGCCCACCAGAACCTGCTGTAACCCTGGTGAACTGACCCGCAGTCATCGCCCGCACCGCCATGACCGCCCCCTCAGCCGGCGCCGCGCGGGGCGGCCCCTTCCCGCCACAGCCCCTCAGCGCCGGCGAGAGCACACGCCCCTCGTGAGGGGACAGCCCGCCCCGCCGCCTCAGGAAAAAAACGGCTCTGTTATCATCAGTGCCACTTAGTTACTAACAGAAACCAAGGATGCATTATGATCGTTGCCAGGTTGTTTAGACAGCGGATCTCCAGTCAGAAGGTGATCTTTATGTGACATCATTTAACTTCTTTAGGGCTATTTTCTCCTCGGAATCAAACGTTACCTGAGAAGAGGCAGAGTGGTTTAGAACTCAGTCACATTATTTAGCTGGGAACTGTAGGTAGCAGAGCAAAATACTTCAGCTGAAAGGGCATCTATACATGAAACTGGGAAAGCCATTATCATCAGCCACCTCAGGAGGGAGGACACTAAAAGACAGTAACAAGACAGTAACTCCACATTTATGTAACATGGGGAAGCACTGCAGCTTTGAAAACTGCCTCCTTTTAGATCAGATTGAAGTTATATGACACCTGACATAGTCAGCCTGAAAGCAGGCAAGCAAATACTAGCTTTTTTTTTTTTCCTTGGAGTTTAATAAAACTACTTCATCTAAGATAATTGGTGTATTCATGTTAAAGCCACTTGCAGGACCTGATATAACATAAGATGTGTTTCAACGAAGGCGATTTTCTGTAAATTATAATCCTACAAATTGCCCCCAAATTTCTTTTTAAGTATTTACTCTCCAGGAGAGCATGCATCTGCCTGCAGACACATGAATTGCATGATTTACAATGGAATGAACTTTAGAAGGGCAAGTGGTCTACACAACAAACGGGTTGCCCTTCCACTTCATTCACAAAGTTGAAAGCTTTCTACTGAAGAAAATAACTTTACCCTGCAAGTCCTATAACTGCAATTGAACAGAATACATGGCTTTAGTATCCAGGAAAAGGTTATAGCTATGCTGAAGTGACCGTTAAAGTTTTCAGTTTCTTTAGCTTTCACTCATACTAAGACTAGCTCCAGAACCTTATTTGGTTGGAAACCAGATACAGAGACACTCTGCCATGATCTTTTCAGTTAACAGATTTCTACCTAT
The DNA here is from genome assembly GCA_016647715.1 of Pavo muticus. Taxonomy (NCBI): domain Eukaryota; kingdom Metazoa; phylum Chordata; class Aves; order Galliformes; family Phasianidae; genus Pavo; species Pavo muticus. Next base: position 542,043 of record JACDJE010000015.1, on the reverse strand, counting down.
TGAGTTTTAGCACAGGCAAAGAGATGGATAGTACAGAAGAAAGAGCCACTAAAAGGAAGAGCTACAATAAGTTCCCCCAACATAAATCAGTTAAACNGGGGGGATGTTATTTTAGAGAATAAATGTTCTGGAAGACAAATTGTAGTGATTGAAAGGATGAAGGTAGGTCTTGATAGGACCCCTGATAGGTTCAAGGAAAGGTTTTTTTTTTTGGAGCTGAACAGTATGGGGTAGTACTGGCTTACATCTCAATGATCAACAGTGTAAGCGTAGACTGCAACTTCATTTAAAACAGTTCATACCCAATAGCAGCTGTGTGATTTCTATGCGGGGATTGAATGGCACTTTTCTAGTGCAGTGGGTGGTGTGTCCTTGATCTTTCCAGTATGGAATTCCGTGGATATTACACACTTGCTAATTAGGCCAATATGCCTGCAAATGACTCCTATTTTCTGTTGTTTGAAACCTCTAGTGAAATATTGTGCAGAAATAAGAAGTGCATCTCAAACATTTTGAAAGGTGTTTTTAAGTCTCCATTTTAAATAGATGGAACTTCCATAAGACTTTGTTGACACTGATGAATTTGGTGGTGGATGTGGTTTGTATCACTTAATTCTAGATGAACACATTTAAGATGAGTATTTGCAGCTTCTGCACACTGTTCATTGAAACACTTAGGCTGGTTTTCAGACTGCTGTTTAAGTACATATATAAATGAGAAGCTGAAAATTCACAAGTTCAAATAAAAACTGAACCTCACATTTACATTTAAGCCTTATAATGATGAAACAGGCTTCCTGGCAAGGTATCCATTTCCTAATTCTTGTTTTAGTATGCTGAAATACATTTTTCTCGTTTCTTCTATTTCAGAGAAAGTGATGTAGCTGGTATTGATATCAATATGGGCTGTCCAAAAGAATATTCTACTAAGGCAAGTGGATTTTGATTATTCTTAAATCTTTTTCTTGTTGATATCTTCTATAGAAAAGACTGCCAGTTCAGAAGACTCAAAGCTTCATTCTAGGGAATAAGCCTGGCTGTTGTGTGTAAACTTTGTCTTCTGGTCTTTGTATTACTGGCATTTTTAGTATTTGGAACTGTCATATGGAACTATAATGCTTTGTCCTTTAAACAGAGATGACAATATATTCACATAATTAATACTTTCTCTTCTTAATTCTATGTTATCACTCTTTCCATCTGGAAGATTTACTGTCCTTTTATTAAGGCAAAAAGGCAAATGAGGGCTTGAAGTCTTCCCTACTTCCTATAGGGAGTCTAAGCTTTTTAGAACTTGGATGTTTTCTACTGTTAAACCGAGTTGCATGTGGACCAATTAAACCATTCCTTCCATCCCCAAAATAGAACTCTGTGCTAGTTTATTGTATCTGGCACACAATTAGACGCAGCCAATTGAAATGAAATATCTGGTTGTTAAATGTAGTGTTGTTAGAACAAGGAATAGTAATGGCCAAACTTGATGCTGCCAAATATGCCCATACCTTGCATGATGCCATGATATTGTACTTGTATTTTTCAGTTTTTAAGCCATGAGAAAAAAATATTTTAAGTGAATTGTATTTTCCAGTAATGGAATATGTTTCTTGATTAAGCTACTTGAATAGGGAAAGGGTTTATTCTTAGGTCTAAAAGAGATACAGACTACATGAAGTCTTAAAACAGAAGAACCAAAGAGCCCTAACGACTGTATATAGAGTGTCTAAGAGATCACTGATGGATTTGAGATCACTGATGGATTTTTCTGTCACAAAGAATGCTTTCTCCTTTGCAGCATGTAATGAGCTTAAGGATAGTGTAAGGCATCTTTCAGATATTTAGTACCTTCACTTAAATAGTTCATAGTGTTCCAGCATCTATCTACCAATAGTTCATGTTTAGCATCCCAGGAAATAGTATAAGAAAAGTCATAAGATTAATCAGTTTACAAGCAGATTTTCTCTTTTGTTATGTTTAGTTTTTTAGACTAGCTTGCAGTCTGAAGAGAAAATGTTTTTATTCTTTTAATACTTGATTTAATTTCTAAGATAGTTTTCCTATGTAGATTTCTTAGGCAATTCCTGTTTTAGTCTCATTAACTTTTTTTTGTTGTTTTAATGATAACATCTGAAAATGGCATAGAACATGTAATACTATAACGGGATAAAAAGTACTGTGATAATAATAGGGTGGCAAAGTCTAGCTATAGCAAATGAGAACAAGCCCAAATGTAACACTTACAAATGCAGAAATGAAGGAAAAGAACTACTTACCTTTGGAAAGCTTTAGGTAGATAGGAATATCCAGCAAGAGATACCCTCACCTCTACTGCCAGCCCTTAAATAAGGTCTGGGAAGGGGTGAATCCTGGCTCTACCCCCTTCTGGTTACTCAGGTACATTGCTTGCACCTGAGCTCCCCTGGGTTGGCCCTGCACCTTTGTGCCCAGGTGGCCCAGAGGGCCAATGTCATTCTGGCCTGTATTTATCGTGTGGCCAGCAGGAGCAGGGAGGTAATCATCTCCCTGTACTCAGCTCTGATGAAGCCACACCTTGAGTACTGCATTCAGTTTTGGGAGCTTCACTACAAGAAGGGCATCGAGGCCCTGGAATGTGTCCAGAGAAGAGCAACGAAACTGGTGAGGGGTCTGGAGCACAGGTCTTATGAGGAGCGGCTGAGGGAGCTGGGATTGTTTAGTCTGGAGAAGAGGAGGCTCAGGGGAGACCTCATTATGTTCTACAACTTCCTGAAAGGAGGTTGTGATGAGGAGGAGATCGGCCTCTTCTCCCAGGCAACAAACAGGACCTGAGGAAATGACCACAAGTTGTGCCAGGGAAGATTTAGATTAGATGTAAGGAAAAGCTTTTTCTCTGAAAGAGTGGTCAGGCATTGAAACGGCCACCCAGAGAGGTGGTAGAGTCACTGTGCCTGGTAGTGTTCAAGAGGTGTCTGGATGAGGTGCTATGAGATGTGGTTTTGTAGCTTAGTGGTTGTATGGTAACTGTTGAATCTTGGCCTGACCTGCTGATTGATCACCTGGGGAAAGGACCCGGTCAGCCCTGAGAGCACAGGTGAAGGCTGTGTGACAGGAAGGGGGGTGGAGCCTCGCTGCACCTCTCTTAGACCCCATTGAAGGGCTGACTGCCACTGGGGAAGGATTTCTGGTTGGAGATTCCTTCCTTGAGGTTTTTCCTATGAGCCTAGATCTTTGGAGGTAAAGTGAGCATCTTTATTTTTCCTTTGAAATACTGTCCTATGTATGCTAATCCTTTTGTTGTTATGCTCCTATATTGTCTTCCCATTGTGTTAATCTTTCCAATTATAACTGTAGTAGTAATGATGAAAGGAGAACAATTAGACTAAATGATCTTGTAAGTCCTTTCCAACCTTGTAATTCTATGATTCTGTGTTTTCCTACTAGGTGCTCAATTGCTGTTTCAGGCTGTGACTTAGCATTTCTACTAAAGTGAGTTGTGGGGAAAATAAGTAGTCTATGTTGTTTTTAGACTCAAACTTGGATTTCACCTTCTATGTAGTTAGATTCTGTTGTTTCTGAATGTTGCCTATGTTTTACTAAATGGCTTTTAAGATAAAACGGTATTAATAAGGGTGTAAGAACTGTTGAGTCATGGCCTGAGCTACTGATTGAGCATCTGAGGTAAGGTTCTGGTCAGCCCTGGGAGCACAGGTGAAGGCAATTCAGTTGTGTGACTAGAAGGGGTGGAGCCTGGCTCCTCTCTTAGACTTTATTTAAGGGCTGATTGCTAGTGAGTGAGGATCTCTTCCTTGAGATCCCTGCTTGGTGAAGCTTTACCCTGCAAACCTAGAATCTTCTGATATGGGTGAGCAATCTTTTTCCCTTCCCTTATAGCGCCTTTCTGTTGTGTTGGTCCTTCTATCCTCACACCTTTGTTATAATGCCTTTCGCACTGTATTGATCTGTCCAATTGCTACACCAAGGAGCTGTGGTCATGTTGAGAACATGCTATTGAGTTCATAATGTCTGGTAATGTTTCCTTTTTTGTTTTATTTAGCCTTTATTATTTTCTTTTGTATTAAAACTAATTACATGAAAGATGATTTTATTCTTCCCCGGGATCATAACTAAGAACAAAACACCCATCCTTTACTAGGATGAAAGATCAAAAGTTCATATGCTTGTGAATGGTTGTTTTCCACCAGTAATGGATCAAAAGAAGTTCATACAATTTTTAACTTATCTGCCTATTGGTCTCTAGATCTGAGCATGCAGGGGAGATGGTGCTGAAAGAACAGCCAAACCATTGAATTAATAAAGTGTTTACAATGTGTTTAATACAGCCACTTAGAAAAGCAGGTTAACAAAAACTAAGTTTACAGTGTGTAGGCAGGAATTACTGATACCAAAACCCTGCAAACATGATGTGTAATGCTCAAACAATACATCCCAAATGCTCTGCTGTCACTTAACGAGTAGGAACTAGATGATTACAATTGCTAAAAGTGGCTTTTTGAGGTTTGTTTTCACCTTGATGTAATGGGAGCAAGTTGGTGCCCTGAATTATTGCTTCATTATTCTGATACTACTCTGAGAAATGTGTTTCACCAAGCTGTTCACCAGTGCTCCTGGTCAGCTCCTGGAGGAATTTCAGATTTCTTCCTTTGCTTAATAAGCACCGCAGTATTTCTGCTGTGGTCTGCTATTAGATGAAATAACGGAGTTGAGAAATGTCTGTTTTTCATGTTCCTAGTGTCACAGTTTCTATGTGTTTTCTCAGGGAGGTATGGGGGCAGCACTTCTATCTGATCCTGACAAAATAGAGTCTGTAAGTATTATCGGTGTTTATCATTTGTCTTAAAAGCAGCATTGGATCTTTCATCTATCAGATAAAATGATATACTCAATTAGTGATTGTATGTGTTCCTTAAGTATGTAAGATTCTTTATAGAGGTACAATAACCAACTGTTAAATAGTTCTAATTTAACTGCATCTTGAAGTAAGGAGAGTTTTGTTTGTGTCACTTCTGTAACCACATTTTTGTCTTTTCCCCCTGCAGATACTGACTACTCTTGTTAAAGGAATTTGTAAGCCAGTAACCTGCAAAATCCGCATCTTGCCCTCAGTAAGAACATGAGTTGTTATACTTAAGTGCTTTATTTTAGTTTAATTCTGTGATTTAAAATCAGTTCTAGTATATGGAATTCTTTATAAATTGACATTTTAGACCTGCTCTTGTGAAATAGCATTTGGAATTGTAATTTGTTTGGAGTGCCAAACTTTTCTCCTGTAATTCAGAAACTCAAGGAAGTACTAAATATTAGATGTTTACACATGGTCTTATTCTATTGAATTCTGAATGTGGGTATTTCTATAATCATGGATTTTAGTCTTGTTTATTAAAACCCACTGAGTTAATCTCAAAGGCTTTGCTGATGGGTAAGCACTGACTGAAAAATAAGAAGGAAAAGCGTATGGTTATTGTTGAAGGTTGCTACGTATGGAACTGATGGAGAGTAATGCATGTATGTAGGCACAGTGTGATGGCCTTGGAATGCAGTGACAGTATGCATGAGATTTAAATGAGAGGTGAAGCCAGAGTGCTAGTGTTACTTTTCCAACTCTAACATTTATGTTAACAGTGATGATTTCACTACTGAAATTGTATTTAAAGTTGTAACTTCTTGTGCTCTACAAACTACTCATTCTGTGCAGCAAGGAGCTTTGTGTTTCTTGACTCCTAATTAAATGTACATGCAATGGCAGCAATAATTACAGATGATAACTGAATTAAAAAGGCTGCAGAATTGTTTTTAGAAATTGTTTGATCGACTGAGTACTAAAATTGCTAGCTTATATGAGGAGATTCATAATCTTTCCCAGAAGCAAAGTTTCCATCACAACTTTAAAATGACATGGATGGATTATGGATGGATTCTTGGGTGAAGTCATTCATTTCAAGAAAATTGTGTTAGGAGTTATTTTGGATCAGTTGCATTTTATATTGTCAGTGTCTTTTCTAAAGTGTAACTACTAAGAGTATTGTGAAAATATGTATTTTTAAATCTCCAGGTGATGTGCCTTCTCTTCTAATGAGTGATTATTTTCAAAAGCTGTTTGATTATATGTTCAGTTGCTGTGATTGCAAATGAACTGGGTAGACATTTCTGTAGGTGGTTGACTTGTAACTGAGCTAGCTATTCAGAAGTCATTTGCATATGCACTTAAAGTGATTATACAAACAAATGATCTCACACAGTAGTGATTCTTTTCAGAGACTTCATTTGGTTTCAGAAGTGCTGTCTAATATTGCTAAATGAAAAAGCTGGCACTTCCTACTATTATCTGAGAGCCTCTTCCTATTTTTTCAAGCTGGCTTTGCATAGCATGTCTTCTGCCAGAGCAGCAGGTGGGCTTCTGTCTCTGTTTGTGCTGCCTGGTAGGTGTTGCATTTTTTGGAGGCTGTGCTGTTCAGTGGTGAGCCATAGATTGCCTTCCTGCTTCTGAAAAGAAAATTAGCATTTAAAAAAAAACTCCTTGTCCCCAAAGCTGCAGAGCTATATAAGGCAGGCTAATCTAGCAGCATAGCAAATTTCTTTCTGCCTTTTAACGGCATCTTACCCCTTTAAATATATATTGGCAGCTTCCCCTTAACTGTGTCTTTGATTCACTAGTTATGTATGAATGCCATTTGTATTTTTTTAGTTATCTCTAAGATGTATCCAAGAGGAATATTTATGAACACATGATTGCATTTTAGATTTATTTCAGAAGGCATTCCCTTAATCATCCACTTAAGGTGCATTTTAGTTACAGTTTACAGAGTAATGGTTAAAGAGAACTTGCGAGTGTTGTGGTATTTCAAATGAACCTCAAAGCCTGATGGGAAGTACTCTACTGAAAGGGTATTGTGTTATCTGGCTCAAAGTTTGCGATCCATGGTTTTGAGAAACTGTTGAAAATGGATTCTTGTTCTTTAAGTGAAGTATGTATTAAGTAGGTGTATGCTTTGAGAGCTGCTGTTGAATTATGGGAAATATGAAATTAAGGCTTTTGTTTTGTATCTTTGAACTAAAGTTGTCCTTCTCTCCTGCCACTCAGGTTGAGGATACTGTGAATTTGGTAAAGAGAATAGAAAAAACTGGTATTGCTGCCATTGCAGTCCATGGAAGGTAAATCTGTTCCAGGCAAGAGTTTTACATCTTTGCTATGCTTTGCTGGCAAATGTACGCAGAGTATATTCTGATCATATCGTACTGTGCGACAATACGTAATTCTCATTTCAACTGCTAGCTAAATAAAGAAATATATAAACAAAATGAGCAAAAATAAGTATTTAAAATTAATTTGAGTGAGTTCTACTGTGATGTAAATATGTACAAGGAATTTTTTGGTCTTTTTTCTATGTTGGAAAGGAAGAAGGAGGAGAGGCCTCAGCACCCTGTCCACTGTGATGTGATCAAAGCCATATCTGAAGCAGTCTCCATTCCAGTAATAGCAAAGTAGGTTGGAGTAATCAGCTGGTTATTGCAATATTACCTGTACCTAGCTTAAGATGTACTAGTGCAGAAGAAAGGAGATTCTTCATGTGGGAGCAAATACTTATGTTACAGGATGGGAAATAATTATGAAGTGTCATTTTCAAACAATGTCAGTGTGATTCTTTTGGTGTGCCCTATCCATTAAGGATTGTATGAGGGTACCAGCTCGTTTAAAACACAGACTGTCTTATCCTCTGTTTAAAAAAAATCTTTTTAAAGAGAAATGTCCAGGTAATGAAAAAAATGTAATCAATATTTCAATGGCCTACTGCTAATGTAACTTAGACCCATTTTTCCTCTTAGTTTTGAGATAATATCCTGAACACAGTGCCATCATTAATAATGTAATATCACATTTGAAAATACAAGGTTGTGTTAAAGTTTATAGAAGAGCAAATAAAACTTTCTGGATCATAACAGTGATGTTCATTTGTAGTGGAGGATCTCATGACTTCATCAAAGAATATACAGACATTGAGACCTTCCAGAAAGCAACAGCTGCCTCATCTGTAATGATAGCTCGTGCTGCCATGTGGAACCCATCTATCTTCAGAAAAGAAGGTCCTTTCCCCTTGAAAGAAGTCATGCAAGATTACATCAAATATGTATGTATATTTTGAAAGACTTTCCTTGTTAATGTTGTTTAGAATTTAGTCCAAATCTTTATATGGTGTCTTAGTTCCTGTTACTTTCAGGGACTTAGACTCTGGTGATATTTTAACTTAATTAATACTGCACATAATGAGTCTTGCAAGTAAACCACCACTGCTTCTGTTTTATTGTATTCAGCAAATAATTTACAGAAGTCATTCAGAAAATGATTTTTTCCAGTGATTCTTTTCTTACATGCTGTTCCTTTAGCCCTGGTTTCTTTGTAACATTTGTGAGGCTTACAGGGCTATCCAAAAACATTGAAGAATTTGAAAAGCCTATTATAAGTAGGGCAATTCTCTTGATGCATTAGTGCAATTTCTGTTGAACAGATGAGTGAAGGAGTATTGACTACTCAGTTGCTGTTTCATTTTTAGAAGTTAATTGCTCACCACAAATACTGTCAAGAATTTTTAGCAGCCAGGAAGCCACGGTTAGATGAGTAGTCTTGAATATGTTATTGAAAAAACTGTATGCTGTGTTTTGCATTCCAAAAATGATTTTGAAATTCATCAAGAGACATGAAGATTACCTAATAAAAATTTATTTGATATGTTTTAATATACTTTGTCTTTCTCAGGCAGTGAGATATGATAATCACTATACCAACACAAAGTATTGTTTGTGTCAGATGTTAAGAGAACAGTTGGAAACGGCTCAGGGTAAGAAGCTGCATGCAGCACAGTCCACGCAGGAAATCTGGTAAGCACGAGCTTCAGAAACAGAAATTGTATTCTGTATCACACTTGCAAACCAGTTCCGTCTGTAGCACTGCCTGGCACTTCTGACATTCAGAAGTTGGAAAAAAAATTATGTATGCAATACATTAACCATTTTCAAGTCACCTCCCAGTTCAGGAGTTAAAAAGGTTTAACCTTAAAGGCATGTACATAGTGTTAGCTAACTTGAGAGGTGCTACACTCAGGTGTTTGTCCAATATTTGCATTAACTTTTTCAATTAAAAAATGTCATTATTCTGTAGAGGTAGTCTAGATGCTGGTAGTTTGGAGCTTGTCTTCTTTCAGAGCTGTGGGTTGTTGTGGGTTTTTTCCTTTTTTGCTTTTTTTAATAAGGAAAGCTTTCCATGTGCCTGTGGGTTCTTTAATGTTCCTGGGGTTTTTATGACAAGGTGCTTGTTATAAATGAGCATTTAGAGATGAACTCAAAACAATGTATGAAGGTAGTCTGTACAATACTTGCATGCACTTCTCTTGTGTTGCTTTTCATATCTGAGGTATCTGAACATCTGTGACAACTTTTTTGAGGAAACTTCAGCCTGTCAGTATTTGAAGTGCTGCACTTAAAAAAAAAAAAAAAAAAAAAANAAAGAAAAGAAAACAACAAAAAAGTTGCATAGGCAGATGATAGGATAATGGGAGATTTTGATTGGTTGTTTGGAGGAAACTTTCTACTTGGAGGCTGGTGAGGCACTGGCACAGGTTGCCCAGAGAAGCTGTGGGTGCCCCATCCCTGCGGGAATTCAAGGCCAGGTTGGATGGGGCTTTGAGCAGCCTAAGCTGGTGGGTGCAACCCTGCCCATAGCAGGGAGTTGGAACTAGATGATCTTTAAGGTGCCTTCCAACCCAAGGCATTGTGTGATTCTATGAAACATAGTAGCTTTACCGAGTCTCTTATTCCCAGGCCTCTAAAATGATGTAAGTTTCTGGAAGGAGAAACTTCTGTTTGCAGTCTGAAACAGTTTATTTATATGGAAATAAAAGAAATGTTGAACTTGAAATATTCTGTAAATGGAATTACTGTTTTCTGGCAGCACTTGATCAATATTCTGTTCATGCTTAAAATGAATGTAAGTGCTTGCAATTCTTCTATCTGTTCACTGTGATTTACCAGCACTTTCTCTCTGTAAACAGCACTACCCACCATTATGTTACAGCAGCCATAGAGTGGTCTTTTATTTTACGTTTAAAAGGAGCCAGACTCCATTAATCATAAAGGAGCAGTGGAACTTGTAAACAATACTTACATTTTGCAAGTTAGTTTCATTTCTGCAGTGTTGAGCAAATTTTACTGTAGTAACTTGCTCTTTTTTGTGTATAGTTTTCTAATTTGGTTAGAAGATCTGCAGTGTAGACCAAAATTGAAGTAATCTTTTACAACTTCAAATAAATCATAGCCAAATGGACAGTGGTGTTCTCTAGTGAATTAATAGTAAGGTGTATTATGTAAAGGAAAGGAACTGTTAAGTAAGACTCAAGCCTTTAAACAGGCCATTAGAAAAGGTACAGTATATGCACGTCTTCACTGGGTGAAGGTCTGGGGTAAAATTATGGGGCTTGTGTACTGTCTAGTGATTCTTTAGGGCCTTCTAAAATTGAACACAAGCAGGTTTTATGTGATGCAATAACAATTGCAAAATTGGCTAAAGCAATGTGCATGCATAAAAGGTGCAGAGGAGAGAGCCTCTTAGAAATTGATTTCATCAGCTTTCATCAGCAAACTCAAAGCCTTCTAATCATTATTCCAAACTGGCTGGTTAATATCCAGTTTAAAGAATAACTTAGAGTTATGTAAGATGAGCTTATAGTCAGGCAAAGATGTTAATGCTGCTGCCTTGTGGTGATGATGGTGTGTTGCAGCCATATGTGATTTTAACCTCAGTACTGAGCGCAAGAAAAAGGCTGCTGTATTTCAGATGAAAGAATTTATGTAACAGCACATAATCAGTTGCCTTCTCTTAGAAGTAAGCTGGGAATTATTTTACTTCAACACTTTACCTTCAATGCAGTAAGTGGAAATATTGTGGCTAGAATGCATTTTATTGTTGAACAGCGTGGAATCGTTGAGTACTCTGATCACGTTCAGCAAGTAAGTTTTCCAGTGCTACAGGCTTTATTGTTACCTATAGCAAATTAGTAGTCTCAATATTTCAGAGCTGATGCAGTGTAAGGGTCTGGAATTCAAAATGATTTGAGGCACTTGTCATTGATCCACGTCTTAGTTTCCTCCTGTCTATTGTAGCTTGCAGATAATACTCAAATTGAGCTAATAACTTGAATGAACATTGCAAGATGTGCATTTCCGATTGATTCTGCCCAGTGTTTCATATTGCAAATTAAATATATAGTGATGGAAATAACTTTTCTACCTGCATCTCAAATGTGTCTGATGAGAAGGAGAAACAATATAATGTCACCATGTAGAATATAGCTATGCTTTCATGTGATTCTCTGTACATATATACTCTATTTCAAAACAATTGCTTTCTATACTTATTTTATCATAATTGTTTACAAAAAACCATAATCTGATCTCTAATACAAAAGTTCCATTTCAATAGTGAAGCCTTTGAAATGTCTGAGTTCTATGAAGAAACAACAGCTGTTTTTGAAGCTAAGAAAACATCTTTGGAAACTAAGCAGCAAGATGAAGATGACCAGATGGAAGATCCGGATGTAATAAAAATGGCTGTTAGATTTGACAAGTAAGCATACAAATTTATTTTATTTCATTGGCTTGCATTTGTAAAATGAGTTTAATGATTTGCATAGCAACATGTACAGAGTGGATTTTTATGAAGCAATTTGTGCACACAAGTAATCACTAGCATCACTCTTCTTCCTGTGCTATTTAGATGTTATGATATTTACATGTTCTTCAGTTTCAGGCATCCGGAGACTCAGTAATTTATTCAGAGTGCTAAGCAATTAAAAAAATCAAGCATCTGTACATAAACAAATATGAATATGAATATACAAAAGGAGTTTTTAGACATTAGACAGTTCAAGTAACATAAGGAAGTGGCATTTTTCTTATAAAAAGTAAAAGTAAATCACAGAGTAACAGGTAGAAGTGATCTAATGAGCAGCACTTATTTTGTTGAGTTATTGACTTGATTTGAAGTAGTTCTGCTTATTAAATAAACTCTAAGCACAGTTATTGACCTCAAATGTTTTTGTCTAGGCGAGAATATCCACCACAGATTACTCCAAAAATGTATCTTCTGGAATGGTGTAGGAAAGAAAAGCATCCTCAGCCTGTGTATGAAACTGTGAGTCAATCAAAAAACCTTTTCAAACCTCTATTTGTAGTTTGGACAAATCTTTTTTTAATCCTGATTATGCAAGGTTAAAGCTTTAGAATTAATTACAGTAATTTTAAGGGTATTATTTAATGGGGAGTAAAGACAAGTTAATAAGGAACCTTGACAGTCTTTGCTGTATAATGTGACTGTTTTTGACACATCTCTACCTTTTTAATTCTTCTTTCTCTCCAGGTTCAAAGACCACTGGATAGACTATTCTGTTCAGTGGTAACAGTAGCTGATCAAAAATACAGATCAGCTCTGTGGTAAGTTATTTTAAGTGTTGCTTAAAAGTTTACTTCTGTGACTTTAATAAAAATTAGCTAAGAGATTCTTCCTCCCAGAGGTAGCTTCAGGAGGTAAGGATTAAAACCTTCTGAGAATTGAATGTGACAAGAGATGAAGTTCAAGTGAACTATTACTTTATATCTTAATTCACCTAATACATTAGTCCACAATTTTAGTGGAAGGGGAGCGCATAAGTGACCTAGTTCAATTGTGCCTGTAAAGAGTCTGGCAACAAACCAAGAGAGACAGAGGAGACATTTGGAGGGGGTGATGTCTTCAGCCACTACAGCAGATCTCAATACCAAGTCAGGGTTAGGTGTCTATGTATGGTGAAGTAGAAGACGCAGTTCAGTGGCTACTCAGATTTCACAGTTGATCAACAGTTATGTCCAGTGCTGCTCTAAAGTTTCATGACAGTATTTTATGTTATCATCTATTAATACTGGGATTGGCTTCAGGTGTTTGCACCTAAGTTGAACCTGATATAACTGCAGAGTTAAACCTCAGTATTGGACACCTTAAAGTGGATAAATGCAGACAACAATTACTGGTGTTTCTGGGATTACTGTTCAAAGACTTCAGGAAGCAAAGCTCAGTGGGTATGAAATTTTGAGAAGAAAACATTTTCAAATATTGAATTTCACGAACAATCTGAAATGCCTCTTGGAATTGACAGAATTTTTTATTATGGAACAGTTCCTGCTTATGTCAGTGTCAGTGAACTTGTACACCTACCAGAGATGATGCTTGGGCCTGAGTGTCTCTTCAGAAAGTGGTAATTCAGAACTCAGTTTTGTTTAATAATCATATTTGCAAAAGGTAGCTTATCTGAGGATTGCAGCTACTTGGGCCAAACATATACTGACCTTTTGAAATGAAGAGTTTGAGATGCAACTGTTCCTATCAGCGGAGACAAATCAACATTGACACCTAGCGAGATTCAAATCACTTCTGGAACTGCTGTGTTTTTTCTTCTGCTGTGAAATGACTACGAATGTTCTTTATTTCATGATGTTGCATCAGAGACAGGAAAGTAATTGTTTTGGCAGTGTAGAGACTTCGGTTTCTACTTTTACCTATGCTCTGTCTGCTTGCTCTTCAGGGACAAGTCAAAGAAACTAGCAGAACAGGCTGCAGCTATTGTCTGTCTGAGAACGCTGGGTGTCCCAGAGGGAAAGCTGTGTGAGGGAGAAAACCACCTGATTAACAAACGCAAGAGGGAAGACCAGGAGTGCTTGAACAACAGAGACCATGGAAAAGATCTTGCTGAGCCTTCCCATAAAAAAGCTAATTTTGCTGAAGAAAGTTCTGACATGAATGTGCCTAAGTTGCAACGGTAACATGGAGATCAGAGGTTTCATACAACTACACAGAAGCTAGAAATTAGCTCCTATTTGTATATCTTGCTGTTCACATTTTTATCTGGATTCTGAGATGGATAAATTCCCCAGCTGTGAAAAACGCCAGTAAGATTTACTGTTCACCACTCACTATCCCCATGGTGCCTTTCAGACAGGATAAATTAGCAATCTCATTTTAGGAAACATTGAGAATATTATCCCAGACAATAAATTCTTTTAATATCAAATTCTCTAGGCTACCTTGTCATTGGTTTTATTGTTTCTTTTAAGAAATTTATGGTATGTTGGTAAGAGATGTCTGAATACAGCAGCAGTAAGCAGATGGATTCATTATGGAACTAATGTACAAAAATTTTAGTTGCTAAGTAGACATGGTTTTGTCAAATGTGTTCATGTATGACACCTACATCCATCATATTGACAAAAAGGGTTTTGCAGAGAACTTAAATAATAATGCTAAGCATTAAAATAACATTTCTTCTTGATCAACTTCTACATTTTGCTCTCCAGAAATGACAACAGAATTAATCACACTTTTCTGGTCTTAGGTATTACACTAGTGTCTTTCCAATAAGGAATTAGAGCTGAGCCTGGTAGCTGTGAATAATTTGAACAAATTAACTTTCAGCTGTTTTGTACTTTTAAGCTTGGAAATTCTGGCAAATGTCTGTATATTACTAGCAATTTGGGCATTAAATATGGGCATGTGCATGGCATGCACATCCAACCTGCAACCTGTGGGCTGCATGCAGCCTGTCACAGCTTGCAGTGCAGCTGCCCTCTGCCATGGTGGTGGCAGCTGGCACACCCTTTGTTCAGCATCAACTGAATATACTGATGCACTGTTAACCCTACATGGGCTGAAACAAGGACAAGGAAAGGGAACAGTGCAGTTCCAACTCAAGTTAGGTATAATTTTGTGTTTTGCTTCATTGGATAAACACAGTCCTCTGAACAGCAGTAAATATACAGTTATACTTTCCTTTGTGATTAAGGAATTTGAGAACAAGTTTCAAGTCTGCAAAAAATCATTTTTTGTGTGTATTTGCAACTCCTTTTTCAGTCAGCATAAATATGACCTGCACATTTTTCAAATGGAATGGATAGAGTTGTGATCAGGCATTCAACTAAAAAATCTGATCATGTCTCTTTACTGGACTCACAGGCCCTGTGTTAACAGAGAGAAATATCTCTTACTTCACAGTCACACCTTATATAATTCCTTTTGGCAGTATGTATATTTGTGAACAACTGTTTCCAAGGATGCAGCACAGGAAAAATGAAACTTCATCAGAAATCTGACCAACACCTTGAGACCTCACGAAGAGTTGAAGCTGCTGCCATTGAACCAGACTGAGGTGTTAGTTTCACAAAAATGAGGTCAAATATCCCACTGGTTGTTTGGTTTTGTTAATATCCTTTGTTTTAACAAACTATTAAACATTAAAATGTTTCGTTACTCATATGTTAACTATATTACATATTTTATGAGGGCAGCTCCAAAAATTGGCTCATGATGTCAGAGGCAGAGGGTGGTGGTGTAGTAGATGTTGAATCTTCATGCCAATATTGCATTACATTTTGTTGCCTTCTGACAGATAGCAGCAGAGTGGCAGTCTGACAGTATGGTATCTGACATGGAAGCATGTATGAAGCAAAGGTGTCACTGAATTTCTCCATGCGGAAAAAATGGCACCCATTGAGATTCTTCAATGCTTGCTGAATGTTTATGGAGGCCAACAAGTAGATGTGAGTGCAGTGAGGCAGTGGGTGGTGCGTTTCAGCAGTAGCAACAGCGGGTTGCTTCTGCTAGTACAGGCTTTTATGAGAATGGCATGCAGGGTCTTGTTCTCCCTAATGAAAATGTAGAGCTAATAGTGGTGACTGTGTTGAAAAATAATGTTTTGTAGCTGAGAATTTGCTCTGTCAGTGTTACCGTGTTCATTGTATCTGTTGTAGTTTCTATGGAAATCAATAGGCAGCATTATTTTTGGAGCAACTTATATATGTGCAGCCCCAGACAATTCCTCTTCACCCAGTGTGGCCCAGGTAAGCCAAAGGGTTGGATACCCTTGAAGTATGGTTCTGTGAGTTCTTGAAATGTGCCTTGATTTGCCTCAGTATTTAGCTGTTGGCGATGCTGGTGGTCTTAATCAAAATCAATTTATCGTTATCTTCAAATTATCAATTCTGGTCTGAAGACAAAACTACAGGGATACCACGCCATGATTTCTGGAGTACTGTATGAACTTGCAAAATACGGTGTGCTTGGATGTTCAAGGATATTCATCAAAAGTCTTCCTATTTAAGATTTACCATCATTTTCTTAAATGATGGTGCCAGTATGATTCTACTCTTTTGTAATGGAAGAACAATATCTCACCAGAGATATTAAGTATAAATATACGTTCATTTTTAAAATGTGTGCTCTTCACATCACAGAGTAATTTCTAGCAAGTCTCTCCAGTCACTACTTATTTTGTATACTGCTCTAAATACAGTTCAGCATGCTTTAAGTTGATACAACTTTTGTATTAGAATTTTATTCCAAAGCTGCAAAATAATTTGCAGTATTAAGCAGAAATCAAAGAAGTAGCCATTTTCCTACTGAGTGTTGTCTGGCGGCTTGTGCTTGTTCATAGTTTGGTGCCATTGTAGAATAATTGAGGAAGAAGTAACTTTTTAGGTCCTGCTAGCAGTGTGGCTTGCAAGATCCCAGTATCATAGAATCATATAATGTTTGATCATAGAATCATAGAATGGCCTGGGTTGAAAAGGACCACAATGATCATCTAGTTTCAACCCCCCTGCTATGTGCAGGGTTGCCAACCACCAGACCAGGTTGCCCAGAGCTACATTCAGCCTGGCCTTGAATGCCTCCAGGGATGGGGCATGATCTTGGAAAGGGCATCTGATCTAACTCCCTCCTGCTCAAAGCAGGGTCAGCAGGAGCTCAGGACTGTGTGTAGCTGGGTTTTGAGTATCTCCAGTGTAGGTGAGTCCACAACCTTTCTTGGCAACCTGTTCAATCACCTTTATAGTGGGGAAAAAAAAAAAGTTGTGTGTTTCTCTTATTTTTGTTTTCTAATAAGAACATGTATTCAAGTTATTATTTAAATTATTACATGGTCACCAATGCTTACATTTATTCATCTTAATTTGTTGTAAGAGATATAAACATTGATGAAGTGGTCTGTGCTGTTGTTCTGGGTGGGCACAACTAGGCCAAATGGTCAGAGCATGTGAAAATGAGAGTGAGAGTCACTCTGTTGGAATGAGCATTCAGTGCTAAATATAGAAGTGCTGTATATTCTGGCAAATGGCAAGAAAGCAGAACATGTGTTGGATACCCTTGACCAGTGTCAAAAGGGGAAGCTGCAGTTTGTGTGTGTGTGTACCTGCATATGAAAGTATTTCTGCGTAATGTTTGTTTTCTGTCACGTGCCTTCATTCTTCTTTATTTTACAGCTAATGTGTGACTTTCTGCCTCACGTCCATCATTCAATTCATCTTAATCGGTTCCACAGTTAGGACAGTTTGTATTTACTATGTATATTCCCTCCCAAATACTAGTTTTAAAGTAATTGCTTGTTAGCACAGTGCTTTCCTTCTAGAACTTGTGCTGTTCATGTTAGTTTTAAAAGGCAAACTGCATTAGTGAGTTGTCTGTAGGACAGCTTCTGTGCTTCTCTTTTCTGCTGTACCTTTTATAAACAGAAGGTGGCAGATATTTCATTTTTGTTCTGGAAAATATGCTGACTTCTGCAGTGTTTAATGATTCAGCCATTGTGCTTCGGCATTCTTTAATAGGATGGGAATTGAGACTGCAGTTGGGTTGGAGGATATTTAGCCTTATTCTTCAGAACTTTGTTTTCAATATTTAGTGGGGAAAAAAACTCTTAATCATAAGGAATTCAGTCAGGCGGCCTTTCTTTCCCATCACAAGGCAAGTAAACAGGAAAGCAGTTGGGTTTGAGTCTTGGTATTGATGTTTCAGAAACTGTGATACCTGCTGAAGTGTGATCCATGTGTATAGGGAGTGCTGTATCTGCCCTCCCTGAAGCCTGTGTGTACACTGTTTATTAGAAGAGCGAGTGGGAACGCAGATACTTTTACTAGCCTTTTAACGTGGATGTGCTTGCTGGGCTACCTCTGGTGCCTTGCTGGTTGGAATGCTTTTTGGAATGTCCCAGGCTCTGAGCCCAACCCCGCCCTGGAATGTGAGGTTAAATGTTGGCGGTACAAATACAGAGTTTGAAAATTGAAATCCTAGAGTTCTCCAGCACTGCAATTTCAGAAGCTGGCAAGTGAACCACATGTCAGCTCAGCTGCTCTCTGATTCAAAGAGTAAGCATGCCTTGGGTTGCTGGAGGAGGGGGGGGAGGTAGGATGTTTTTTGTTTTGTTTTGGTTTTTACTTACCCGTTATGACCTGCAGAAGGGCATCCTTTTCAGACGTTAACTGGCAAGATTGCAGGAGGTCCCAAACAGGTGCGAAGTTGAAAGAAGCCTTCATTCACAAAAGTGTTTTATCAACACTTCTTTAAACCTGAGTACTTAGAGCCGTTGCCTTATTAAGAAGTCTGCCTGTACTTGAAACTGTTTCTGAGACGGCCCACAAGGCTTGATTCCCAGTGCAAGAGGCCAGCGTTTCAGACTTTTGTTCTGAGACTGTGATGACGAAGCTGATGAAAAATATTGAAAAGCAACATGCGAGCCCTTTGGTGAGGAGGGAGTTGCCTTGTGCATTGTTAAACAGCAGTTGCCTAGGTCAATTAAGGAGAACTGATGAGCTCCAGAGGGAGCCTAGTCTAGTCATCCTTACTCAAAGGAGTATTAACTTTTGTTTTTATGAGAGGAGGCTTAAAAAATATACACATTTGTGGTGTTCACTTGGCTTCCAATTGAAATTCTGTTGCAGGAGTTAATTGAATCTGCCCATTAAATATCCATTAGGTAAATAAATAAATGCTTTTCCCTTGCTCTGGCATGGTGGGAGAGTCTCTGGTTTCCTTTTTTAGAAAGTTGTTGTCTGACAGATATCCTCTTGCAGGAGGATACAAAGCACTGGAGTGCGAGTCTGACATTTTACTCATATTGACTTAATTTTCCTTGATGGTCTCCATGTATTTGCTAGTACTTTAGTTTGAAGTTTTGCTTGATACATGCAGTGGGCTTCCTGCTTAAGTGTTCGGTTAGTGATTGTGACTGAAATAGTTTTAATTTATCCACACTTGTAAAAATAGATTTTTGATTAGCATTCTGTGGGGTTGAGCTCACAACTGAATTTGAGTGCAGATCTTCTATCCTGTTAAAGTGTTTTAAAATTATTTAAACATTTTACCTTTCCTATGAAGTTTTTTGTTGGTTTGTAAAGTTACCTCTGTGATGCTAGGATGCTGCATGTGCCACACGTCTGTGTACTTGCCACTGTGTATGCTTTGTGCAGGTGTTAGTGAGAGCTGTTAGCATATTGTCATACTTCTGTAAGTGAAACTTCTTAAACTGATAAAATGTTTTCCCTCAGTGACATTGGAGAAAAGCCAGAATTACAAAGATATTAAACTGAAAGTTAATATCTATCTTTTTCAGCGTTGGAAAATATTTTCTTTTGGAGTTAGGAAACAAAAGGACTCTGATCAAGGTTCATTAAGAAGTTTCTCGGTGACTCATGTTATTTGATTCAATGTGTGCTTATCTACTTCAGAAATTAACTGCTGCAGTTTTCAAGTTTCTCATGTAGCAAAGAATGGAATACCACTTAGTACTTAACTGTCACAGTTGCTCTCTGAATAATTATAAAATTTTATAAGCAGATATCTTGGCATCTGTGTATCTGCTCTAGTTACATACTCATATAAGTCCCAGGCAGCAAACAAGAGTTGAAACCATAATTGTTTTCTTTTCACTGTGCTGAAGTAGAGCAAATCCTGGACACCAGACAGAACACAAGTAAACATGTCTGGGTAGATGTACCTATACGAACCACAAAACCCATGAGATCTTGAGGGTGTTAAAAACAATGTGGGACAGTTTCACTTCAGCAGTAGCATACATTTCTCTCCTGTGTATGGCACACAATGCTTTTTTTTGTAATTTTTTAGAAGTTAATTGAACATTAAGCATTATGGTCATTAGGTGGGAGGGAATGGCAGATCAAGTCTTTCATACTGCCATAAGAATGGTAAGATTTCAGAAAATTCAGGATTAAGCAAGTAAATCACTGTTAGACTGTGATGCCTATCTGTCATATCAGTGACTTGTTTAGTGTCTTATTGCCCTGTGACATTATCTTATTACAGCTAACACCAGCTTGCATATTTTGCACTGCCTGGGTGTGGAAAACAGTTGCTCTACTTACAGTGCTTATAGTGCTTAGGCTATATAAATACTGCGTTGTGAATACTAAATTAATAGAGATTAAATAAACTATCTTCTCTCTTGTAACATTTGGCCTACTCATAAAAGTTAACAATATAGACTGTAAAATTTGTTGTGGTTTGTTCACCAGTATAGGTGATGCATGAAAACTGCAGCGTGATCTGAGATGTGTTCACATCCTATAATGGCAGTGATGCTACCAGAAGTGAGGAGGTAAGTAGAGCAAGTAAAAAGAGAACCAGATATAGGCATTTTACTGCACGGTACACACAGCTGAATGCATTTACCTGTAGATTCTGTCTTCAAAACCATTTTCCTCATGTTCATATTCAGTGGAATGGAGCCAGAGTGCAAAGATTGTCCATTCTTTGTTAGAAACAAAGGCTCACATTTCAGATTATGCCTGATGTTCTATGGAAGCAAATGCAGCTCCAAGTATGATGGAGGACAGCTTGCATCTTGTTTCTTCTTGTAGAGAGCCACGCCTAAGACAAATGGATTTGCTCCACCCTTACTTGGTTCTTTTTTCATACATCTTAATTTAAAAAAAAAAATACCAAACAAGTAGTTCAGATGAAAAGGAGATTTTCCAGAAAGGGTTGATGTATTTCCATGAAAGGAAGAGCTAACCTCATCCTGTCAGAAAACATTTTGCATTTTCACCTACCACTGCTAGATTGCCATTATGCTTACCGTTTCTCTCTCAGCCTGGCCTGTGAACTCACCAGATCACCTGGTCGGAGAAAACATTTCGCCCACACAGTTCACACTGTTCTCACTTCCCCTGTGTTTTAGAACACTACATGCAAGCTGTTGTTGTAGTGATATTCTATATGGCCCAGCAGAACAGATGTTTCTGTGTGAATGCATGTTCAAAAAGTGAACTCACTCCTATACAGATATCACTTTTTGGGGCGGAGTCAAACCTGATCCTCAAGCCACGAAATCTCTAGAGAGGTAACATAGTAGCTGTCCTGTTTTAGGGTGTTCCAATCCTTTAATTATATCCTTGCATAATAGATACCTGGGGACAGTGGAAAATGCTTCTGTTCTAGAGCCAGAACTTGCACCTAGGTCTGTAATTTATTACTCTTGGTTGAAATCTGGTTGAAATGTTCTTCTTAAACGTGTATGTGGCCTACTCTTTTTCTCTTCTCTGCAATAGTTTTCCCCAATGCAAGTTCATGACAAAGAGTACCTATGAACAAATAGGAGGGATATCCTTCAGCTTAGTATGAGATTGTACTCTACTTCTGAGCAGCCTTGTTTAGAAGGACTTGAGGATCCTGGTAAATGGAAAACTTAACATGAGCCAGCAGTGTGCACTGTCAGCCCAGGCCAACAACATTCTGGGCTGCATCTGAAGAGGGGTGGCCAGCAAGGAGAGGGAAGTTATCTCCCTCTGCTCTGCCCTTGTGAAGCCCCATCTGGAGTTGCGCATCCAGGTCAGGGACCCCAGCTCAGGAAAGCAGCTCACTATATTCCATCTTCCATTAGTAAGTTTGGTTGGCTTTTCTACAGCTGTGACTTAAAATGGTTCTGACTAAATACAGCTCAGCCTTTAGACAAAAAGTCTTTTGTAGATTCTTAACAGACTTTGGGATACTGACAAAAGCTGCTTTGGCTTATTGAAGTTATTCTTCACTCCAGTCGGTGTGGAACTGGGATAGGGTGTCCTGGAAGGGTAATTCAGAATAGTTTCTGGTCTCAGTTGTTTTCTTAGTTTCACTGAAGTGAAGTTAGCTTTTGTAAATACCATTCTTTTTTCCACTTCAGTATTTAGAGAAGGCATGTCAAGCTCAGCAATGCTTTTATCTGAACATAAATAGTTACCATGTTAATCCTCAAATTTCCATTGCAAGCCTTTCTTACGTCCCTGGGTGAATGAAAATGAATATTGCACCCGAGTTACCAGTGCAGTACTGTGCAGGTGTTGACTTCTGTTCAAGAAGGTGTGTAGCTGGGATGATGAACCAATTAATCTGTTGTCTTCCTATCTTTGCTTGGCAATGATTGCTTCAGTAGTATGTATCATGAAACAGTACAAATATCTCTTTGATTTTTGTCTTGTACCACCTATTACCTTCACTTGATGTTGGTACTAGTTGTCACGATGCTATTTCTCTAACACCTCCATTTATACATATGCAGACAGTCAGGATGTTTTAACTAAAGCAGAATAAACTGCTTGTTACAGTCCAGTTCTGAGCATGAAGCATCCTGTTGACAACCTCAGCACAAAGATCAGTGGCAGAAAATGAAAAAAAAACAATTAAAATAACTTTTAGTCCTTTTAGGTACAATATCTCCAGTTCAGCACTCAGAATTAAGTGATGTGGGGTCCTGTAGAGTTTGTGCTGTAGCTGATCTCCTAAAAGAATGCAATGATTTTCATACTTTGACAATTCTATGCGATTTAGCACAGACACTAGTGAGATGGGAAGGTACAGACCAACTGGATGTGCAGTTGTTTGGTAAGGTTCTGTATGATTCTTGAAATGGACCTGGGAAATATCTTGTATATTTCTGCCCAGTATGATTGTCATCTCTTTACCACTGAGTATTTTGTAGTCGAGCTCCTAACTTTTGCACAGCTGGTAAAAGCTATCAGATTTATTCTGTTAATTTGTATAGATTACTCCATTGAACAGCAATATATAATATTGAGCTCTGTCAGCAATGTGTGTATTATAAACACATCCACAGTACGTAATGAACTGCTGTAGTTTTACACAAAGCTAGCACCAGGAGGATCTTCCTTGATAAGTGAGGAAGTTGCATGATCTGTCATTAGCTTCCTCCTGACGAGAAACAACTATCTTCAACCACATCTTTTAACTCCCACACCATTGTGGATATTGAGATACTAAGCTTGGTTTATTTTAAAGGTCATCATGTGAGATCTAACACACAGTTTCTAAACTATAAACAAAACATAGCTCCACAGGAGGAAAATGCAGATTATCAAAAGTGAGTGAAACTTAATACCAGCATCTAAAAATAGCTTCTCTTTATGGCTTAAAAACTTTAGCAATTATGCAGAGTTTGTTTTTTGTTGTTGCTGTGAGATGAAGTTTAGGTCTGTGCGAAATACAGTTTTATTTTCTATATAATAGCAACATCCAAAATAGGCCAAGTGCTAAGAGTGTACGGAACGTTCACTGTGAAGAATTTACTGTCTAAGAGAATGAACATGAAAGGCAGAGCAGGCAGGATATACTATAAACAGAGGGTAGAAAGTGGGGAGGAGCAGAAAGGTGCCTGACCCATTTTTCAAAAGGGTAGAGGAGAAGATGGAGTGCATCTGTGTTTGTTTTTTGCCTTCCCTGTGAAAACAGAGGTTGGATGTGGTAATGGGCGAGGAAGCTGTGGTACTTGAGAGCAGATTCATATCATGTTGGAAGAAAGAAAAATGTGTGTATAAGGCTGCTTAAAGAATGTATTGTTGGATAAAGCAGTTAGAAGAAAGCTAAGATAGTCAGGGACCTGGAAATGGGGTTGCGTGAAACTGTATCAGTGTAATGGAGTAATAATTTACTGTTGCCCTGAATGCTTGTACTGGTGGTTTAAACATAGTTCTGAGATGTTGGTAACATCCTGAATTCAGTTCTACCCACTACGATAACAGTGACATCATTTCTTTTATATGATTCCTGACAGTAGGTTATTTAAAATGGAGATCAGCATTGATTCAGGTTTTTGCTAGCTGTAAAGCTTTAGACTGAATTATTTAGGAAGTCTGAAAGGCTGTGTAAATTAGTTGGATTAAAGTAAGATATTTTGGGGTTGGACTTAATGATCTCTGGAGGTCTCTTCCAACCCCTACAATTCTGTGATTTTTGGATCTGAGTTCTCACAAACTTAAGAGCTACTTAGGCTTGGAATTTTGCCTTAAGCATTTTTTCTGTTAGAAGTTTTAGAATTCTGTGCTTAAAAGAAAGGAACTGGTTTCCAGTACTTCATGCAGACTGCATAAGACTGTTTATGAAACATGTTATACTTTACTGTGATTAGAGGTGAACTGAGGGATGCCAAAAAGGGGTATTGAATGACCATCAGTTAAGGAAGTTGCCTTCTGTCCTTCAATCTCGTGTACTATAATGACACTGTTTGAACTACATTGCCAGTATATTCCTAGGACTAATGATTCCAGAAAAAAATAACAACACACACTTCTCAAAGAAGCTTAAAGCTACTAAACAAGCGACTGCAGCATTTAATTCAAATACACAAACCCTTTTTTAGAAAGAGAAAAATGTGGAGATATAACTAAGGCAAGGGACTGCAAAAGCTGACTTGACATCTATTCTGAGCTCTTTCATTGAGCTTTTCAGACTCATCAGTTGTTTCATCCTTCTTCAGTTCCATTCCTTTGGTGCCATAGACACACAGTATGTTTTCAAGGCTCACGTACTAGGTTATGGTTCAAGCCAAGTTATCTTATCCTTGCCTCTGGTTTCTTAGTGCAACTTCTCATGCTCTTCACCACCTCCACTGCACCAGCACAGATGCTTGCTAACGGTTGCTTTTATTTTTCAGGTGAGTCAGTCCTGTGGTCTGATTCACTCTGGGACCACACAAGTAACTGTAGTGGTGCAACAGCAAGGATGGCACTTAGGCAAGAAAGGGTGTGCAGTGGCAGAGAGTCCCTTTTGAGGGGAAAGATGGACTGCTGCAGTCAATAGTCATCACCTAAGAAAGGTCAGGACAGCCACAGCCTCATTATTTCTAGGCCCAGAGAAGTCTCTCATTGGCCTAACCTTTGCATTTGTGTATCTTAGCTATGTGCAGGGTTGTGATTATTCAAATCCTCTGGTTATAATTTTTGCATCAAATTATTGCTACAGTTAGTGAGAATCGTTGCAGCAAAAGCCCTCCCAAACAAGAACACTGTCCATTGGGAAACAGTTTGCTCTGCACATTCCTGAGAACAGCTATGATGAATGTTATTTCCATGTAATTGAAGTTGCATTGTTAAAATAACAGCCAAAATGATTGGCTACTGTCAGATCAGCTCGGCCAAAACAGACTTCAGAGCCAGACTAACTTCTCAAGTTCTTTCTTCAGTTTTGTAGGACATCTTGCACCACTGCAATGAAATATGTGCTGCAGGGATTTTGCCAGCAACAGCTAATACAGCTGCCTGGCTATGCCTGTACGAGCTATAGCTCTGAAAACGTCAGCAGTGTGCATACGTTGTCATAGTGGGAGGAATTGGTGGGTCAGTATCTGCGTTACCTAATAGCAAAATAGCTGTAATTCTGACAGAGTATCCATCTGCTTTGATGCACATGGCAGCAGTCTGAGTTTGATGGAAATCTCCATTTCTGAGGATAGATTGTGATTTTGGGGAAGACAATATCGTTTAAAGCCTAGATGTTTTATTGCTTCTTGTTAGCCCACAGTAGGAATCACAGCAGCTGAAAAACTATCTAGTCAAGTGTAGAATCTAAAATCAAATTATTTGTTGGGTTATTTTTCGTCTCCCATCATCTCCTGAGAAGGAAGAATATTTTGAAGTTGTTATTGAATCCATTGCGCATTTCATAAATTAGGTTAGGGAATAAGTGCTTTGGAAAAGGTTTGCATCAGTGCTTCTACAGGCTGAAGTCCTCTGTCTGTGATTCAGATTCAGCACAGTCAGTTTTACTTGTCAGTTGGTTACAGTCAGTTGTCTTGTAGAGTTGGTTCTCGATAGGTAACCCTGGGCACCTCTTGCTGCCTCCACATCACCGTCTCAGTTCTGCAAGTGCATCTGTGCACAGCTGTTTGACTGCCTAGACTGGGGGTCTGCGGGCTGAAAACAAACCAGCAACATAGAATGTTCTTGTTGGGTGGATTTTTGCGATAACCAAGGGCCGCTGCCACCAGAAGTGCTCTTACTCTCATCCAGGGTGACTTTGAGCCAGGCTATCCAGGGCCCCACAGTTCACATTACCAGATACTTTGGACAGTGTCTCGCTCCCGAATGAAAAGATGAAAATAGATACTTTTTCAACACAGAAGTGGCAGCTGTAAGTATTTAAAGGGTAGATATTGGCAACTATAAATGAGCTGTAATGGGAGCTAAGTGGATACTTGCAGGGCTAACAGACAAATAGCATTCTTGCATAAAGTGAGTTTTCTTTCCTCGTAGTAAGGCAGTCAGAGTTGGTTCTTGACTGTAACAGATGCTGTGCTATTCTATATGCACATAAGGTAGCAGCATATAATATTGTTGTGGGGTTAGTCTGTTTAAAAAAAAAAGCTGTAGCAATTCAAAATTTGGATAGGAGATTATATTTGTTTCTTCTTGCAGAAGTTTCTGAGTTAACTGGTTTTAATTGTAAAAGATTATTTTTAAAACAGAATTGCCAGAGGCAGAACTTTACAGATCATTAAAATATAAAGACTTTTTTCCAAATGGTCATCAGTTTTTCTCTTTAAAGAGACTGCTACACAGTTGCCTACCCCTATGGTATTCCTTGGGTTTCCTAAGTGAGATTTTGATCCTTTCTTCTTTAGCTAAACCGTGGCATTCATTCACTTTGTTTTGGGGTATTAATAGCCATGGTAACTGTCAGTGAGAACTCTATCCAGTCCCTGGAGTAACAGGAGCCAATAAAAAGGAACACTTTTCTTTCGTTCCTTTCCAATGGTTCTCTGATCATTTGCCATGAAAAGCAGATAATTTGACAGAACCAGGTTAGGGAGTGGCTGCATTTGTAGCCAGGCTGGCAGATCTGAGAGGACTGGCAACTACAGGGGATGTGGAGTTCTCCTCCTAATACAGATCAGCCATTCAAGTCTGTCCATGACATTGAGTTCAGCAATGTTCCTTGCCTGTTCCCTCTCAGGTCTTGAGATCTGATTTCAAGATAACTTGTGATATCAGTTCTTTCAAAAAAGGAGGCCAAATAAATGTTTGGTTTATGGTCCGTATGATTTCTGAATGATGAATGTGAAGTTCTGATTGCTTTAGACAGGCAAAGAAGCTGGATCCTTTGCTTTACTTGGCTCCACACTGAACTGGTCCCAAAGAGCATGAAGGATGGAAAAATGTATGGAGAAGGCAAAGATTCAGCAGAAAGAATTATAAGAGAACTTGTTCCAGGATCCACAGTAACCACATTTCAATTATCTCTGATGCTCCTCCTGAGGATCTATTACTTTCTAAACTACAAAAGTGGTGACATCTTCCGTGGTATCTTCCCAATGACTCCAGGTACTTCTTAGAGCTGGTGAGATAGGTGACAGGTAAACTAGATGTTATCTGTGGATCATTTAGCATATATCTGAGAAAGCATATAAACCTTATGACATTATTCAGTCTAAAGCTCTAGGGCAGATTGGCCAAAAAAAAAAAAAAATTAAAAAAAAAAAAACCCAAACTCTACAGTTGGCTCCAGTCTCCATGTTCCTACCGCATCAAAATAAGCCTAGATAAGATAGAAGTTCCTAAGTTCCTTTAAAAGGATTTATGTGTTTTAGTTTTCATTTCTCTCCTGGCTCCATATTTGCTGAATAATAAGCAAATAAAACAAGCAAATAAGCAAAAAAAAAAAAAAAAAAACAACAAGCATGCAGGATTGCCAAGAATCATTTATAAAGGGCAAGATTTGGGAGGGGAGGAGCAAAACAAAAGTGCCTCTCTGTTTCCTAAAACAAAAACATATTATTTGGAATCTCTTTGACAGCATATAAGTTGATCATTATGTGAAAGGTACTCAGTCTAGTCCCACTGCCCTTTAGAAAATTTACCAGGGTCTGCCACTATCATTGGGAAGTGAATATGACCTGCAAACTGATCAAGAGTTAGGGATTACCTCCTCCCTTATTCCAAAACAAGTACTGTATTATATGGAGTAATATCTCAGCCCAGTGTTCATAAAAGCTGGGAATAAGCAGCTGCTTAACAGTCCTTTTCTGAGTCTTTTAGAGCCTTTAAAAATCTGCCTATGATTTTTTCCCTACAAATGCCTGTATTGTGTAATCTGGTTTGGGGATAGGCAAACATACTGGATCTTGCAAGTCTGGAAATTTATGTGCGGTTATAAAATAGTCTGCATATTTTAATATCTAATTTTCCAATAAACTGCAAGAGTCAGTAACAATAAGCTTGTTCATAAAACTGCTGTACGCAACTGCAATACCATCTGAGGTGGGAGGGAGAAGGAGAGACCCCCTTGAAGGAAGAACTTACTACGTTGTGAGTTCAGCTGAGTCTTTTTAAGTGGGTATCTCTTTGGTCCTCATAACAAGAGTCTGAATTATAGGTGGATGGGGTTGTGTTTTTTTTAGAGGAGAAGGGCAATATTATGTAGTTTGTGCACAGAAAAAAATGCAGCAGATTCCACTGGGAGTTTTGAATACACAGCACTGAGACATCTGTCAACACTGCTGACAAGAGGTATTTGTCAAACGATGTCCTATGGATACTTACTAGCCAGTTGACTTGGATGTCTTTGACATTAGTCTTCTCCTGAGGTCAGCTACTCCAAGGAAGTATTAGCTATACCTGTATGTTCAATACCTGTATGTATGATAGAGCATATTCTCAGCTATGAAACACTATTTCTCAACGCTGTCACTGCCACTAGCTATGTGTTTTTGCCAGCAATGAACAAGAGCCTGCATGCTGAGCTCGTAAAAATCTGCACCAGCAGAGGTGACCACTGTTTCACAGCTGCTGTGATGGTGTTGTTGCTAGGAAAATGTTGCCCACACAGTCCTACTTTCACTGTGCTCACATCCACTGTTTGGTCTCCATCAAAGTTCAGCATGCATCAGTGAATGTCAGTGGGGAATAGCAATCTTTAGGCATGGAGGAATTCAATTCCTCACCTTTGCTTCATACACATTTCCATGAAGCTTCATTTGAAGGCATTGTTATATGAACTTGGTCGTTCATATAACATTTAGGTCGTACACCTAAATAACCTGAGTTGTTTTTCGGGTTATTTAGGTGGAGCATTTTGGGTTAGCGCTTTGTACCTAAAAATCAGAAGTTGATTTGCATGTTGACTATAAAATGGAAACGGTGATTTCTTCTTTAGCTGCTTCCTGCCAATTCTGCCATATCTAAAAAGGAAACATTATAGAATTAGTGACTCAGCTGTAATTTAAGTCATACTGTTTTAAAATAAATTCTTTCTGCTATTTTAACTAATAACAGTAACAATTCCTGGTAAGGGTTCTGAACTGCATGCAGCTTTTCAGTTTTCACCAGAATTTTACTTTACCGTACCATCGTCTTTTTCAGTAACAAGAGACAAAGTCATTTTACATAGGATAAGTCTCACTGTAATCTTCTATTTTTAGACCAGAATTTTTCCCCTGCAACTTTTGAAGACAAAACACTATGTGAAAAGTTGACTACTCTGATTGTATTCCAGCTGAGAAAAGAAATAAAAGTGCCAGCAGCGTCACAAGTAAGCCTCTTTCTCACAAGACTTACAGCACTTCTTTTTTACTGAAAGCGTTCAGATGAAAGATGAATATTCAAATTCTTAGATGTTTATCTGAACTATACCCACATTTTTTTTAACCTTCTGTAGCATTTACTTCTATCTGAGACCAAAAAATACATCTATCAGAGCCATGGATTAAAACAACAATCATCCCTAGAGGACACATTGTTTGTTTTCAGTTACTGATATAAATTGTGGGGAAGGGGTACGTTTCTGAATTCTTGTCCAAGTGGTTTAAAGACTCTCCAAAAGGGAATACAAACTTTAAGTTTCAGTCTGTTTTTCCTCATGATTTACAATTGCTTATCACTTATTTCTAACAGTGATCCTTTGACGTGATTATCTTTCTCTTTACTGAATGCAGATTGTACCTCTATAACTAAGGCTAACATGAGAAAATCCAGTACCAAATAATTCAATCACCCTGGCTTTGTCACTTGCAATAAGCCTCAGTATTTGCTTTTCAGACTTACTTTCTCCTAGTTTCACAATCGATCAACCTCATCACCTTTTTTTCTGAAGTCACTCTGTAGGAGTGTATTTACAGCATACCTTGAGATAGCATCAATTCATTTGTAAGCTTGTTCATAGAGCCTTTTACTGGCATTGGTGAAGAACATGGATGCATCAGCAGTGTATTGGAGCATTTCTCTTGAGCTATTGCCCCTTGAGGGCAACGTGCAGTTCCTGGTACTGTTCCATTGCACAAAGTGTTTGGCAACAGTACTAACTTGAGATGTCCTTGGTCTGCCTTGCTTATTGCAGTCACTGCACCACCCCTGGATAGCTGTGCTGACACAGCTCATTGTGGGGCCACACTTTGGATCAGATCATGGAACTTATCCAACCTTAACAACCTCTCTCCACCAAAATAAAGAATGAAGCTGGGCCTGTTTCTCGATCTGGCTCACAGGTGGTCTCACAAATGGCTGTGCCAAAACTGCTGAGCAGGTAGCATGCTCCCATGGTGCAGTGAGACTGAAGAAACCATTAAACTGGTATTGCCTAACATCACATCACCATATTCTGATTAGTCTCAAAGTACAAATAGATGTAATTATTAAATTTATTTCCTAGCACTTGTAATTGCAATTGACCTTAGTGGCTAGGTTGCTGATTTTAAGTATAAGTGAGTGAAGGAGGTTTTGGGACTTAGATGCTGTACTTTATCATGTAGCCTAAATTCATGTATTCGTTAAATTGATTGAATTGCTAGAAGATCTATACCAAATATATCCAGGTAGCACTCACGGCAGCCTGATTAACTGGTGCAGATCAAAGCATTGCCTCTTTTGCTAATTATCCTTTAATTGCTAAATTAATATCATTTTTGGTTTCTAATCTGGTGCAGTAAAGATACATGTTTAAAACAGCAACAAAGGTCCTGCAAATTGGGTCAGGTCTGGCTCTGTTCCGTAGATTAGAGTATGCTCTGGCATTCAGTCAAATTGAACAGATTCCAGTGATTTCTGCTCTGTGTCTGATTTGTGCTGGCTTTTCTTCTAAGTCTTGTGGGTCAGAATCCTGTGATTGTGTGTTCATTCCCTTGCGTTCTTGCATTCGTTCTCTATGGTTTGTTTTTTGATCCATCTTGCTGATGCCCCAGTGTTTTAAAACCTTTTCTTTTTCCTCTGTCTATGCTGAGGAGCAAGGCAAGCAATAGGAAACAGTATTGAAGCAGCATATTCCTCCTCATCAGTACTTGTTTTTCTTAAGGTATGTTCATTTGGTACAAATTATTCTTTTTATGGAGAAGGTGTGCAGAAGGCACAGAAAGGCAGAGGAACAGAAAGGAGCTATGTGCAAAGTCTTTCACATGTCTGTTGTGGCATCACTAGAAAATAGGAGGAAAGCTCCAGCATGCACCCAAAAGCCACCACCGAGAACTGGCTCTGGGGCACAGGCAGGTGAGTTGTTGGTGAGGACAACTGAAGTGACAAGTTATAACCACGATACAGGTTCCATCCTGATTTTCAGTGTAGATATGTGTTCAGAGGTAGCTAACAGAGATCTGCTGATTAAGCTGTCTGGTCTATCATGGCAGATTTTAGCTGCAAAGGGAGTGTTGCAAGCTGTGTAGGTGGCTGTGAGAGGCACCCTGCTCACCCAGCCCAGCAGCAACCAGCGGGACACGCACCCAGAGCCCCAGAGGCAAAGGCGGCAGGCTGAGCTGAAAAAACCTGCTGCTTCCAAGGGAAAGCGATCCCATTCCCACCCTGTACTGCCTCAAGCAGAAAATTAACATAGCAAAAGTGAGTGAGACGTTTTCATCTGGTTTTATGAGTGAAGTCAGTTGTCTGATGGCCATTATGGGGAAGGTGTGCAGAAACCATCCGTCCTGTGGCAGAGAAGTGTAGGGCCGCTGCAGCTAACTTACTGCACCTTTACTTGGTCTGTTTTAACCAGCAGCTTCTAATAAGTCATGCTGGGTGATTTGTGACTTACAGCTGAAAGATGTTACTGTTCCCTTCTCAGAGGTATCAGATTTAGTGAAGTTTTATCCGTTTAATTTACTGGCTGCCATGTTAGTGGACTCTAAAGCTAATTATAGTTTAAGTCACTATTTACGCTGTGAACTGTGGTGCTCATATAAGATGGTTACCAGTGACTGTTGGACAGCTGGTGGTCCCTGTGGTTTGTAGCCCCTTGCATCAAACTTGTGTGAAAGTGAGCTCACTGAGATCCCTCCCCTATGCCACTCACGCTACCAAATAATGAGCCAGTTCAGGGAACCGAGACAAAAAGTTGCTTTCTTTGGAGAGCTGCTTTTAACTGGCTCAGATCCCTGAGCTGATTTCCTGCACAGTGCTCACATCAGCACAAATCTCTGAGCAGCTATGGGGATGGTGGAGAGTCACACTGCGGCAACTGTGCATTAGGTTGGCTGAAGGTGTAGGAATACATCCTAAACCGAAGCAGAAAATATAGAAAATCATTTCTTTAAAAATACTGTTTGAGCCACTACTGAGAACTGCAGAGATGTTCAGTACCAATAAATTTAAATCCTATGTGATTTTACTTTAACTTTTGAGTCATATTTTGGACGGCATATTGAAATAGATTTCCCCAAAATAAATTCTTCCCACCCTTCCTTTTAAAGACTGGCCATTCTGGTGATGTTAGGGGTTAATTAGTTCATTTTCTCAAATGTATTTCTGGGATATATTCCCTTTAACTGCTTCGACCCATAACCTCATGTTCTGAGAGTTACTTAACCTTTGGCCTTGTACCATTTACTGGCAGCCATTCCTTTCCTTTTAGGATCTTTCTTATTTGTGATTCTTTTAGCAGTATTAACCACATATAGCTACTGTTTCCTACCATGAAGCCTCAGTGAATTGATGTTACACTGAATTAACAGAAGAACGTATCTCACAATGTTACTGACACCAGGAACACTGTGTTAATTCTAAATGTTGACATAATTTATTGTAATATATCTTGTAATCCCAGATTAAATTCCTATTAAAATATTCACGAAATTTATCTTCCAACTAAAGGATTGCTATAGTAAAGAGTTAACTTTGCCTGCGTATACTGTATGAGGTTCTATGCCTTAACAAGCTTGGATTTCTTTCAAGTTTTACTCTAACAGTAATGTTTCTTGGCTTGCAATTGTTTTCTACTCTAAGTCATTTTAAAGCTTAATTTTAAACTCTTTCAATCAATTTTATAACAACCTCAGTATAATTTGTCAGGGCATTCCCAGTGGCAAAAAGAATAAAAAAAACAGCACGAAGAAATCCAGTTAAGACTGTTTTTAATACTCTGAAGGTATATAAACTTTGAAACTATTTTTAGTTTGATCTTTTGTCTGATTCACTGGTACGTACCAATTGTTTTGTACCAAGCACAGTCAGAGCCTGGTAGCCAGTTGAACTGGGTTTACAACTTTGGAAGCTGCTAGACAAATAACTTTCATGTGCTGTCTTGACTGGAAAATATTCATTTCCAGTTTATGGCCATACTGTAGCAGACACACCCCTCCCTTTATGATAATAAATATGAAACACTGTTCTGTGAAATGCATCTTTAAATATTGACTTTTTGGAAGGTTCTACTGTAAAAAAAATTCACAAGCATAAATTACACTTTTTCTTAATATAGGTAAAACTCAGTGCAAACAGTTTCCCATTTGGTGCCTCTGGTGTTTCAAAAGGCTTTTCCTTTTAATGGTTCTTGAACAACTGTATAAACCCAGAGGATTAGAGTCTGCCTGCAGGAGAGCACCAAGAAGGGCAGCTGTTGCTCTCTTCAGCATTTTTTGCTGAGCAAAAGCATGTCAAAGCCATCAGAACAGCTTAATGCTACTGCATGCTAAAAAAGTCATGCATTATAGTGATTGTGGGTGCATACAGTACTGCTGACTGCTTCCTGCTGAATCCCTGCCCAGCAGAAACCACTTCATGGCTGATTGATTGTTTCTTGTTTTTCAATCGAGCAAAACTGGAGAATATGTGTATGTTTAAATTCAAATGGAAAACTAACTAGCAGATTCCAGAAACTTTGCCTTTTCTTGTCTGTGGGTACATTTAGTTCAGCAGAAGGGCTTAGTAAGTTACTGAAGAAAGTTTCAAGAGAAACTAGCACCTCCCTGTATTTTATACTTTTATATGTTAGTTTATAAATACTAGAGTAATTTTTCCAAAAATAACTTTGTCCCATCCTTTTGTTTAGAAACTTGTCATTTTGGGTGGGTTTATGGGCTAATTAGTTTCTATTTTTATCTGTATTTATGGGATATTTTCACTTAAGCTGCTTCAGCCCACTGCCTCCTGCTCTAAGAGGAACTTAACCAAAAGCACACTATTGCTTGCTCACTGTTATTAATAAACACATTATTCCTCATGATCCTCTCTTTGATTGAAACGCTTTTCTTTGCAGAAAACATTTTAGACTGTTCAGGATTGCAGATTGATCAAGACTTGGAAAAGATACATGTTTGGTTTTATTTCTATAGGAAATAGGCTGATACAGTCCTGATACTTATTATGACTAGTTGGTGTTCTGTAACCACCCAGTTACAATGACCAAGTTGTAGTCATTACTACTATGATCTTATGAAAGCATGTCCTTTTTTGGCCTACCTCTCTCACACAAACGTATTTACTCATCTCTTTGCATCACTCTCCTCTTGTACTCTCTTCCTCTTCTATAATCTTTATTCACAGCTTTCCATCATTGCATTAAAACCCTTATATTTACTGTCTGTCTATTTTCTGTTTACAGTAGGAAAAAAGGTAGATTCTACATTAGCAGCAGATATTTGAGCTGGAAAAATATCCATCTTTTTAATAATGTGTCGCTTGGTTTTTACTTTATACAAATTCAAAGACTAAAGGGAGAAAAAATCAGCAGAGCATTGGTCTTCAAGCTTTATTTTTTTTCCTTGTAATTAGATGAATTTCCAGCTGGAGTATCTTTCTTGCTGTTTTCTTGACTTTTTTTTCTCTCAAATGGTCAAACTCCTTTTTCCTGATTTCTACCCTGCTGTATTAAGTTTATTAAAAAAATGTAGCTTTTAAACCTTATTATGTCCCTATCAAAGAACACTTTACTCTTTGCCATGGAATAGTTCTGAGCTTTTTTTAGATCTTCCCCAGCGTTGCATTCTTTTTCCTCCAGATATATGCTTTGTAGCAGCTGTGGCTAAAACTCTGGTTTGTGTTAGTCCTCCATCTGTAGAAAAGGCTTTGAAGATGGTTTGCAGAGTACATGGCATCTTTTCATCTTCAGGTGAATGGTTGAAGCTATATCAAATCCATTCTGAGCAGTATCTCCTTCCAACTACTTGTTTAGCAGTTAGCAAGTGTCAGTGCAACAGAAACATCTCTGGTATCATCATTGCAAATGTCAGTATCCCCACTATAGACTATCACCAGAGTTCATGGAGTAGGGCCCAGGTTCACCCATAAGTTGCTGCCTGAACTGGGGAGTTTGTGCTTTTCTTTGGTGGTGCTGGCCTGGCATTCTTCACAAACCAACCCTATTTCCCTCTAGGTTTTAAGGGACTTAATTTGTGAAGGCCAACAGATTTTGCTGTGCTGCTGTTCCCTCACGGATGTTATGAATATAGTATGTGGAGATTTTCTGATAACTTGTAGTTTTGGTCTTGCAGGCTCCTTTCTCCTGAGGTAGCTTTGAACTTTGATATAGCGCCTTTCATTTCTGGATCTTAGACTACTTGTTACCAACTACTTTATTTTCTCATGGAGATGACTGGTTTCCTGTGGGTTATCTTGTCTCCTAGTTATTACTACCATTTGAGATGCAACTACAGTGTTTTTAGCTAACTATGGCAGAAATTAGATGTAACGTAGAAGAATGGAGAGTAAGCTGCATTCTGAGCAATTGTTGACTGCTTTTTGATCAATCTACACATTAGGAACTTTGTTATCAGCAAGTGCTTCATAGACAAAACAAAATGAGCAAAAATAAAAATAAATGCAATACAATTTTGCACCGGTAACCACTGCACAGAACTCAAAATTACTTACCCATCCTACAGCGTCATAATGTTGAATTCAACAAATTTAACATTTTCTCCTACCAGTTCTCTCTGAAAACCTTTGTTCTGTAGCTTACCATTAGTTACCGCCTATTGGCATATTGGTTCTTAGTGTACAGGAGCACGAGGCCTGGCCTCCAGAGGACTTTGCAGAGGTCAAACATTAATTTTTGCATTTGCAGACAGATGATTTGTGACATGCGTAGTGAACCCAGACTGCATATTCA
Organism: Pavo muticus; assembly: GCA_016647715.1. Classification (NCBI taxonomy): domain Eukaryota; kingdom Metazoa; phylum Chordata; class Aves; order Galliformes; family Phasianidae; genus Pavo; species Pavo muticus. The sequence goes on along the minus strand of JACDJE010000015.1, from coordinate 505,622 downwards.
AATATTTATGGCCTTTTTGATAAAAGCAAAAAGACTGATCATATGATTTGTTTTTATCCCTGACTAATGACACCTTTGGTATAAAATTTCCAGTTTGAATATGTGTTAAAAATCCATTTTATTTGAGCATTCATTAAAACTCAGGTTTTTTGTTCAACATAAATTAACAGCTAACCCATTTTTTATGCTTATAGGAGAAATGAAGACATAGCAACTGCAAATACAGCAACAATAAATTTATTTTAAAAGCATGAACCTTTACCGAGTAATATTCTTCCAGGCCTGACTTTGTTAATTGACTACCTTGTTGCCCAGCATGGAAGAATGCTAAGTATTTAATCAGTTCTTACTATCTTTTTGCTTTTTCTGCTTTCCGTTCATTTTTAATATGCAGCAGTATATCCCAAAGTCCAGTCTTGCATGTAAGGAGCCAGAGGACCCCACAAAGCCTACTCCTGGGGAAGGGTTATGGTAGAAAGATAAGGACTGGGGCTAGCAGCCTCATGTCTGATAACTGCTGCACTGAGAATTGATTCTGAAACCAGATCAAATAGTTAAACCTCCCGACCCGTGCTCGGTCAAACAAGCATCAACCCTCTTACATGCAATCTGGTCAGCAAACCAGGCAGAAACTCAATCAACTCAAAACTGACTCTGTCAGTGCTGCTTTTATTCCAGTGCAAAGGAAAAGCTAAATGCAAACCACCTGGCTAGCCTGTCTGACTTCATACTGGCATGGATCACAGCAAAAAGACACGCAAGCACCTGCCACAGCTGGGACATGGCAATCCTGTTCAGCACCTGTTGCCTCTCATCTGAAAGCTGTTGTATCCAAATTAAGATTCTGGGTCAGAAAGCTCATTAGGCCCAGACCAAGCAAGTGGTGCGTGCATGTGACCTGACTACTGCAAAATGAATCCACTTCCACAAAGCAGAAAGATAGCAGTCCAAAAGCCAAACTGCTAGTGAGCCTTTAAAGCATTCTGTGCATTAGAGCCTATTGTTTTATGTTGGCTTAGTCTGACCTAAGTCAAGGACAACAGTAATTTGCACAAGGTTGACAGGCCCTTTCTCTGAAGAATGAGCCCTGCAGGCTTCATGCAGGCAGTACACTTAAACAAAATAGAGCCATGTCATAGGATTATCGTATTATGTATAGATCCTATAGAGCTAGCTAGAGGCTCAGAGTCTGGGGTAATTTTGCTATGATAGTTGTGTGATTGCCCAGTTTGGCTGCTTGGCTGTTCAAGCAGCTTTTAAGAGCTATTTCAGACTCCAAAGTTCTTATGCAGAAGCGTGTGCAATCTAAGTAAAAAGAGAGACTACAAAAGTTGTGTTGTCCTCTCCTTAGAGGGGAAATAAGGCAGTGTTTGTAGTGAATATATAGAGAGCAAATTACTTATGCCCTTTGGGAAAGTCTGAAAATTAACCTATGAGAAATTGGAAGGTTGGAACAGAACCCATATTTTCTAAGTCCCAGTGCTGTACCTTAGCAAGAGAACTGTCTGCTGGCTGACAAACATTCAAAAATCAAAGTTGAAATATGCAAAAGTAAGTAAAATGCCCCCCTAGTCTTTGTATCAAGCCTAAGAGCTTTTATGAAACCTCATTAGAGTTTCCACAAATATTTATCTTACGCAATCATCATTGTGCATTAAAGGATTTTGTTCTTTTTCTGGTAGCAATCTCAACTGTCATCTGATTTCACTCACAAACCACTTTAGGTTTTGTAGTACCTGTGAAAGCAATCGCTTCAGAAGCAAATACCTGTGCCTGGAATGGCCTTATGTTTTAATTCCAGTAATAATGCTGCTGGTAATTTTATTTTGCTTTCACTGGATGATCTGAAAGCAAAATACTGTGAACAGAAATTCTGTGAGGAGAGCCATGCAGCCAAGTGCCAGACTTCCAGACCCTCTGCTCTTTTTAATGTGCGTGTGATGGTAACTGCCAAATGAGACTCCAACCCGCTCTGTAAAACTATAGAAATATAAAGCAGCAGAAAACTTTATGAAGTAATGCATGCAGAATGTTAAACAAACAATAAAGCAAAGCAATGATTGTTTAATGTGAAATATATATTGAAGAAAAATATACTGCAGGGTACTACTATGACTGCAGGAAGTTTAGGGGAGTGATGAAGCTTCCTGGGGTAAACTGTAAAATTGTTAAATGAGACTCTATGACCTCATTAAATTTTTATGTAGGTGTGTTTTTGTCAACACACACCTTGTAGGCAATCCTTTCTTTCTTCCTTTCTACTTTGAAATCTTGTTATTACAAATACCCCATTGATCCAGTGCTGAGCATGAGACTGAGGTAGGAGTGCTGCAATTAAACTATTAAGGCATAGTGAGTCTTGAAAGGATGACTGCAAATTTTCCCTGAAATCTTAAATTTATCCAAGTTCAGTCACACTACTCCCTTTTACTCTATTTTCTCCTACTGTGTATCTGGTGCCTGAATTAGGACAACTCCTAATTTTCCTACAAAACTTTCCAGTGCTCTGCAATCTACTTTTGTTTTTGTTCTCCTTTTAATTCCCCGATGGCAGAAGTTTCACATTTCACCCAGGCACTGGTAATTAGCCAAGGAAATTATTCAAAATGCCAGATGTCACATATTAAATATAAATAACCTATGACCTTGTGTGCAGAATGCAAGACCCTTTTCTATATGGCTGCTGAATTTAACTGTCCTGAACATTGCCTCCTTACTGAAATAGTATCTGTCTCCTACATAACACTCCTCTGCATGCTTAAAAAATGGATTTGCATTGCTAGCTGTGAGAGAAATAAAAGCTATGCTATTTTGTTTGGATGTCATTTGCAAATGAATGCAAGTGTTTAAGGATATATTTGCAGTGGTTTTATATATATATATATATATCCTTTCCTGTACTCATGCTTTTTTCAATATTAGCTGTAAAAAGCATGACCGTAGATGCAGCCAAAGAACACTATCTGCTGCTTCCAGGAGTCCTTCTGTGTGCTTTCTCATCTGCCCTTTCCTTGCCACACTGGTGTGTGTGGCTTCTAAACAGGTCCAGATCCGACCACAGAAGGGAATGAGATCAAGCATCTGAAATACAACCTTATGCGTTATATCCCTAATTCGAGGCTGTTTGGTTTATTGAATCATGCAGAACAAATGCCTGGCCATGCTTCTTCCAAAGCCTATTCTGGCTACAATTGCACAGCTGGGTTTGATTTGCTGCCCAAAGGAAGGGGGAGGAATCCCTGCTACTCCAAGACAAATACAGATCTGGGATGTGGCTGCAGCTCAGAATTCCTTGCTATCCAGCATAGGACGATGCGTGGAAAATAAAACACAGCACAATGCAGCCCTCAGGTTTTTGGAGCCGAAAGTCACAACACGCCTAGAAAATAGCCCCAGTTTGGAAAGGATTCAACCACCACAGGAAGCGTGCTCTTTCCTTCCCAAGGCACGGGCAGTAACTCCAGCTTCTGAGCACATCAAGGTGTATCCCCATCTGGATGCAGTAACACAGCCAGAAAGCAGCAAGGAGAGGAACCACCTATGCATATTAAACAAAGGAGTACACAAAAGCATTCGCTCGGCACAAAACCATAGTGAAAGAAGGCCGCCCCGGTTCTGCTGCTGGCTGAGCTCTGGGCAGGATGCATGTGCCAGGTTGGCTATCCGTGCCGTGGCCTCAAGCATGGGGCTGACACAGGTCCCTGCAAATTGGTGCAAACCCACGTCAGTGCTCTTAGGGCCGCTGCCAACGTGGTCATGCCCCGATTACTCTTTGGCTGCTTGGAAAGGTTTGAAGGTGTTTTAGGTTTGAGGAATTCAGTGCAGAAAGGATATGTGTGGTGGTGCAGTGGGGGAGAAAGAGTGAAATGACAGATGTGGTGGAGAAAAGACAAAGGACTGGCAAGAAGCACAAGTTCTGAACTCAAAGAGCTGGTTATATCTGACTTTGAAGTAGAAAGCCTTATGGAGATAATTGTAAATAACCATTAATTGCTTAGAGTGCGGCCTTACTTTCTACAAAGTCTGTAAATTGCTCCTCTTGGCTCGATGGTCATGAGATAGCAAATTGCTCTGCTGTATTTCAGGGTATGAAGTCCATGCAGCCTTTTTTCCCTTTCACTGACAGCTCCCTGATGACCTGCAGCTACCACTGATTGGTGGATACCTGCCTCAAACAGGAGAGAAAGGATTTGTTTTGCGTCTAAAGGAACAAGGCAGTGTTTTACATATTCAGCATGCTGATTAGAACTTCATGCTGAGCATCTTATCAAGGAACCTGGATTGCATTCACATGGCCCCTTACAGAGAGAACAAATTTGGTTGTATTTTTCTCCAGGGACATGCATAATGAATAATCTCCTGGTACAGCAGAACAGGAAACAGCTACAGTTACTCCATGTGCTGTAATCTGACACAACCATTATTTAACAATAAGATGAATTCTGATATATCTGCCTTGAAATTGTGAAAGGTTGCCCAAAAATTTTCAGAGAAAAATTAGCTAGGAACCATTTTATATATACCACATTATCCCAAAGTGTTCATTTTAGACCTCTTTTCATTCAGGACTGCACGATTAACCCTTGGTTAATCCAATTACGCATTCTTTTCCAGCTTGCCTTGCTGCGTGACCTTGGCCTTAGAGGTAAGAGGAGGCTGCAGCCAGGGCTGAGCTTATGGTGTGAGGCTGGGCTTCCTGCAGGAGGGACCCAGGTGCACCGGGAGCATCACCCACGGCCTCAGCACTGAATGAGCAGCAGCTGCAGCCCCACATGCATTTTATGGGAAGGAACAACCACTGTGTGGGGAGCAACAACAGAAAGGATGCTGCATTAAGAGAATAAGAGAAAGAAAAACATGTCTGTTCTTCAGCACAAATCACTGAGCTTCCTTCTCTCCACATCAGCTTTCTTCTCTGGCCTGTACTCAGTCTATGAAGAGAATATCCAGTGATAAATGCAGAAGTGGGGCTGGCATAAGTCTGTTTGGATCCACCTGAACAATAACAGAAGACAGATGGGACTGCTGGAGAACCCAGTGCAGAGTTACAAAGATGATGGGGCCCTGGAGCATCTCCCATATGCAGACAGGCTGAGAGCCCTGGGGCTGTTCTGCCTGGGGAAGAGGAAACTGAGGGGGGGATCTCATCAGTGCTTACACGTATCTAAAGGGTGGGGAGTCAAACAGGTGGGGCCAGGCTCTTTACAGGGACAGAACAAGGGATGACAGGCTCAAACTGGAACACAAGGAGTTCCAGATAAACACAAGGAAGAATTTCTTTACTGTGAGGGTGACAGGGCACTGGCACAGGCTGCCCAGAGGGGTGGTGGACTCTCCTTCTCTGGAGATACTCAAACCCACCTGGATGCTTTCCTGCACAGCCTGCTGCAGAGAACTGCTTCAACAGCAGTGCTGGACTGGGAGAGCTCCAGAGGTCCCTTCCAGCCCTTACAATTCTGTGAAGATTACAGTCGTAAGAAGCTCCTGTGCACCAAAACACATTCAATTTGTTTTGTCACCAAGACAGTGCGTTAATGAGGTGATATCACACACAGACCTTTGGTTTCACATGGCCGTGTGATCACAACAGTGGTTCCAGTTAATTGATTTTAGAACTTGGCAGTAGAGTCTGGTTCCTTAATGCCTGAAAGAATTAGCAGGGCTAATTCCGGAAGTTTATCAGTCTCTAACAAATAAAACTGTGAACACCCCATAGCTGACCTTCAAGACCACACAGCTGGGTACAAGCAGGACTTGAGTTCCCATCCATACCGACAGCACAGACCTAGAACCTTCCTGCTTTCCCCATTTGAGGAGCAACCCTCTGCACAGCACACGCTGCACGGAGTTTTGTCGTACAAGCTCAGCACACCCCGGGCCTGCACCGGGGGGCGTCAGTACTGCCCGGGCCGGCTGCAAGAACAGCCACAGATCCGCACGTGCCTTCAGCCTTTTCCTTCCTTCAGTATGAGATGCTGGGCAACGTACGACGACGCTCCGGCATTCCCACGCTCTTCTCCGCGACCGCGGGGCTGCTCCTGCGGACACCGCGCTGCCGGTCCGCACCCCGCTGCAGCCCCCAGGCGCTGCCCGGCCACGGAGCCGGCGCGGCGCGAGCGGAGCGACACGTGGCACCCCGCCCCTCAGCGCGGCCGGCCCGCTCCCACTGGGCGGTGCCTCCGCGCCCGCCAACCAACTACATTCCCCGGCGGTCCACGCGGCGCGACGCGGGGGGAGCGCAGGGGGAGTGGCGTGGGGACGGCGCCGCGTGACGTCCCCCCATCCTTTGCTGCCCGCTCTGCGGCGCGGGTCACGAGGCGCCCTCGGTGCGGCCGACGTCACGGGCAAACGCTGAGCGAGAGGGCGCGAGTGTGGGAATCGCCTGGAGGGGGCGGGGCCGGCGGGCGCGCGCGGG